>VWZG01008762.1:2048188-2135986 GCA_013396735.1 Grallaria varia | reverse complement strand
GGGGTGTGTGTGTAGGTGTGTGTGTAGGTGTGTGCGTGTAGGTGTGTGTGTCTGTGTGTGTGTGTGTGTAGGGGTGCGTGTCTGTGTGTGTAGGTGCGGCCGGTGCACGTCGGGCTGCGAGTCCTGCGGAGAGGTTCGGGGTGTAGGACGGGGAGCCCTGAACACCATGGGAGTACCGCCGTGTGCGTGAAAAGAGGCGCTCTCGCTACAGTCCTTGTGTTACGGATCTCTAGGGACAAATTTTAAGTATCTGTTTAAAAAAGAGGGCTCTTGTTGATCCCCGTTTTTCTTGTTGATACCCATTCTTCTTCTTGATACCCGTTTTTCTTCTCGATACCTGTTTTTGCTGCGCACACGGTGCCGGAGAGCCGCGGGTTCTGCAGAGCCGTGTCACTCACACAAGCCACCGCTCTGAACTCACAAACTGAGCATCGCACGGCTCGTGGCTCCCCAGAGGGTGAAAGCCCCTTGCACCATCCTGGTCCTGACTCCACTCTCCTCGAGGGAGCCACAGTGGGTTTGTGGCCATCCGGAGGTGCTGCCCCATCTCCCACGTCAGCACAAAACCAGAGGCAGTCTCTGGCGTGTGCCCCTTGAGGTGGGCTTCTGCTCCCGCCTCATGCGCTGGGTGCATTTATCAGGCACATCATCTGCCTGTCCACACATCCAGCAGAGGGGTGACAGATGGCCCTGGGGCTGCAAGCACCCACCACACACAGTGTCACCTTGGCCCTGCCAACCTCGGCCCCACTCAGGCCCCACGCAGCTGCCCCTTCCCCTGGCGTACCTGCTCGCTGGGGATGCGGCCTGGCCACAGCAGCGTTGGAGTGTTTCATTTCCACGCTCTGCTCTTCCTCCCTATTCCCCCTTCTCACCAGTCTGGGACAGACATCAGCTCTCCAGCTCTGCCTCCCCAGCACCGGGGAGGCATCGGAGGAGACCTGCAGCTCCTCGCCCCGACGGCTTTTATTACACCTGGCCCTTTCCTCAGGAAGGAGATATCCCATGAACCGCAGTGGAAAAGCCAAAGGAGCACAAAGGGTGTTGAGTTCAGGGTTTGAACAAGCTGCAGCCCACTCATGGATTTAACTCAAAATTTTGACAATGGAACAAAAACATCATTGCAACGAGACAGCTGTTTTTACTATCAAAATCTCTCAGATCAGTTTGACTGCAAAGTGTGTTCCTACAATCCAAAGGAGACAAAGCTCCCCGCATCAGTTTGGAGCTGGCAGGCTTCCTAGCATGAGCTCCCTCCCGCCAGCCTAGAAAAACCAAAACTCTTTCAGTTGTTATTCCCCATCAGTTCTCAGCACTAACCCCCTGATTTCCCCATGGATTATCTGCAGTTCTGAGTTTACGCTGCTCTCACATTAAACTCTGAGCAATCACTGGTTGGGGGGAGTGCCTTTCTCACCTCTAATTGTGGTTCTGCTGAGGAGTCTCAGAAGTACAAGAAAGTCTTTAGATCCATCTTGAAAATAAATCTTTTCCTTTTCTCCCCTGCCCTGCCCCAAAGCCTGATTGCCACATTAGCTCCTTTTGAAGCTGGTCTTAACAAGTAAGTTCATATATACTAATCATCTAAAAATGCCTTGCTTGCAAAATTCCCTCGACCCTGATTTCACAACATATTTGAATATATGCTTAGTTTTATGCATGTGAATAGTCCTACAACAATCAATACAATTATTTACTTAAGTGCTTAAAGTCAGGCAGGTATTTAAGAATTAGTATTGTTTGTGGCAATGCCACAGCAAGCCAGGCAGGGCCTGGGACCTCATTGTTTGTACAGCACCCCGCACACAAAAAGACACTCCTTGTCCCTTCCAGTATAAGCAATTTTTGTAAGTTGTGAGTAAGCTGTGAATTGGTGCCAGAAACACCTTTCCTGAGCTGGTGAGTAAACATTATTTGTCTGCTCTAATATCGTTTTTATTTACTGAAAACATTGTATGCAATATTTAGAAAAGCAGATAAAGGCACAGTGGGAAAAGGATACAAAGAGGAAGATAAAGGGTATTTTTTCAATTAGGAATTTTAAGTATTTTTATCATTGTTAGCATCCAGCAAAATACCTGCAGATCTTAAAAGCCATCTAGAAAGGCGAGGCAACAAAGTGGTTTCTGCCCCACTGGTGAGATTATGGGTTGGGGTGCACTGGTCATACTCCTGCACGGGGTACAGGCTGAGAGACAAGAGAGTAGGAGCAAGTCCCAGTAGTTGGCTTGATAAAAGTCTCTGTTTCATCAAGCTGGGACATCACGAGCCATAAAATTCCAGGGATTTCTCAGAGCAGTGGAATTTTTTGATCCAAATCCAAGGCAGGTTTCGAAGGGGATTTGCTTGACCTCTTCCTCTGTACTTATTCCCGTGGACCATAAACGTAAAGACTAAACTTAAGGACGAAATGAAAACGGTGCAGAAAGCTCCACATATTCACCAAAGGGAAATGCCCCAAATCACTGGGCTGGGTGACAGTGCCCTGGGGACCTGAGCAACCAGCACATCCCTTTTCCATAGGGAATGTGGGAAGCAGCCTTCTGCTGGAGCCTGGGATGCAGAGAGCCTCTCTGAGGAGGAGGTGAGGAGCTACATCCCAAACTGGAGTTACTGTGGAAAGCGGCTTTCCTTTGAGGAATTGTTGCCACTTTCTGCTGTCGACCTCATCGTCAAAGTGAACAGAGCTGCATCAGTGCAAACAGCTGGTTCCATTTTTTTTAAAAACAAGAAATGAGCCAATATTGAACTTCATCATCCACCCTGACAGTGGGACGGCGCAAACCAAGGTGAGAAGTCCTCCAAAAGGATATAGAGGATTTCCTGGGGTACTGAATACAGTTAACCCCAAGCATAGGAACACCCTGAGTCAGAAATCATTTTACAAAGTGTAAGAATTTAAGAGCAATGCATTTCGGGCTCTTACTAATTGTTCTCTGGCCCTTGGGTTCATGTTTTCAATTTCTTTTCGCAACCACAATGCTGAGTAACTTACTTGTCTTCTAAAATTATAACAGAGAATCTCACATTTTCATGTTTTCACATGATGCCAGAGCTCAGGCTTTGTGGGGGAAAAAAAACAAAAACAAACTCAAAACACCCCAACCCTCGCATTTTAGAAGACTTTCAACAAAATTGCAAAAGTTGGCAACCATAACATTTCCTAACACATTATTTTGTGGACTGCAGTGAAATTTCATTCTCAAGGCTAATGTTTGCTTCCTCTCTGGTAAATGCCCAGAACTGCTGCTGCTGTTATTGTTAGAACATCATTAATTTCTGCAGTGTTTTAAAACAGAGGAGAGGTATTCTGTCCTCAAGTAGTTAGAGGATAAATAATACAAGCAAGAGACTATTCTTAATTTCTTTGCTGTGCAGCTAAACGGAATTACTTAAAAATGAGCTATTTCATGTGTTAGGGCACTAAGGGTCTGATTCTAGAAAGATTTTAAACGTATATTTATTTGGAATCCCACCAGACTGCCCTCGGTGCAATAAAACACTTCATATGGGCCGGGCTGTGCCATCCGAGGGGGCTCGGTGATGCTGTACTTGGCTGCACTTCAGGTGCCCAAAGGCTCAGCGCCCTGTAGGATGGATTCCTCTTGGGATAACAGGAGCTGTGTCGGGATCCGAGTGCTGACATCCCACATTCAGAACCAGAGGTATCAGTTTTGAGATGGTTCTTCGTATTTCTGAGAACTCCTTCTCATGAAGTCACAGGCCATAACATTACACACATTTTATCTCGGTCTTTAGCACTGCTGATAAGGCACTATGTGTTGTTTAGCCTGTCCCATCAACATTCAGAACATTTGTAACTGATAAACAAAGTGCATGTTAGCTATTAAAGCTCAGAATTAGGCAGGCAGTAAAAAGTAATCTGAGAGGACGACTGTAGCTACTGATACTATTGAAGCTGCTCTTAAAACATATGGTTTCCAATCATTGACACAATGCACAAAAATAAAACCCTGCAACTGAGGAGCGCCTGATCTATTCACCACTAAATGATCAAATATGCCTGTTTGTTTTTTGGTTTTAAGTCCCCTTCCTCCTTCTGGTTTTCAAAAATAGAAGTTTGCTATTTAATACAAACTGAAGATTTGGCCCTTTGTACCGGCTGCAGACAGGCTTCATTAATCAATTCCCACTACTGGCTTGAAACACACAAAAAAAAAAAAACCAGAATTTTTTACCTTTTTTTTTTTTTTTCCCTTTTTTAAAATACGCTCCCACTATTTTGTTTGGAATTTCTCCTGTAGAAACAAAAGATCCCTCTACTCCATCCTTCCTGTTTCCTCGTGCTTTAGCAGAGAAATATTTTTGTACTATGAAGACAATGAGATTTCACAAATCATCCAGCCATTGACTGAAAATGTGTGATCTGTTGCAGGCTGGGAACTCGCCACTCTGACTGCAGCCATCTCCAACAATAGGAATAAACCGACTTTCACCTGTGAGCGCAGCTGCTTAACAATTAGTTTGAAAATGAAACTGTTGTTAAAGTGAAGAATAAGTTTTGTGAGCATTTTGATCTTTTTCTGAAGAGGTTTCTTTTTTCCAATACTTCTTTTAACAACTTCATGGGACAGCAAAATTCTTGTGTTGTTCTGCCTTTCTCAGCCTTGCGTGAAGCTTTACATGCAAATACGTGGTTCCTGCTGACTCACTCCAGCAGGCACGGTTATGAACCCAGCTCGGAACATGCGAATGGCCACGGCTCTGCTGCTGGAAGGAATGATGGTCTGCAGGAGAGATTTGAAAACCTGACACTGAGCTAGAGCGGGATTTTAAAGTTAAAATTTGATGTTATTTCAATTACCAAAAAAATATCACTGGGAAGAATTTGGGCATTGATCCATTTGGAGAGGAGGTGCAGGACTGTGGGTTGGTTTTTTTTTATGCTGCAGCAGAGCTGAGAAATAGCCAATTTTCAGTTCTAATCAATATGTGCGTTGTAGGTCAGTTTAAGAAAACTTGTATTAATTTTTAATAAAAGCACATTCTCTTTGAAAATACTATGTATTTGTGGTCCAAAAGGAAGACACGTGGCCCACTCATGTGGCTGTGAAGTAAAATGGAAGGGATTTGTACAGTTATTTTCTCATGGGTCCCTGGCTTTCTTCTTTCCTTTTTTTTTACACTTCAGGTGAAACATGTTGTAATTATCGGCTTCCTCCTCAGGGAAAATTTATGAATTCCATAGACTGGCAAAGCTACTCACGAACTGCAGCGTTTGGCTCTGTTTCATTACGACTGGAGCAACGTGTGTGAGGCAAAACGTAATTCAGGGCCATCACTGCGGTTGCTTCTGACTCATCTAAAGTTGCATCTGTCTCCAGGTAGCTGATGTTGTAGTAAGCCAAAAAAAGCTGAATTTTGGGTGGGCTCCAAATTAGGCACCAGTTGGGCTTTGATACAAGAGCATCAAAGTGCCTTGGCCAGGGCAGCAGCGGCAGCTCAGCAGCACCGCTGGTACAGAGAGCCTCACTTACCTCCCCGAAATCTTCCATTTCATTTATCTGGTAGAATTGCAAATATTTGGGAAGTTCATTCACACAGGAGTCAAAAGCCATCCTTTTTCCAGCTTTCCATTGCAGTATTTTGACTGCAAGGAGGAGTTTGATTTTAGGAATCCGAATGCAAGCACTGCACAACTTTTTTAGCGGGCTTGTCCTGGTGGGAATGAGTCTCATTATTATGTACATTAAAATCGATAATCAAAGACAAATGCTCCAGTCTGTTATTTTAAACTCGGAGAATGTTTACCTAAGTTCTATCTACTTTCTTTCAAAAATTCTCATCTGGCTTTCTAAACTGTTCCCTATCTTTAGAGGACGTTTCTTTAAGTCACATTATACTTGATGGAAAAGTAGGGACAAATTCAGTTGTACCTTGAATGTAATTTAACTGCACCATAGAAACAGGCTTTCAAACCTTTCGTCGAACTGATTTACGAGCGGAACTAAGGTTTGCTTAGTACAACATTTTCACAGTGAGAGTTACATTCCCACAAAAGGGAATGCTGTCAGGTAGAATGACCATGAGTCAATTCTGTTCAGATAAGTCAGTCTGGCTGCCACAAAACTTTAATTAGGAAATTTAACACAATGTTTTAAAAAGTGCTCCAAACCATGGCTTTTAAGTATTTCAAAAAACCCCGAGGATATAATGCATAGGAGCATTTTGCTACCTTCCCATCATTAGTAGTTGTTGGACTTTTAAGTTTGTTTTATAAAGTAATGCAAGGACAGAATGTTTTATGCTGAAGAACTGGAAAGTACAGAAGGAGACACTTTTATATCTTTTGTTGCATTTCATAATTTTATGGGATTACGAGCTGTAAAGATCCACCCCAAGTTAAAAGAATAAATGTTCTTTCCTAAGTCCTATGCAAACACAGTGAAATTCAAGAAAATCAGATCTACTCAGGTAGTGCTAGGAAATCTAACAGTCAATTCTCAGTTTTTTGCTCAAGAACACAATAATTCCCTTTCTGTTTATTATGACAGAGATCATTTGCATCTTGCAAATCCATATTACAGGCAGGAATAAGCCACATCCTCAGTCTGTGAGGCCAAGGGCTCTGCGCACCCTTCCAATAACTCATTGGTCACCCTTTAGAAGTATAAAGCAAGGAAATCAATATGATTTATAGTTTTGGGAGCAATTCTCTGCAGATCAATTTACCTAGGATAATTCTTTTAAAAACTGACTCTGGTAAAATGTTTCCTTTTCTTTCTGTGCTCAAGAAGATAATTAGACTAAAATGTTCCCTTATGCTCCAAAAATGTGACTTTGCATGATCGAATTTTTCCTTTGTTTTTGTTTAAGCCTGTGTGCACCTCCTGCTCCTGTGCATTAGTGCAGAATGCTCTGGCTGGAGGCAGCTCTTCGTGTCCTTCCTTGGCAGAGAGAGGGGACAAGAAACCCCCTGCCCTCCGTGGCACAGCTCAGTGCTGACCCAGGAGATTCCCTCATCTGCCAGGCTAAGAGCAGAATAACTCAGGGCTTTCAAAAAGAAGTTATTCCAAATTGTGGGAGGTATCATGATAAGATCTCCATCTGGCTTGCAGCAATTTAAGTGCTTCTACCGCCTTGTTTATACCATTTTTAAATATCTAATGAATACAATATGCTGCCCCCAAAATAATATTGCATATAAGGCCTGTAAATTTAGAGTTGGAAGTTTCATAAAACAACTCGGCACATTAAATCTCTGTAAATGTTAACTGAGTGTTCCTTGTAATGCTTTCCCAAGCTGCACCCAACAAGAAGACAGGCAAGTACAGGTTGATGGGATCCTGATGAGCCAACCCAGTGGTCAAACTTCTTCTCATTCCGCTGCGTGTTGTAGGTGACTTTCCATCTCTAATGACTTTTTCTTTACATTTTATACTTTCCAGGGAGCAGCAAATGCCAATAGATGCCTAATGGAAGGTGACCCCAGTGCAACTCCAGCACAGGCAGTGACGGATGCCGACAGTGAGGTCTGTGGAGAGCCCCAGATGTGAGGAGGAATAAACCAGGTCCAGCGTCCACCCAAGAAGCCCACTCAGGTGGGAGCAGTAGGGGAGCAGAGATGACCCACCTGCAGCACAGGACCAAGGTTCACCCAGGAGTCAAGGCTGGAAATACAAACTCCTCTAGCCCAGACTGGGGCTGGGTATCCTGGGGATGAGCTTGAATAAAATTCCATGGGCAGAGGCTGTGGGTGGGCATGGCAGGTAGGGGCTGGTCAGGGCAGTTAAAGCCTATTAATATATTCAGGGTGATGGTGGTATCTGGACATAGCTGTGCTCCAAATTCATCCTTTTGTTTGCTTGAGTTTGGTACAGGGCATGAGCAAACAAGCCGGGAAAAACAGGGTGCCAAGTGACACCCTGGGCTCGAGCCCAGTCCTTCGGGGGAAGGTGGTTGTGCAACTGCAGCCTCGGGGCAAGCAGAGCTGGGGGCCAGGCTTGTGGCGGCTGGAGATGGGCTTGGTGCCCAGCAAAGTGCCCCACAGTGACCTGTGTGACTGCACGGCAGGTACCGGGATCTGCTGCTCACCAGTGACCTACTGGGCTGCACTGGGGTTTGTTATTTACGTGAATCTGCCAACTCTCCATGTGCATCAAACTGGCTCTAAGGGTTGGGCTCATGTCAGGGGCAGGAATGTGGAAGGTCCAGATGGAGGAAGTTGTTCCATGAAGTTGTTGAGCCTCTTTCTGCTGCACAGCCTTTGAGAAAACCCAACACTTTGTGTTTCTTCAAAAGAAATTGATGTCCCTTCAGAGCACTGAATGAGATGGATCATTTCGCGGATAGGATACTGTGAGGTATCCACATCGCTTGCTTAGAACATGTTTATAGACAGTAATAGATATTTATATATATTTACAGTCACTTCTTCTTTTGCCTTTGTGAACTGATGGAAAATAGTATCTTGGTTTAGGAGGAAATGATTTTGCCATCAGACATCGTGAGCTTCTCTTCATTCATTTCAAACGTTGCCCATTTTAACATTAACTTCCAGAGGCGCCATGTGCCAGTACAATACAGATCAGAAATATTGAGTGCATTACAAGTAGCAGGTTACACTTCAAAACACTTGGTTCACAGTGTTTGAGACCATTAATCATTTTTATTATTCTAAAGGACTGAAAGGGCTTAGAAACTCTGCCTAGGAAGCAGTATAGATTCTGAACAGCTGCACTACAACTCCTGCTCACGTTAGGTTTTGGACAGACCATTGATTTTCAGTAAATGTTCTTGGCGGCCAGGGAGTGCTGAAACTGGCAAACTTTCTCTCACAAACCTTTTTTTTTTTTTTTTTTTTTTTTGACTCCTGAAATGAAAAACATGCTGGTTATTCTGATTTAGCTCATCAGTATGGCCCTGATCTACCACTACATCATACCCTCATAAAACTGGAGTATCAAGGGACTTTAGTTACAGGCCAGACAAAATCTAATTCACTGCAGGGAGCACATACCCTATTTTTGAAAGATTTTTTTTTTTTGAGTCTATGTTAATAGGCACCATGTATGTATACTTCTGCATATGCCTTCTTTTTGTTGTTATGACAATTTTTAGCAGGAAAGATACTTGATAGAATTTGTCTGTATGTGAATTCAGATTTTCGGAACAGACTGGAAATCACTGCAATTAGAGAAACAGAAACACAGCCACAAACTAACAACAAAGGTATTGTCATTTCCCATGCAATTGTATCTGCACTGAAATGACATTTGGTGTGTTTATATTTTTGCATACTCCGTTCTGCAGATGAATATACCAGCCCCTCTGCAGAGAGATGACAGGATACTTTATCCCAGGTTTCCTTCCTGGAAGTTGCACTTTATTACGTGTAAACTGGAAAATACAACCTGCATTGTTCCGAAACCCACGCATCTGTTTAGGAAGAGAGGCATCTAGAACCAGGTTACCTTTTTAAGTGAAAATTGCACTGTAGTTTGGACTTGAATATGGGACTGAAATGCATAAGAAAATCTCATTTCATTAATAATTAAAAAAGATTGTATCTGCAAATGGCATTCTAATCAAATCTTATCAAGATTTCAAGAGAAAAAGAGGGTAAATAAACAATATTTATATCTGTTAGGCAAAGCAGTACCACTCTTTCTTTCTCTTTTCATGCTTCTTACAAGATCTATTGTTTTTTTGTAGAGGGAGAAAGTTAAGAAATTGGAAACTCTCCTGCCCTGCCAGCAGAGGCGGAAAACAAAAATATTCAACTGCTAAAACCTGAAATTATGTTCTGAACAGATGCAGTATAAAGCAGTAATATGTTAAAATTTTCAGTTGGACCATTTAAAATGGAAATAGAATTATATAATAAATGAAAACAGTTCTGGAAAACAGAAAAGCAGCAGTTTTTGTAACTGAATTTCTCTTGAAAAAGGTTTTTATGAAGAGCAATTATTGAAAAAAGTAGAAGTCCTAGAGATGGGTTCGAGGGAGTGCTGCAGGCAGAGAAACAGAAACGATTCCTGTGCTTGACATTTGCAGTCCTGTAGAAATCTTCATGTGGCAAAGCCTGGAGGGAAGAAAATTCAAATGGAGCATCTCATGTGATTGGTCAGACATTCAATATAAAAAAAGCCCCCTCCTCATTGCTCAGTAAAAGTAATTTTGCTGCTTGTGGGTTTTTGGTTCTGAAGTCAGGCCATTACTCACAGATCTCTTTCTCTCGCTCTTCCTCTGTTCCTCCTTTCCTTCCCTTCCTTTCCTTCTTTCTTTTCCTTCCTTTCCTTCCTTTCTTCTTTTACTTTTTGAGACAGGGTACGTTTCTAGTTTTCATTGCTTCTCTCGGCTGGATCCCACTCTCTCACTGGAATGGGACAGGTCAGCTCTCTCAGCCCGTGTCACCGTTGCCGTCCCGCGGTTCCCGCGCGGGTGTCATCGGGGTGCGAGGCAGTGATTTGGTGCACGCAGGGCTGGCCCAGCTGCCCAGGGGGATCACACAGAGCCCACTCAGGCTTATTTATAGCGACCCACACGCTTTTCATCTCCCATTGGGATTTTTATTTCAGTAGCATTTGAGATGCTCAGCCTTGGCCACATTGACTACCATCAGTGGTCCACTCTGGCCTCCAATGGGGAGGCGTGGAGACACTCCATCCATAACGCTGCTGATTCCTTTGAGAACTCAAGCAGAATCAGTCTGGAGGAGAAAAGACAACGCAGAAAGAGCCGTGCCTCACCAACACCACCTACGGAGCCTTTCTGCTGTGCCTTTTGCAGCCAGACTTGCCCATCTCGCATCGGCCTCTTGCCCAACCAGCGCTCGCAGCAAGCGTGGGGAGAGCCCTTCCCAAATCTTCGTTCACAAAGCCAAGCCATGATGATGATGATGATGATGATTTGAGATCCCATTCTTCCTGGACTTTCACATGAGCAAATAGTGCCTCTCCTGAGGAGCTGAGATTTTAGCAGCAGACAGGGGCGAGAGGGAGAGGGCAGAGCAGGGCTCCCCTATTCTCTCAGCTCAGCTCCAGGTTACAGAGCCCTGCCCATGTCAAACTGTGCCGTTTGTGTTTTGGTTGTTTTATTTTCTAAGACAGTCATGCTTTGGGATTGCACAGAAAACCAATTTGCTGCACAGTGCCACTTAGAAAGTGAACTCGTGTCTTGACAATTTTCCGCCAGAGCCTGTCCAACTTCCCAAACTGTTTTCTTTTGTTGCTTTTGGGATGAACTCGACTTTCATCGCAGAGAGCCCTCTCCTTTGTTTTCAAAGGCTTTTCCTGCCAAGCAAAGTAACTGTATTTCTCAAGCACAGGCCTCTGAAAGCACTGAAGCATGTTGAATACAGAAGAGTAATTTGTTCCCTCAGGCTGTATGTGTCTTGTATTAAAAATTACAAGATGTGGATCTGTGGCTGCTCTGGAAGCACACACTGGATTTGTTGTATGGTGAGAAGAGAACAGGTTATGGCTAATCTTGTTCATTCATTGAAGATAAGAGAGGCACTGCCCTTTCTGCTTTTTTGTTTTCTTGGGTCTGGATCAAATCCCCATCTGTCGTTCAATGTGAACAATTGTGTCTGAGTCAAGAGTGCTTTGATTCAAAATGATATGGTTGGAAACACCCTTTTTACTGAGAAGAAATGAATAAGGAAATGGCCCTCGTGTGTGAGCTTTTGGGGAGAGACTGTCTGCTCAGCTCACAAGCCAGTCAAAATATGCTCTCCAGCAGGGAAATTAATAAATAGACCAGCTTCAATAGATGGAGATTTAAGGGCAGGAGACTAATGTTGTTCTAAAATTCTTTTGGGTTGGAACTTAAATCCAATCTTAATGAGGTCATAGTAGAAAATTAATTTATTTTCTGTCTTCCAAACAATATCTTCTTTGTTAAATGAGAAGACTTAAGAGGGTTTTTTTTAATAATTATTTTTGTATAATGCTTAAAAATGTGTAAAAGCTGTGGCCTCTTTCATTTCCTGAAGACAATCATGTGATAACCTTAAGTGGACCACATGAATGTATTAATCTCATATTCCTGAGTGTTATGGAGAATTGAGAAACCTCCATAGTTTGGATTTCCTCTGTATGGGATATCAAGAATGATATGAAAGGGGTGGTTTTGTAGTGCAAATACAAAACTGCTGAGTAACAGCAACATGAGTATACAGGGACCTGCCTTGGAGTTGACTCCAGTGGAAGTTGTGGAAACTCCATCATTCAAAACATCGAAGTCTTATGACTGTTGAGAGTGTCACAATACCGGGTGTTTTTCTTGAATCTCCAGCTTCTGCAATTGATGAATTTGTCAGCATTTCCATGTACTTTACATAAACAAGCACACAGATGAGCTACTAACATTGCTACTTGTGGGCAAAAGCTTAGAAGTGGAGCTCTGAAAGATTCAAATACCAAAATACAAAGAAGTAACAGTTCCTGATTTTGTAGCTCTTTATGGAAGATATTTATATTTTGAACCTGCACGTTTGTCTGCACCTCAGCAAATAAAAGCAGTGGCCTGTGAAGTGTTCACAAGACATGTCAGTGGCAAGAGGTGGTGTGGGCGCCTGGAATACTGACCTCCAAGGATCTCCTGCTCATCCTTTGCCTGTGGCTCTTTGGAAATGCACAGGTGTTGGATGTGTATTTTGCAGAGCTGGTGTGAGGCAGAGAGGAGGTACAATGTGAGGGCTTGGTGAATACAGAGCTGCTGGGACCACATCTGGAGCTTGGCTTTGGGTTGGTCCTGACCAGGGTGTGATGTCACTATAGACCTAAATCCCTGGTTTTATGAGTGTTTTCCATGTTCTGTTTCCTACATGAAGTGTGAAAGTTCTCACAAAAAAAAATGCATTTATTTAACAACAAAGGGCTTGGCAATACACCCTCAGGGAGCAGATAACTCTGTGGTGGCAGAGTCACAACTGACCCAGGGGAAGAGCAAAGGTGACTGATGGAAACAGGAGCCTCTTGAAACAGATGATGTCTGATGGCTCCTCATCGTGTGCAGGCAGGTCACACTTCATCACATGCATGAGTCTCATCTGGATTTTGGAAAGAAATGAATGGAAGGTAAGAGTGATTTGATGGAAGTGATGGTGTAATAATGATGAGGTTACTCTGCTGTGGTCAGCAAACTGTTTCTCTGTTCATGAGGAGCAGATAAATCTCGGTGTGTCTCACTGCTGCAGACCCAGTGGTCACAGATAACACCCAGCACAGCGTAAGGCAGCTCTGCTGCTACAAGGGCTTTCCATCTGGCTGCAGAGATGCCTGGAGCTCGTTTACACACACCCTTCTGCAAAATCCACCCAGGACTTTGTGCCAGCAACCGCATGGCCAGGGCACGATTAACTCTCTGCTGTCTGTGTGAAGCACCACCTTGGAACTGAAAGCGAAGGGTGAGTCCTGCTGGAAATTAAAATGCACTTACAAGTAGATTCCTAAAATTTTGCCACCCAAAGGGGCTTAGTCCTGCTGGGATATGAAGAAGTGAACCCCGATAGTATTTTTAACTTGCTGCTTAGCTCCTTAAGCCATCACACGGCAACTGCTGCCTGCGCTGAATGGAAAAGAGTATTCTTTACATGCAGACGCAGTTTAATGTCTTTGCCAAAGGTTTTTCACCTCCTCTGCTACCCTGAGCCATCACCTGCTAGTGCTTGTGGCGTGCAAATTGGAGAGTTTTCTTTATGAGTTGCACATAAAATCCACACCTCTGGTCATGCATGAGAAACTGCTGAAAGGGCCCGATAGAGCCCCGAACGTGTTGCCTGTTTTATGGACAAGACCTGAAGGTTGTTTGCTTTTCAGAGCTGCACCATGTGTCATGCCTGACCCTGCTGGCACTCACAGATACCAAATGACCCACTCTTGGCAGGGGACCCAGCTGGCTAATTTTGCATGCCGTTTACCTAGAGACTGGCTTTAAAAGGAGCCCAATTAAATGATCCGAGGGGTCAGAAGAAAAATGAAGGCATTACTAGAGGAGTGAAACCTTTTCTACCTCCTGAGGCAAAACCAAGTATTTTCACAGCGTTCAGGGAACAAACAAAGCAGAACAGATGTTTTCCCTTTAAAAAGAAGCGTATTTTGCTCCTTATTAGTTTCAGTCATCATCCCACTTGACATTGATTTTTGGTACTATAAAAGAGATGCTCATGCTATTTGAGTATTATTTTAATACTGATCTTTTTCTCATTCAATAACTGTCAGCTTCCATGGGGTTATTTTTATAGAAGTGCTAGTTTAGGTGAGCAAAGAGAACAGAATCTGTCTCTCAGTTGTTGATAGTTTTTCTAGTTGTGTTGGTATAACCCTAATGTCATTTGTGGAACAGAACAGGCTTCTGAAATTAGTCTGTCTCCTAGTTAAACAGACATTTCCAAATCAACGTTTTCTGCCTAACAAAAAAAAAAAAAAAGGAAAATAAAAGAAAAAAGCTAAGAATACTTGTCACAACTGTGACAAATCTGAGGGATCTTCTTGAGTTTTTAAAAGACCCACCGAGGGGCTTTGCAGGGGCTGCTGCCAGGCACACAGTGCTGAAAGCTGTGCCAGTGCCCCACGGTTTGCCAATGCCTGGGCACGGTCTGTGGTCTCAGCTCTGAGGGCCAGCGGTCACCAGGCAGTGCAGGAGAAGCACATGGATGTTTCCAACCTTTAAGCATTTGCCATCCCCATTTTGCTCCACGGCAATGATGAGTTTTCTCTGGAGGTGTGCCCAGCCCTTTTGGGGAATATACCTCTTGCAAAATAGGACATGAACTCGAGTTTCCTTGATTAAATCTTGTGGTATGCACGCTCTGAGAGTTGCCCAGCGAATGCCTTCTGCATTTGACAGCGCGGATCCCAAGATAGCTCCCAGTGCTGCTGTCTGGGCAAACTGTTTTTCCTTCTGCTGCCTATAAAATAGCTGGAAAAACTTCTTGGGGGAGAAAAAATTTCTGGAAACTCTAAAGTGAGCTGAATTCCCCAAGTCATTAGGCTTGGTTAGTGTCTTTCACAACGCTGCTAAGCTCTAGGTAATGGTATGCATAACCCCGAAGAGCAGAAACAGAAAGACAGGAAATTATGGCTGAACTGGTGTTTTTCTTAGGGCGTTTGTGCTCACTGTTGGAGCAGTCGGTGCCAGGTATTGTGAAACACAGCGAGGAGCCCCTTTTCAGCAAAGTTTCTTTTTAAAAGCCAGATTATAGCGAGATATGAAAATCTCCAGAAGGGGTAAAGGCAGGAAGCTGCTTCAAGAAGTGTCACTTGCCTCTCTGGGAGTCTCGGGTACAACCAGGTCATGGTCGCTGTGAGTCTGGCTGTGCTGCCAATCCCACAGCTCCAGCGTCACGCGGAGGGTCCCTGCCCAAGGAAAGGTCAGTTGATGCTTGAAGCAATCGTGATGTGCTCTTTGAGCTTCCAAGGGTTTAGATTGTCCTCATAACTGTGATTTTCAATGTACTTCACGTATTTCAAACGAAGTCCCATCTCGTTATCTAGAGACATACCATTAGGGCTGGTGCTTTAAAGAGAACTCCAGACACTGCAGTGTCTGGGCAAAAGCTCGGGGTGTTCCAGTGGATGCTCCTCTCGTTGTCTCTGTCTTATGGGCCCCTCTTAAAAATGCTCAATGTGTGTGGCAATTCGTTAAAGTGCCCGTCTAATTGACAAAGCCTTGTCCCCCTGAGGATGCAATGGTCCTGTTCCAGGACACCCCGAGGGTTTGATGAGCTCCTTGCTGGTGCCAGGGCCCGATGCACAGAGTGCTGAGCTTCAGACAGCCTGAGCCACGCTGAGTCACCTGCCAACAGCTTTCCCAGGGAATACAAAGCACAGGAGAGCAATACTTGTTGAAAGCCCTGTTAAGGACTTCAGGAGCTCTGCTCTTCCCCAGCCTGGTTGCTCCCCATGGCCTGTCCCCACCTGAACCTCTGCAGGCTGTGCCACTGGCAAGCCAAAGCCCTGCTTCCTGCAGGAGGGCAGGAGATGGAGAGAAGGAGCAGCAGCAGGAGCAGCCCTTGAGCCTTCAGATGGGGTGAAAAAATCAAGTGCAGTTGTTGGGCCATCACAAGAAAGGAACAGAAGCAAGGACAGCAAATCCCTCTCAAGTACATGTTGTCAAACACACCCTTGTACCCTTAAATGCTCCCCAGTTAAAAGTGACTTCTTCCAAATTTTGACAGAGAAATTACGGAGTCTCATTGCACCCTTTGGCTCCAATGGTTTTCCAAGGTCTTTACGTACCAGCTCAATACTTTTATTAGAAAACAGATGAGTCCTGTGTGGCCTGAGGACTGTGCAGACAAATACCGGAGAGAGGTTTCACACGCGCCGTGAGGAACGGACCAAGCCTTGCTCGCGCGTGTTGTTCATTTACACCCTGAGTCACACACGGCCCAGCCCCTCCATCCCAGCTTTGGGCTGAATCTGCACAATGAGCCCGATTCACCACTGCATTCCTGTTTTTTTACCTCAGGATAATTCCTTTTAAATCAGAGGACAGACTGGACTAACCCAGTGGGTTTTGTGCCAAAGAAATCGATGCCTTTGAGCTTCCTGACCTGCTGTTTTGCTTTAGCCTTCACTTGGGGTTTTTTTATCCTACTTGGGGATCTTGATGGGTTCATATTTGTTGGAGGCTCCTCTGTTGTCTCCAGAGAGCCAGTTAGGTGCTAGAATTAAATACTGAATGACAGATTTTTCATAGCAAGGGAAGAGCAAAACAAAACAACTGTCTGCAGAAACCTGAAGGAGCAGGAACTAGGCTGCTCTTTAAAAATAAACTTGGCATTGGAGATGGTGACTGAGATAAAGTAATAGCCAAAAATGGTGAATATTTAGGATGCTCAAAAATATTCCTATGTTAGTGGTTTGCAAATGTGGGAACAATATATTCAAGCTTTATTTTCTTTAGCATGTTCTTTGGCTTAAAGTGAAGTTCAACATTCAAAATGACCATGTAATAATGGAACCTTTTCAGTCAACCTCCTGTTCTTCTTTTTTCACTCAGATCCACTGCCTCTAGTGCCAAAAATAAGTTTTTACTGATTCTCATTTCTGTTAGCCTGAAAGAACCAAGACCAATGGAGAATCAGCAAACTGAGTATTCAATTATACAAATCCAAGTTACCTGAACTGATTGAACTCTTTAAGGCAGTGGGACACTGAATATTGCTGAAATTCTAATATAACCTACAGAATAATGCGTGGTGAAGGTATAGAGCAGAAAGAACTCACGCACTCAACCCAGACTTAGATCTTGGTAATAGAACTTTTATTAAATAGTATTTAGTTGTATATTACATATATTTTTATATGGAAATCAGTGACAAGGAGTAAATACTCCACGATGGTATTTTTGAGCCAAACAAAGCCAAACAGTACTTCTGCCTCCACTTCCACTCTGTCGCGTTCTTATGTAGACATCCCACCAGAAGTGAAAATTAGCTAAAAAATTCCTCTTTCCCATCAAAGTGGTTCAGTCCTGGCCCAGCCTGAGCTGCTCCATGTGTGAAAGCACATGGCAGTCCCTGCGGTGTGTTTGTCTCCAGAGCTGACACGGGAGGGCAGGAGAAGGGACCACCAGGGAGATCCACCAGGGAAATGCTTTTTCTGCCGTTGCCAAAAGTGGATTAAAAGAACACTCTTTGCCAGCAGTGCCATGGACTCATCAGCTGCCACGTGCACATCAGCTAATGATCACTTTGGTCACCACCTTCTTTACCTGCTGAGCTGCTCATGGGGCTGGGCAGGGGTCAGTGGGTACGTGAGACAGGAAGAATGTGTGAGAACAAAATTTCTGCAACAGTGGCTTCATTTTTGCATGACCATAACAAAAGGCAGGGCCATTTCCACAGCTCCTGGGGTCTGTTTGAAGGGCCACATCCCAAAGCACGCTTTGACAGTCACTATGTGGACAGTTTTGACTGTTTGCATATTGGGGATGTCATCTCCATAGCGAGAAAGGTTTGAGACTAGTCCAGTTACAGCTCTATAGTTCATTTCAGCGACCCTTGCAATGTTTCCCCAGTTTACATGTGAGAGAGAGCGTCTACTCTGGTTATCACTCCACTGCAGAGTACGAGGCCCAGATCCAGAGGTTCAGCTTAGCTTAAACTGTTGTAGTCATCTCCCACGTGTGTCTAAAGCGTCTGTTCCTGTCCTTGTTAAGTTTTCATGGCAACACAAGAACGGGTCACAGGTACACCAATTTTTCAGCTGGGAGGTCCTTGGTCTGGAGGCTGTGACAGAATGTGAAACCAGATTAGTTTCATGTAATATCAAGTTTTCCTACTGGCACCTCCTACGAGTGTGTTTATCAGGGAAGCTGCAAAAAGCTGGAAAGCTGCTCAAAAGGGAACTTTGAGGCAGGGCTGAGGTCCAAAGTACTCCTGAATGCCAGAGCTGGTAAATGAAATGGATGCCTGTTTGTCTCTATTTCAGGTGTATCTCTACTTTCTCAGCTATGGTATAACTTAGAGAAAAGGCTGCTGTATAGCCTAGTACCATGTCTGGTCATACCTGCACGCACTTCCACTGAAATCATTGAGGTATGCACAGAACTTACATTATATTACTCAAAATAAGTTGAAATTGTTCAAGCACTCAAAAACCAGAATAGGTAAGAATTAATGTTGTAACTTTAATGCAACCTTTTTTGCCCCCTGTGTTTGATTCAGTTAAATCACAACTGCATAATCCTGTCTTGCCTCATCCTCTGAATGCTCATTGACTATTCAGTACCTTTATATCCCCTTTTAATGTGCAGTCCCAGGTGTTTTGTACTGCGCATGATTCAAATGCTGCCATAATGTGAAAGTTAATTTACTTGTGTGCATTTCCATGGTGGTATCACCACCGTATCTGAATGCTTCTCAAAATCAATTACTTCACCTTTGCATCAATGCTGCAATAGTCAGTCCTGTTAGCAGCCCCCTGTTCCAGCTAAGTGGAGAAGACAGCTGCTTGGCTGCCACCAGCCTCTGATGAGCATCTGCAGACCAGCATTTCCGAACTGCGCGAGTTACTCAGGCAGAGGCAGAGGTGCAGCCACGCTGGTTCTGCAAAAGATCCCGGCACCACACTCGCTCCCACACCACCAAATGTCAAGCCCTTGCTAAAAAAGAAGGGAGGAGGCAAAAACTGCCCAGTGAAAGGTGTGTGAGATTGTTATTACCCCAGAATTTCTAAGCTTCAGAGACATCACCCAGGTGGGTCAGGATGTCAGGATCTAAATAGCAGCACTTTGAGCTTCCTAGTGTGTTGAAAACCTTACACAGACCCTCAGCTTCTCCTCCTGTTTGATTCCTTCTGGCTTGTGACCAGAAGAGCCTTAATTAGCTCTTGAACATGTCCTGGAGCAACAGGTGGAATTTATTCCCGTCGTTTCTTTGGGCATTTCTTTGTCCCTGAGCACCAAAGGAAATGGTGCTGTCATGGAGGACCCCCCAGCTGGTACCACTGGTGGCTGCTGCCCCGTCTCTTTGTGCTGCTGCTGAGAACACCCAGGTCAGTGCTGACAAACACAGCTTGTACACCGCGATCTGCAGCCCCAGGGAGGAGCTGGCCCGGCTTTCTGGGTGAAATCTCTTTGTGCTGCTCTGAGGGGAGTCAATTGCTCCTTGGGCCCCGGCCAGTTGTGCAGCACATCTGTGAAATCCGGGGGCTGCCTGGGCTGAAGCACTGGCGTTATTATATCATGTCCAAACTATTTGTGCATGGGAACTGGTGGTGATGCTTTCAGCAAAGAGATACCTTTTCGGAGGCTAAATTGCAAATGTCTGGAGGCTAGGGAGAAATTTCAGTATATATTTACATGGATCTCTTAATACCAGAGAGATTTCTGACTTTTCAAGTGCTGTTAAGACTGTACTATTGCATGCAAGTTGCACAAAAACTAACCACAATAAATAATAAAATAAAATTCTTAGAGGGCTATTAGATCATTGTCTCATGCCAGCACATACTGCTTTCTCCTATGTGGTGGCTTATTACCATCCATGAGAGCATTACTACACTAATCAAGCATTAGCATTAATCAAAGAGATATTGAATCCCGCTCTGAACATGTCTAAAGGACAGAGGAGCCAAGATGCTGGCAGATATGTATGTTTTACTTTTAAAAGCATACATACGTCTAACAGATCTTCCACAGCAATGGGTGAGGAATGATAAGAAAATAATTTTAGGACAGATGAAGTTTAAGAGGCCTGAACAAAATGGACTGATAGCTGTCAAAGTGAGCCACAGCCCCCCTTAGCAATGGAGCTTCTTTCTAGAAACTCGGATGCCTGTTCTTTTAGAGATCATTTTTAAAGATACTTTTTAAAGACCTCTTTTTCCCTCTTTTGCCTTTGTGACCTCGTGTGGATGATACAGATTTTGAGAGAGCTTTGAGACTTGCTGACATGGTGATGCTGGAAGCGAGACAGTATTTTATCAGATTTCTCCGTAAGCCCCAGACTTACCCTCCTAACAGACTTTTCTCAGGCTCCTACACCTTGGCTGATAGAAAAGGGACCCATGTTATTTTTAACTGGACTGCTACGGATATAATATAATAATGTCTGCAGTAAATTAAATGAGATGGAAGGACACCTGTGTTACCCCCTGGCTGGTGCAGGGCAGCGCTCGGAGGTGAGCGCAGGCACGGAGCAACATTTACGGTGCGGGAACAAAGACACGGTTGACCCCTGACATCACTGAAAGCTACTTGATGCCAAGGACTTCCTCACTTTTTACGGATATTGAAACAAATAAGTCATGGAAACGATGACTGACCCCAGCCATATGGGAGCAGAGAGATTAGCTGCTAATATGGAAAGTTACCTGGCCAGCGTTGAGATCAGTCACGAGAGAAGGGGGAGATGAGAGGGAGGGCTGCCGAGCCCGTGAGGTAATGGGGCTGCTGGGGAAGAGGAGCTGGGGCCGACTGGAAGAGGAAAACGTTTGCTCTCCGCTGGAGCCAAAAGTGTTCGTCATCGTGTGGCTGAGTGACAGAGCTGCCTTTTCCAGGACGTGCTCCATACTATGGGAATAACAGCGCAGGGAAGTTGCTGCGAAGTGCACGGGAGGGAAAGCAGTAAATCAAGGGCCAGCACAAGGCTGGGGAGCATCTGCCTGGCCCTTGGCAAAGTACAAGCAAGAACGAGGAGCTGGGGACCAGGGCAAACCTGCAGGGCTCGCTCGCAGGAGAGGTGGAGTTCGGGAGAAGGAATACGGAGCAGCCTGGTGCAGGGACACTGCCCTGACAGGAGCCAAAGAACAACACTGAGCCATTAAACTTGGGGGGCACGTACATCAAAACTCCCCATGTTGATAGCTTTTTGATTGCACGGGTTAATTAGGTGATACCAGTCTTCATTTAAATATACATCGCACCGAAACCCAACAGGAAAACTTTCCAGTTGCTCTCACAGCACACAGGGAGGGGGCACAGTCTCAGGAAAGATATTTTGGGCTGGAATTTTCACTTTCCCTGAGCATAAGATTTAAACCCTTGCTAAAAACTGCTTAAATTGACTGCAAGGCTGAAGTGTGTAGAACTTAATGAACAACAAAAAGAGGACAAGTTTTAAAGGAAATTAAGGATGTTTTATTGTAAATAGAGTCAGGCAGTCCATAACTGAAATATGTAGGCTTTCACTTTACCAAATGACCCCTGATATGAATTGCCTTGGAAAAGACTAAAATACAGTTGCTGGGAGGATCAAAGCTTTAGAGGTCCACAGAACTGGAAAATGAGAGAAAGAGAAAACAAGAAGTAAGGCTGAAGTGAAATTGTTACCTTTCTCGCTTGGGATAATCGTGATGTAATCCTGCTGAAACTGACTGGGGAGAATGTTCGACATGAAAGAATATTCAACCTGGGGAGATGTTTTTTGCTGAAAGGGAGCAAAGGAAACGTGCACACACTGGTGAAGGGTTGTGGCACGCAGACTTAAATCCAGGAAATGAGGAATTAGCATGGAGCAATTCACATGAAAGATCAGAAAACATATTGTGTGGGATAATATACTGTGAGGGGTCATTCCTACACTTGTTGTGAATTATTTTAAGACATAAAGCGACCGTTTCTACATTTCTGTCTGTCTACCCATAGTGAGACTTCTGGTGAAATCAGATATCAGGGTTTTTATAGACAGATTAAACGGAAGTTGAATTTCCTCTCCAAAATATCATGAAAACTCTTTTCTTTTTTTTTTTAAGAATGAATCCTTACCCTAGGATTGCTTGAAGGACACTGCGTGGATCACTGTGAAAAGAACTATTAGGTTCTGTAAATTAGATCCACAGAGAAAACTGATAAAGGACAGAAGTGGAACTGAGAAATTTTTTTCTATCCTTTTTTCCTCACTTTCTTTTTTCCCCCTTTCTTTCCTCCCTCCTCCCCACCTTCTTTCTTTGCTGTTCAATCTTGATCACTGATGGATTTTTGAATAATTTTCTTTCTGAACACTGACTTACACAATTAGAATATAATGTATGCATTATGTTAGCTTAAGTTTTTGGGAATTATGGAAATCTGTCACCCTTACAGCTCCTTTTCCTTCCATTCTTGTCACTTTGGTGGCTGAAATTTCTTTCAGTGCCATAAAATTTAAGGTTGTAAAATTCATATTGTAACTTTAACAGCCACATCTGTTTTAAACATTTTTGTTTTAAGAACTCAATGTGAATTTAATGACAAGGCAATAAAAGGAAAAGTTGAAGGAAATTATCACAGATTTGTAAAGCCATAAGACATGTTTCTGCACTTCTGTGGGCCATCAAATTACAAAGAAACAACCCAATTGCTTTTATTGTAGCAATTCAGCCCTTAAAACATTTCATAGTTTGATGTATCAGCAAGAATTAACGTTTCATTTACATCAGTATTAATAATGACAATTACACCCAGGTGCAGGGTATTGTCATTTGCATACAGACACCCACAGCATGTTCAGAGAAAAAGCAACTATCTATAGTGTGTAGCATTACTGTTTGATAGTAATAAATGATAAATTAGAACATATTTCGTGTGCCACCACATCAGTCTGCAGAATCAACATGGTAATAAAAATCACTTTTTCCTTCAGTATTGTTCTACGGATCCAACCTTTTGGATGGTGTAAGTCAAGAGGGTGTGGCTGTTGATTGCTACTCAGACCCCAACCATTCATCAGAACTCCAGAAGTGCTGAAGGTGGAAGAGATCTTTGGGGGTCCAGCCCTCAGCTCAGGGTCAGCCAGAGGAGGATGCTCAGTCAGGTTTTGGGTGTCTCCACAACCTCTCCGGGCAACCTGGTCCAATGCCTGGCCACTCTAACCATAAAATAAGTTTAAATGGTATTTTTTGTTTGGTTTTGTGCCCATTGCCTCTTGTTCTGCCGCTGGATGTCACTGAGCCATCTTCTCATCGAGCTCCCATCAAGGTTCCCCAAGAGGCTCCTCTTGCCCAGGCTGAACAGCCCCAGCATTAACCTTCTCTTCAGGTATCAGTTGCTCCAGTCCCTCGATGATCTTTCTTGCTCTTTTCTGGACTCGCTCCAATAAGTCCATGTCTCTGTTGTGCTGGGGAGCCCAGAAAGATTTAATAACAGCCAATTAGAAATTTATAAACTTTATGTGATGGATAGTACATCTGACCCTAGACCTCCTGGTCCTCCTGTGCCTCTGCTTCTGGCCCTTTTCTGTCTGATCTCTGTCTCTGCTGATAAATGGAGACCAAAGGGAAAGCTGTAAAAATCTGTCCTACAAATCCCTTAACGTTGCATGTAAAGTTTATGAAATCAGAGTCACATAAACATTTATGTAAATCAATTAGGAGCGAGCAGTCAGGATCCAGGATTGCTTTCAGTATCACTTTCCTCCTGAAAATCCTTCTAGGCAGACCTGGTTAACCCAGCCAATATGTTACAAGCTGTCTTGGTGCCATCTTTTATATATGTTTGCAAAACTCATTATGGCAGAGGAAAGGAAGGGGTTTGAAAGAAGAAATTCAATGACTAGAAGCTTTTCAGCAACCTACCCTGCCAAATGTAATTGCTACCGTGGCCGGACTCTTGGCATCTGGTTGTGGCTCAGTTGTTATGTCAGTCACTTCTGCAATATTTATTAAAGCCATTATAAAGAACTTTTTTCTTAGATAAGATTTTGCAAAGAAACACAGGTTCTATCTCACTGGCAGCTATTTCAGATAAAGTGAATTACTAATTATCTACAAGTAAGTTGCTGCCTCTGCAGTTCAGAGCTCACCACCAGTGCAATAGTTGGAAAATTTGTTGAAAACAGGTCCGCTCAGGACAGATTTAATGTTGCTTCCTACAGGAGGTCAAAGATAAGAAAAATAGTAGCACTGCAGGTTTAAAGTGTAATTTGATTCTTAGAGGGGCAACACTGAGCTCAGAGGAGTTTCTATTACACCAGAAGTGATGCTGTAAGTTGCCATAATACAGGGTCAGCATGCTCAGAGCTGGGGGGGGGGGGGTTTCCTGCTCTGTCATTTTGAGATTATTATCTTCAGTTCGTAGCTATGCCACAGAGCAAATGCATATTTCACCCGTTCTTTTTAATTGCTCAACAAAACTTATGAATAGACAGGATATGACTTTCCATTGGCAAATTGACATACGTTTGTGTAATTCGTCTGTTTTGTCTGCAAAATCCCATAGACTAAGTTAAAAGCATCTGCTGCAAATTTGATCCTGGTAACCCCACTTGGATATGGAAAGGTGCTAATAACTTGCCAAAATTTATGGAGTCTAACACTCCAGTCCAATTCTGGCAGGATCTCTAAAGTCTTGAGCTGATAAAAAGCTTTCAAAATTAGTGGTTTTTTTTTCTTTTATAGACTTGAATTTGTATCAACTGTAGAAGTTCACTGATGGCACACGAAACAGGTAATTACTTCTAATGCAGGAGTGCACCCAATTTTTCAGCTGTGTGCATGGATTCCCATTTTGCTTGCGCAATAGTAATTAAGCACATCTTACTCAGGAACTTCCCATACTCATAATTTACTTTCTCTGTTGGTTTTGGAAGGTCTGGATTGATAGAAACTAAAAAAGCACAACTTACAATAGAAAGTTTTATCCCAATCCAACAATAACTCTAGCCTTTATTTTCTATGAAATCACAGGTCAAAATTTGCACAATAGCAGGTCAGCTGAGTTAGAAGAGAAAAATTTAGGACAATCAACTGAATTTGTTCAAGGTACTGGATCTGCTCCATTTCTGAGGAAAAGTGTCCTGAGATCACAGTGGAGACAGTAATTTAGTTATATGACTTGTAGAGATATAATTTTGTCATTTATGATGCAGCAGTGTCACATTTAATAACACTAAAAGCACATTAAGTACTTTTGCCTGATTACTAAGATATTGTTCAGTGTTTGTCATGAATAAAACAAAAAGATGTACGGAAAACTTTACTCTTTCCAAATACTTCTAGTGCTATTTTCTATCCCTGGAAGGCCTGGGAGGATGTCTGCTGCATTTTAGGGTTGAGAAAGTGAAAATATGAATGCTTTTCCTTGATTTCAGTGAAGTCTGGGCATTCAAAATCGTTATTTTTGATTTATTTGGTGGTAAAATAAATACTCCAAAGGCCACTTTTTCCTTCACTGGCACTCATATTTACCTCCTGACTTTGATAGGTTTTATTACAGCTTGAAGCTGAGATTGAATTTTTTGAATTTAAAACAAACAAACAAAAAAGAGGCAGAAAATTGCAGGAAGAAAACAAAACTTTGAGTTTTCTCCCAGTTTTTGCCCATGGCAGTAGGTTTCATGCAGTATTAATGAGAGAAGAATTTGGATCTAAAGATGTAATTTGGTTTCTGATTTCTCTATTCTGTCACTTCCACTGAAGAAACAGACTTACAATACGTCTTTTCTTGCTTAATGCTATTGCTAATTGCCCAGATGGGACTCTGAGAGACCATTAAGTGTCTATTGATTGCAATCAGCTTGGCTATGACAGATGAAGTTGACTCTGGTGGGTTTGGGGTTTTTTTCCTCCCTGTCTGCTGCTGTAAACTGAGGTCTTTATGCTCCTGCTGACCATGACTTTCTTCTATTGACTTTCCTGGCCTTTTCCAACTTTCCATGTTGCTTTTTGTTATTCAGAGACGTGGCAAATGCTGTCCTGGGTGATGGGATGCACCATCACGATGTGATGATGTGACTAACTCTGGAGCATCCATGCTGTTTGCTGGCTAATATTTCCTGTTGCTGGGGTTCAATTTTGGAGAAATTGGGTGGTTTGGAAATTCTCTTTTGCAGGAGGGTTGGCTGCCTGGGGCTTTGCTCCTGTGCATACCCACACCACTGAAATGGGATTCAGGTGTGCTCCATGGTCACTGGTGAAATATGCTCTTTAATGCTTTTCTCAAGAGTCATTACCCCTTTTGTGGATGAAGGTGTGCCAGTCCAGTTTGGTTGTTTGCTGACATGAACCTGAATTTGATTGCATCCATGTTTGGCTTGAAAAGTGTGTCCTGTTATCACTGCCCCCAAGGAGAGGTGAAAGGTCTGCTCATCACCCCTCTGGATGGAAACCTCAGTCTCTGGGTAGGGTTTAGTACAATGTCCAACAGCTAAAGAAATTGCTGGGTTAAAAATAAAAGCTGTACACAAATAAAGAGGAACAAAGAGCTGGGAAAATCTACGGTTTCAAGAGCAGAGGAGATGGCAGGACTGAATGGAAAAGAAAATGAGAAACACCATGTAGGAAGAACAAACACAGGGGAAACTATGAAAAAAAATTCTCTGGAAATGAAAACAAAGATGGTAACAAAGCTGTCAGAAATAGAAAAGGAAGTCTAGAGTTATAAAATGAGTAAAAGCAGACGTGATAAAGGAAGTGGGGAAGGGTAGTGCTCCCCAGTAGCCCTGTGCCTCCTGTGGGCAGGCTGTGCTGTCTTCCTGCAGTGGTCAGTGCCTGGGGTGGGACCTTGTGCCAGGGAAGGGAAGGTCTGGAGCCCAGCGGCACATGGGAAAACAAGGATCTGTGATCTGCAATGTGATAATTGTGGCATGTAGAGGAAATGCTGCTCCATACCACGGGGTCAATGAAATGTCCATAGCTGGTGAGTTGTCATCCTGATCACTCATGCTCTGACCACTGTCAGTCAACTGACTGGCATCAGGTTTTGTTGCTTCCCTCCCCCTATTCATAAATGTTACTTTTTGTTTGGTGATCCTGAACATGCCTCATGTAAACCTCATCCTTTTCTCACTCTTTCCTCAAGAGAGACAACTGCTTGCCCTGCAGCCCCCTGTTTTCAATGCAGTTGAAAAATTGTTCTAACACATTGAGCCAGGAGATCGGGTTTCACCCCAGCCCAGGGGCCTGCACGGGCTCTCCTGAGATGCCTCATTGATCCAAAGCACTTACAGTGACCTACTGGGCTCTGTGTAATGTAAGGTCTGTCTGTGTCAAGGAAATGTTCCATCTGTGTGTGCCGTCCTGCGAGCGGCTCGTCCGCGCCAAGGTCAACGTTGGCAGCTCCGCCTGCAAAGCTGCTGCTCGTGGGTCAGCTGCACAGTGCCAGCCCTGAACATGGAGTGGGCACCAACAGACACGTGTGGGTCTATGCAGAGAGCACGACGCACGTGTGAACCTCCAGCAGCCAAGGGACAGGGAGAACTAGAGGCAGACCTGCATTTCTACAGCCGAGTGATTCAGATTTTGCCCTTAACCCTTCACAGCAGCACGAACTTAGAGCTGAGTTTGGCCTCAGGTATTTGGTAGAGAGCCCAGGATATTCCTTCATCTATTGAGTTGGAAGTAAGTTATGTAAAAATAACAACTAATGTTCAGTTTTGGTCACTGCAATATAAGAAAGATACTAAGTTGCTGGAGAACATCCAAAGGAGGGTGATGAAGACGGTGAAGGACCTTGAGGGGAAGTGTGTGAGGAATGGCTGAGGGCACTTGGTCTGCTCAGCTGGAGAAGGGGAGACTGAGGGGAGACTTCATCCCAGTCTACAACTTCCTCGAGAGGGGAAGAGGAGGGGCAGGCACTGACCTCTTCCGAGGAAATGGCCTGAAGTTGTGTCAGGAGAGGTTTCAGCTGGATACTAGAAAGAAGTTCTTCACCCCGAGCATGGTCAGGCACTGAACAGGCTCCCCAGGGCAGTGGTCAGAGCACCAAGGCTGGCAGAGCTCAAGGACAACACCCTCAGGCACATGGTGTGATTCTCGGAGATGACCCTGTGCAGTGCCAAGAGTTGGATTTGATGTTCCTTGTGGGTCCCTTCCAACTCAGCGTATTCCATGTTTCTGCGAGTCCAGCATGGATGGGTGAGCCCCACTTTATGCACTGGTCAAGCCACAGACCTGCTAACTCCTGACAGACGAGACATTTCCCAGTGGCAGACACAAAGAGTTCCTTTAGGCTGCTCGGGGGCCCCGTGCCCAGCGTGGGCTCTGCCTCCCGTGGCGAGCCAGGCCCCCTGGCCCCTCTCCTACACCCAGGTTTAGATGTTCCTCCCCTGCGAGCCCCCGAGGGGAAGGAGCACAGGCACCATCTGCCCAGCGCAGGTGTGGCTCCCCGCGCACACCCTGGCAGAGCTCTCACAGTGCCCCGATTGTTCCGTGGGTGCACAGCTGGGGGGGACAGGGGGACAGGGGGACGGGGGGACGGCCATCTGCACCAGCAGGGCCACCGCGCGGGACGGGCAGACCCTCGGCTAAAGTGTCAGCCACTCGAGAGCTGACACGGACTAATTTATGAGAAATTGCTTTTAGCAGGTGCTAACCTGTCTCGACCACGGATAATAGGATAGTTGCTGTTGGGAATCAAACCAGAGAGCCATAAAACCTGAGTACCATTCCACAGTTTGCTGGAGAGCACAGCTGTTGCACTGTCATCATTTCTCTCTGTCAGAGACACACCAATTCCTGCTGAATTCTGACCAGCCTGGAATTAGAGCCACGCAATCACAGAGTAGCAATTGCCACGTCAATATTGTTCAATTCTATCTCTCTGTGTGTGTGTGTGTGTGTGTTCGTCCGGCTGCCCCGTTGCCACATGCTCTTGACACCTACTGCAAATCCCTGCTCCTTGCTATCCCCTCAATTCCATTTCTCTCCCAGAGTGAAAACAAGAAGGGAGTGTTTTTTCCCCTTCAGTCTCACCACATACGTCACTAATAGGACTTTTCAAAACTGTTGTCAGTCACCTTCTGTAACAGCCTGAGAAATACTGTAGGGACATCTCTAGTAGCTGGATACAGGATATTGTGTTTCTTAGTTTGTCCAGTTGAATAATTGCTTGGAGCAACTTTGTGGAGTTGCACAACTGTTACTTGGTAGGAAGTGAAAAGCCAGTTGGGGAATCAAAATATTTCTAGGGTGACTTACAGAAAAATCAGGTTAAAATCAACAGGTCAGGGGTTGATTTAAGATCATAAATTAGGTGACTGGAGAGAATTTGGTGGGAGGAACAATGTTTGGCATATTGAAATCATTTGAAAAAACACTGTTTATTGATGCACCACTTTTTCACTGTTAAAGTGTTGCTCCTGCTTTTTGCATTTAATGGATTTTAGCCATGCAATACTTCTGAAGAAAAAGCTGAGAATCAAAACTCTGTGACTTTCCCCTTTTTGTCTCTCTTATTCTGGAGAGTGCATTCCTGGAGGTGATACTCTTTGGTAGTACTGCAGGGCTGGATCAGCGGGCTCAGTTCTCACCCTGGAAATCACCCGTCTGCATCAGGGAGCAGCAGGGAGCTGAGCCTGGAGAGGAGCACATTTGGGCAGCAGCCTGAGCGGCGAGCAGGGAGCTCTGCTTGTCAGTCTGGCATCTTTCACTAACACCAAATTTGCTTTGCGGATAAAAAAAATGACGCCAGGATGTGGTTGAGAGTGAACATATGTTGGAAGTTCAGCTTAGGTAATACAATAAGCTCTTCAAGAGCGGGTTCTCTTTCTTCTCAATGTAAATAAATACCCGTGATAGCCCCAGACATATTCATTTTCTTGGGATTCTCTCCCCTCCTTATCAGAGGTGGTGTCCCGTGTGTTATTGACATGGGCTCGTTTGTGAGCCTGTGCCCTTGTCCATATGCGCAAGTCATTTAATAAGATGAGGAGCAATGTGTAAAATAACAAGAGTGTTGATGTAAAGTTCTCAAATGGCCAGCACTGGGATTAATAGTTAATGGCCTATTGACACAGAATATTTACTGATGACAACACAGGGTTCCAGTGACACCAAGACAGGGTTGTTTTGGAAAGCTGCATTCTTTTATTTTTATTTAAGTAATTCAATGAGTAAAATGCATTTTACTGGTGTCTGTTACAGATTCTCTTGCTGTGGTTGTGGGGAAGTGGTCACTTTGAAAGAAACAACTTGGGGTAAAGAAAGAACCTCAGTAGATTTTTTGAAGGGCCTGATGAGATTGTTACAGCTAACAGCTCTTCTAGAAGTGCTTGATAAGATAATTAAGAGGAAAATCAAATTTTGTGCTTCAGGGTATAAATTGATCAAAAAAATCTCTCCCATGCACAGCTGTCTAGTTAAGTATTCAAAATGCAAATGCATGTACATGTGAGTGATTGTGATTTTCCCATCCTTGGGAACACTGGCAAGTGGGAGCAGCAGAATGGACCAGCACTGTCCCCACCGCATGTCACCTGGGACAGGAGGAGCCCTGGTGGGGCAGTGGTCAGGGGGAGCAGCACCAGGATGTGCTGGTTGTTCAGAGGAGAAGGGATTACATCTGCTCCAAGCTCCTCCGGGTCAGTCAGAGTCTGGTCACTGGGAACACGCAGTGACCCAGTGCATATGCTGTGGGTCTCTGTTTCTCTCTTGGAATGGCTGTGAAGTAGGACAAAGTCAGAATTCGACTCCAGGGAAAGGCAGCCAGCACCAAAAGCTTCTCTGCTCTTCTTTTCAAACTGGCTACTGTAAAGAGCATGATTTTGTAACCCAAGAAGCAGACCTGCTGCAGTTGGAGAACCCAAAGGCTGTTAAACATCCTGATAAATCAGTTGTGCTTCAGTGTGCTCAGATTCAGGTATGAGCTAAGCAAGGCTTTGCTCAGGAAAGGAAACCAAAGAACTCTTTTCCCCCTCTGGGACAGTGTCAGGTAAACGTCAGATGTGCTCTCCTGCTGGCAGTGTCACTGCGCTGTGTCCCAGTGCACCGCGGAGCCAGGTGCTTTCCCTGCCCCAGACCTCCAGCTCTCCAGCACACCAGGATTAGTGGGGACACTGCATGAGTTAACACAACTGAGCATGACTTTCCACTCCCAAAATGGAGATTAAATTATGTTTTTCTGGTAACTGAACAAACCTGACCCAGAAACAAACCACTGCCAAAGGGCAATGTTTTATAATAACTCTTCCAAGGTCAACCATTCTTTGGGGAAACTTTCCCTAGACTATTTTTTTATAACAGTATATTTTACACAACTCCTCGCAGAAAAATGCATCCACAAGAAATAGGCAGCGGGATTACTGACTCCAGAATCACCTTTGTGTATCTAAAGGAGCTTGGTCCATATAAAAGCTCAGTGCAGAGAGCTGATGGTGAATGGGATGGGAAACCTAAGAGGAAATCCAGGTTCCCTTCCCCGAATTACCCTGTGGGTGACAGTCAGTACTGCAGCAATGTGTGCTTGGTAGTCCCTTCCCAATTCCTTCAGGAGGAACAAACTCATATCTTTACTGCTCATGTATAATATTTCCTGAATGATTCCTGGGGATTATCTGTGCTATTTTTTTCAAGAAGAAGAAGAAGAACAACAACAACAGCAAAAAGATATTGGAATAAGTCAAATTAATTCCCTGCAGTTAGAAGAGTGTGCTGGCCTGCTGACCTGGGCAGGAACGCCAGTACTGATACATTCCTGCACAGCTACGTGAACAAATTTAATCTTATAGATGTATAACTGCACAAGTGCTAACAGATTGGATAAATCTCCAAACACACATCCATGTGTGTGAGAACCTCTGTAAATCGGAGATAAATGCACGTTGTTGCTCCCAGGCAGAAGGGCAGGCACCCCTACCCTGGCACACGTGTGCACAGACATGTACACAGATGCCACATGTAATTTTAGACCAGCAGCACGTGCACACACACATCTGTTGGTGAGCACTGGGCAAAAGAGGTATCAGTGAACTGACCTCTATGTCTGAGCAAGCGAATTGAAACCCAGAAGCAGCAAGGCTGGGGCTTTTAATGAAGTGAATGAGAAATGAAAAAAGAGAGATTGAAAGTGCCTGGTGCTGTGATACATAATTGATGAGACTCCAAGCAGAGCTTCAGTGGCTAATAAATTATTAAACACTGGCTCATTAGGGAAAGATTTCATTATAGGATAATTTAATTAAACAACAGGCAAAAGGAGGAAAGAGCTTTAAGGGACTGCATCCTTCTGGTTTTTCCTCTGTGACACCAATGATTTAAAGAGAGAGGAGCCAAGAAAAGATCCTGGGGGTGGGGAAGTTGTTTACTGTGCACAAGAGGACTGATCCTCGGCTTCCTCAATGCTCACATTTTCATTTCCCTACTGCAAAGTGAATGTGGGCTGTTATTATTCTACGTTAAATGCATTTTGTGGACACTCTCCTTGATGTAAAAGACTGTCCGCGTGGCAAGGCAGGTGAGAACTGGCCCCAGTGGTGGTGTCCCAGCTGGTGGCAGACAGGAGATTATGAGTTTTGGTTCCTGCAGAGCGCAGGGCTGGAGCTGTGACCAAGGGCAGGCTTTGCTCCCAGCACCTCTGATGGGGCCAGGGCTGGGGTGACTCTGGTCCATCCCTCACCAGCCACCCTGCTCCAGCGGACAGGACAGCATGAGAGGGTGCCCAATCTCAGTTCTCAATCTTGAAGAGGCCAGAGGCCCTGAGTGGAGCCACATCTCCATCCTGAGAGGGCAGAGGGCCAGTTGCCTCTGCCTTTGGCTGACCCCTGTACCTGCCCAGGGCACTGACATTTGTCTTTCAGACAAAGTCGTTGTTAATGTCACCGTACAAGTAAATGTGGAAGGCACTGCACAAGACCAGGACCACTCATGTGTAGCTCACAGGTGGATGGTGTCACCAGCCTGGAGAACAAGAGCAGAAGGAAGAGTCAGGCAGGAACTTTTCAGCAGCTCAGGGGTGTTTGGATACAAGGGGCTCTTTTTTTGATCACAGTTAAAGAGCAAATGAAGATAGCATCTCAGCCCCTGAAGGCAGGTGGAAGGGACACTGGGTCCTCTGGTGAATCTTTGGCAGCAGCAGGAAGGCTCTGCAGGGCAGGGACGTGCAGCCACAGCTCCCTCAGGTTCCTGCATTGTCTGGCCTGTGTCGGGGGAGAGCTCCCCAAATCACCCCACAGACCCTGCAGGGAGCGGGGCAGGGACAAGGGATCGAGTGCTTGACTTCGTCCCATGGCTGGAGAGGAGATACGTTGTCATTTGACATTTTCATCATCAGGACAGAAATTTGTGCAAAGTGTGACTTTTTCCTTCCTTCTACAAGGTGTTTGTTTTTTTTTTACTCAGATGAGTTTTGCTCCAGCAAGGTAAGGACATTGGAAGGGGCAGCTGGGAGGGAGGGGACAGGGTGGTCAGGGAGCCACAGGACAGCAGTGGCAGTGACCTGAGAATCCAGGGGGATACACTCCTGCATCTCTCCTGGTGAAGGTTGGTGAACCTCACTAAATCCTTTCCCTCCCTCTTTTTGCTTAAACAATATCCAAACCAAACAGATCGACAGACTTTTTGGGTTGTTTGGTTGCTTTGCCCAGGGCTGTGAGTGGGACGAGTGCCCAGCTGCTGTTTCTGCACAAGGAGGTTTTCAAGACTGAACAGACAAGGTCAGGTGCATCCAAACTGACAAATAAAACAAGAAGAACTTGCAGGATGACAAGCATAGCAGAAGCAGAAAATCCTCATTTCCAAGCAGCTACATTCAGTATCTGTTTTACATCAGAAAGATGCGTGCAGCTGTCTAACATTTGCTCAAGCCCTCAATTTTGGGCGTCATTTCAATCCCTTCAGCCTTTCCTACACCCAGAGTGTATCTGCACAGTCGGCTAAACTGAGGCTGAAACGTTCCAAAAACTGAGGGTATTGCAAAATTAGTAACACCTCCTTTTATTAATCTAATTTTTGCACAGTGCAAAATTAAAGAACACATTAAAATTACCTTTGATTGAAGGAATCTGCTCATCTCCTCAGAGGGAAAGCAAGAAGAGCGAAGGAACAAGGAATGCACAGGTGATGAAGGCACACGAGGCTGTTTTAATAAAAGCACAGCCAGTAGTTTGGAGAAAATGGTATTTCCTCTCGCACTCACAGCAGCGTTACCCCTCCTGGAGGGAAAGGCTGGTTTTGGGCTCCCCAGTTCGAGACACAAATAAATGGGAGTGAGGTCAGTGAAGGACCACTAAGATGGTCAGGAGGTTGGAGCAAGCAGCTGGGTAGGAGATCTGAGAGGCTAACGGGGATCTTAATTGCTTCTAATTCCCAGGCACTTCATAGGGATTGTAACAGGTAATTGTATCCCTCCAAGGATATTTCTGACTATCAGACTGTAACAAAACTCAGCTACACGTCATTCTTAAGTGTACAGCAAGTAGGAAAAATAGCTCTGTCTTTTTTTCATGCGAGTTCTTCATAAATATAAAATTGTAATTAACTGCAGTTATTTGCCAGCAGACTCCCCACAGCTCCTCCTTACACATGCTCATTTTTTGGGGTGCTTGTCTAGCAGTTGCAACAGAAAAATAGGAAGTGGCTGGGGTTTTACGCTGGAACGCAACTCTGTGGTGAGTGAGGTCAAAAATTTGGGAAGTCCCCCAGAAATGCCAATTTTTAAATTATTATTCGGAAAAGACAGTGGTAAGAAACAAAAAAAGAGCCTGTCAGACAAAGGAGGAATCTGACATCTGTCTCTTGAAAATCACCTAGAATTGCCTGATAGAAAGGAGCCAGTTCAAAAAGTACTGAGGTGCACTGTGAGAAGAGACTATTCTGTCTGAGACTGACTGTGTCAGCTTTGGTTCAGGGTCTCATTATCCTGACACAAACCTGTGAATAGGCATGAAAGAAAAAGACTTAGGAAAGGTCTGGTTTCTGCAGAGAAAGCCAAGACTGAGGTATTTCATCTGAAAAAAAAATAAAATTGCAAAATGTGATACAAAGTGTGAGTTCTAGTCTGCCTGGTGGAACTTTTTCAGGATGGGGAGGCTCTAGAAGGCTTGTGGCAGGCAGAAAGTCCATCAAATGTAATTGCTGGCTGGGCAGGATAAATGGAGTTCTGCAATCATACCCAGTCCTGTCTGACTGGTGAGAATCAAACTTACTACTCTAGTAAGTCCTTTTAACTGGTGGCCTGCACAAAGTGTCTGTGATAAGGATAAAGACAGATGCTGTGCATCTTCCTGCCTCTGGCTGACAGCGAGCATCAATTATTTCATTTCAGAAAAGGTGGCACATGCTCACATTCCTATTCATGTCAGAAGGATTACTGTTCTGATTAACCCCACTTAGCCTCAAGGACAATTTTGGAAAGCAGACGGTCAGTGAAGCTAAAGAAAAATGTCTTAACAATGCAAATTAATATTTTTGCATGACTGCCAAAATGCAGCACTTGCTGTGTTCTAAGAATTCAGTAACAGCTGTGAAAAACTGGAATACCTCAGTCTGATGCTGCCTTGAACTGTGAGTTGGTTTAGAAGTATGGCTTGGTTTGTGTAGATGCTCAGAAGATGATGCTCAGTTTGGTCTGCAGAGGGAGCAGATAATTTTCTAAGGAAAAGTGTTTCTTTGGAGAGTTTCAAGAAAAGTTGAAATAATACATAGATGGCCTGTCCACTGATGTATCAGGCTTTTCCTCTGGGATAAAGAAGAAGAAAAGAGATGTGAAATGGTTGTAGGGTGAAATGGTAATAGGGGGAAAAAGATGAGTAGAGATACCCCAGGATTTGCACGAATGCACTTTTGTCTGTGCATGCACAAGATCAAGATTTTCCCCTCATTTCCCCCAGAATGAGCCTGGAGTAGCTCTGTCAGTGCCCAGAGGTACCTTCGTGCCTCGAAGCCATTCCCTCCTTGCTCTTCTGCCCTTCCCCTCAGCTGAGGCTGTCCTGGCTTTGCACCACAGCTCCGTTAGCTCTTTAGCTGCCCCGGCACTCCTTCCTGGGGCTCAGCATTCCAGCAGTGTTGGCATCATGACTTGAGGAGTACGTTTTTCCTGGCCATGCTGTTGATGGGGGATTACTGCAGCAAAGCTGGGCTTGGCACAAGCCTCCAGAGCCAGGCTGGCAGGAGCTCACAGGCGCTCACAGGCGGTCCTGGCCAGGGAGGTGTCAACGTTTTCAGGTCCACTGTCCCTTCCTACTCTGTCACTCAACTGGGACTTGAATGAATAAGGTTGATTAGGAACCTTGCTCCTTGATTAAATTTGTTTTGGGTGCAACTGTCCTTCTCTACTTTCATATATTGGAGTATTAGCATATTTCTCGATCCTTAATGGAAAATTAATATAAAAGTGATTTTTGTAGTGGAACAGGCCATTAAAGAGTTATCCGGCGCTCCCACAGTTTCATTTGGTGATCTTTAAAAACTGTGTAACCTCCTGCCTCAGTTTCTCCAAATATAAAATGTAAAAGTGTCCCACACATGCTGTGAAAATTAGTGGTTTTCTAAGACTTGCCTGGGAATGAAAAGAGTTCACTTTGCACAGATGGCATATTTGAATCCAAGATCTGGGACTGCTTTGCAGACTCTACATGGCCCCACTGTCTGGAAGTCATCAAACAGGACTGAGCCAAATGGTGTTGTGAGGGTGGGACAGATGGACAGACAGAGAGACAGACAGACAGACAACCTTTTCCGCAGCACCATTATCTGAACTAGAAGTCAATTACTGGGAGCATGTTATTGGGATTAGCGTAGCCCTGGGGAGGGAAGGGCGCTGGGCTGCTGTGGCCTGTCCCTGTGCTCTGAGAACAGCCCAGAGCCACATCCTCCAGCTGGAGCCATGTCACCAGCAAAGCTCTTCCAACTGCAGTTGGGAATGACCAAACCAACTTGTGGAGGAGCTTCTTCTTATCGCTCCTCCCCAGAACCGGCTGCCCTGCACTGGGGTTCGATGAACAGCTCCTGCAAAGCCTTCCGAAACGTTTTGGGTGGAAGCTGTGGCAGCTGAATAGTCTTTAACATTATTATTCTTCTTTGTTATCATAATGATTGTTTTGAAAGATTTGCCTTGCTGTTTTTCAAAGAGATTTTCTACCTGATATGCAGAAAACCACCCCGAGGGGGAGGAAGAACCCTCTCCAGAGAAAGGCTCCCAGTTCCAGCCCAGAGCAGAGACAAGCCCCCCTTTCATGTTGCTGCTCTACCTGCTTTGCAGGCCGATAACTCAAAAGCATTTAAAACCTCCCTGTCTCTCAGCTTCAGAGGCGAAACATTGGGCTCGTTCTCTCGCTGTGACCTCCAGGAAGTTTGGCACATTCCTCGAGCGAGACTGACCCCAGGTTCCTTTTTCTGCTGTTTTTGGATTCAGACAGACTGGGCACTCCCGTGGGCTGTGAGACAGGCAGCATTCCCCAACTGCGATCGTTTGTCACGGGGCAGCACAAGCGAGAGCCTGTGCAGAGGAGGTCGAGGGGCTGCGTTTGGGCTTCCTGCAGGTCAGTGCTGGGAAGTGTGAGAGCAAGAGGAGGGGAGCACGGCGGAGAGGGCTGGAACCCTGCGGGTGCCACAGGTTAGCCCTGGTGTGCTGTGACACTCAGGCACACTCAGAAATGGATTAAAAGCTGGGTTTTGAGCAGAACATCTTTCGGGTGTTTCGGGCTGTCTCACAGACTGAGCAGCTCTCCACGCTGCTTTGGGCTGGCTGTGTTCCTGTGGCACAGGCTGATGTTTCCAGAGATGTTGAGGCCCCTTAGACACATCTTCCATCCCTCACTGCAGCTCTCGAAATGCCAACAAGTACCTTCTTTGGTAACTGAATCCTGTCAGAGTTGGGAGTCTGGGAATAAATGCAGCCTGGAGTACAGCAGGAGGCACTGCTGGCTCATCGAGGGGAGACCTGAGAGCTCATCTCTGTGTAGATGAACCAGGTATCCCGGCTGTGAGACCCCAAGGAAGGCGTTTGGGGTGCTATACCAGAGTCTGATCCTAGTATTAGATCCATGGCTCTGTGAACTTCCTTGGAGAATGCTGGATTCTGCTTGGCTATGATATATCTAATACACTACTGGTAACTTCATAGTGTCCTGCACTCCATCGGTGATTAACTAGACTTTCTACAGGTTATTGCTGAATGTGGTTCTATCCTTTTTCCCCCTTTTTACAGTGGGTTAAGAAGGCCACAAGAGTATCCTGATTTTAATTTATTTCCTGTCCATTGATATTCCAAAGCTAAGAAACACAAAACAATTGCAGGAACAGGTCTTTATAACGTAATTGTGAGAGTTGGGAATAGGTTGTTTTTCTATTTAGTGTACTTGGAGTCCTTACGTGTTATCTAAGCAGTGACAAGTGCTGGATCATTAATAAAGCAATTCTTTGTTCATCACTGAAATTACTGCTGTTTTGAAAATGCAAAATTCAAAACTTGGAAATTCTGAGTAAAAGTCTCATTTATGTTGTAGTTCCATTCTCCTTCAGTGTTACCTCTTCTTCCTGAACCCTTCCACCACCTCCCGTCCCAAACTCACTTCCAAGCAGACACACAAGTATTGCTGCCCACCAAGTTATGTAAATCTGTCCTGGTCAGTGCTGGATTGCAGAAGGTGCAGCACTCCAAGAGCTCATTTATTAATTACGGTGTTCTAAGTGTGGCCGCCACAGGCAGAAAATACTGAGTCTCTGGCACAGCCTTATTTTGTCCCTGAGCAAAATCAAGAGCCCTGAACAGAGACTGAGGAGGTGAGAACAGTCACCTTCCTCACAGACTTGCTGAGGCTTCAGGAGGGACGGGCAGTAAGGGAAGCAGAAGCTCAGCCAGGGTGGCTGGAAGGATTTGTGCATTTAAATGCAGCCTTGCGAGGGACCTGAAGGACCTGCTTGCTGTGACCAGAGTTAGAGCTGGCTCTTCCCGCACACTGTGCCCTTCCAGGACCCCTTCCTTTGCAGGAATCACAGGGACATCAGAGGTACCTTCTTGCTCCCTCTGTCTTAACCATTGCAAAGTGCCTGTTGTGAGTTTCTTTAGAGTTTTGGTTTTTTAAATAAAATTCTAGGATAGGCCGTATTTCATCTGAAAAACCAGCAAAGTAAGGAGTGTGAGGAGTGGAGTGGAGTGGAGTGAGAAGAAAGATTTAAAACTCCAGAGACTTTACAGTTACTTTTAAGTGTCTTAAGAGGCATTATAAATAACTATAACAGCCCTGCTTTTCACCCATCATTAGTTATTCCAGTCCAGCTGTATTTATTGATCGTGATACTCCAACTGAGCAAAACTTCATCATTTGTAGTGCTTGAGAAAGTCAGTGAAAGACTAAATGCAGAGCTGAGTTTGGTAGACAGAGTACAGACCATAGCCAAGAAACCTGCAATTCTGGCTCCAAATAAAATTTTCTAACCCCTCCCATAGTCAGTGTCTTGCCGGGTCCCCCTTTAACTTCTTAAATTATCGTATATAACACCTCAAATCAAAAGTAGACATGACTTTGTCTTTAAGGAGGGAGTCAGGTTTAAAGTTATGGCATCTGGGAGCCAAGGGAAATTTTCTAGGCGCTAAATTTGGCTCTGGAGCTGCCATTTCCCAGCACACTGGAATAGCTCACCCCAATCCAAGAGGTCACAGCAAAGCATGAATGAAGGTGTTAATGTAAAACCCCAAATCCACAGACTTCTTGATTTACGGAGCTGCCTTTGCTTTCTAGGAATGAAGAAAAAGATCCATTAGAGATGAGGATGGAAAAATAGCTTTCATTTTTTCATGTCACAAGGCTTAGATGTGTCATTTGTTGCTGCCACTGATAGCTCAGGGCATTGCAAGCAGACTGTGTTTTGTGGTGCTTTGTGGAGCCTCTCTGGGTTGTGGTCCCATCAGGATTGAAGGGGCTCTATCAGGCTGGTAACGAGAAGAAAGAGGGACTAATGAGACTGTGAAAATGTATTTATGCTAACAGGAGCACATGGGTGTCTATGGAACAAAAATAAACGGAGAAAAATCCTGGTTTTGTTGACTGAAGTGCTGCTGTTGTCAGCCTCCTCCCTTCTGCAGAGGACCAGGAGACACATCTCCTGCTATGGCAGGACAGTGTACCTGCAGTTTTTGGGGCCCTCAGCTTGTGAAAAACCTCAGATGCGAAAGAGAGGGTCAGCCAGGGGGAAGGTGGGATGTCTCATGTCCCAGCTCCTCTCCTCTTCCCTCCCATTCGCATCCCTCATGTGCTGAGTGCTCCTGCACGTGAAGAAGTTGTTCTGCCCCATGCCTCTCCCCATCATTCCTATTAAAACCACGGTAGTCTCTACCCCTGAAGGCCTTTGCCTACTGAAAGGCTCTGCTGATGCTGAAATGAGACAGAGGAGTGGGAAAGCTCATGTAGCAAAGCCTGGATTTGAGTCACGACAGAGTAGGTAAATTGATGCTGTGGGGCTGCTAAAACTGCCCAAACTGACCAGCAGCAATGGGGGAAAAAAGGCAACAGAATGAGTTCTCTTCCAGTGGATCCTCCTCTGCCCTTGGTATCCGTGAGCTGCAGTGGGTGACCGCAGTGTGAAGGTAAACCTTGCCTTGACATGGAGAGTGATGAATAGTTTCTATCCTGAAATCCAATCTCTGAAATTGATTGCACCATCATAGTAAATCCATTACGGGAGCAACCCATTTTACCAATACCACATTTCAATAATTTATTTTAGAATAAAAGGCTTTTTAAAGTATCAGATGAAATTAAGACCAGTTCTTTGATATCTGTAAATACTGGAAGCACTGCTTCAGATGAAAGTGTCATAGATACTTCCTGAAAGTAAAATTATATTTCATATAGATAACAGGCTAGAGATGGAGGGGAGGGCTATGGAAAAGGAGAGGAATCTCATTAAATGTGTGTCCCTCCCTCTTTGAGGGTGGCCCATTCTGTCATATTAATGTAAGCAGACTTGCTTAGTGGATTATATATTTTGAAAATTTGCAGGATAGCAGTTAATAAATGTAGATGCCAACAGTTCTGTGGGTCATAGCTCTGCATCAATGCTCAGATGGGCCAATGTGCTGAACTAATTCTAATGTTCAGAACTAATTCTGTGGCAGACACGAACACCCAGAGCAGATCAGGCCATCAGTCCATCTAGACTTGCACCCTCTCTCTACCAAGCGCTGGCAGTGGGTAAGAAAACAAAGCAACCTCACTTGTCCCACCATAGCACTGGTGAGCGAAGCTTGCCGGGACTTCCACTGAGGTGCCTGGTCCCCCTCGGTGCATTTTATTGCTTTTACATACAGTAGTTTGGAAATCGGAGTGTTAAATCAGTGTAAAGTTACAAGAAGAACACATTGTTTGCACTAGTTATCAAGGATAACAAGCATTGGTTCCCAATTCTCCTTGTTAAGGTTTTGAGTTTGGGGTTGTCTCTAGATCTGGTTAATTAGCTCTAATGTTATCTGTGGGTAGCTCTAAGGAGTCTGTGTATTTCTCCTAGAATGCCATCTATAGTCCCACTAGATTTGCACAACCCAAAAGCTGCTCTCTGATTCTATATGCGTGTGTTTGCTGACCTGGATGGTGCAACTCATCCCACAGTGGTGTTGAACAGCAACAAGTGGGCTCAGACATCAAAGACGGAAAGGCTGGATGGTCCATTTTGACTTTTAGTACAGCCTGACCCCGGTGGGGTTTTCCAGGATTTTGTTCTTGTGGTACTTCACTGAGTTACTGAGAACTGAGAAAGGTAAAAAGGACACAGCATGCCTCATTGATGGGTTACTTTTATCTTCCTTTGACCATTTTCAGAAGTAATACTCTCCCCTAGCTGGTGCAATGGTGATTTGTAAGGCTTTGTGCATTTTCCTACAGGACTTATTTTACTCGAAATGACAAAGCAACCTGAAAGGAGTAGCGCTCCCAATGCCCTGTCCATGCATACACCTTCTGTCTTTGGCTGTGAGCACTAAAACATAAACCCACAGACTGCTCAAAACAGGCTCTCGCTTCTGATAAGACTCTTTTTTTTAACAGTTTGTCTCTGGTTATGACACGACATGTTAAACAAATGATGTGTTCATATCCATTCCCAGCACTATGGCCAGACTGAGCATCACATCCCCCCTCCAGGCAAAGCTGCCTCAGCCTGTTGTGAAGCTTCCAGGGCCCCTTTCAAGGCAGTTGGCAGTTCCCATCTCACTGTGTTGTGCTCTGCATCCCATCTGAGTAATGGGATCTGTGTGCAGGAAGCTGAAAGAAGGGAAAATGCAAATCAGGGGGATATCCCCATATTTAATAAACATGTAACATTTTATCCTCCAACTTCTGCCTGTTTACAACACAAATAAAATGAGCTGCCCTTGGTGTGACATTCCTTGCATTTTTACATCAGCTTAACCCTGGAAAAGCTTAATCCTACTTTAATGGTCTTTTAATAGAAGTGGTCAGTAGTTTGGTAAATGTTTAAGTGACAGGTTGACAGACGTGGCGTTAACACTTTAATCCTGGCTGGGGGCCAAATGGCTACCAAGCTGGTTTTTCTTTAAACCTGAGAGTGGGGCATTTATTTCCAACTCAGCCTCAGGTTAGAGGGGGTGGCTTAGGCAGCCAAGTTTGCTCTGAGTGTTTACAGGAGGAAAACGGCTGTTGCTCTGTGTTATCAAGAGGCACCTTTGGGCAGTGTGAAACATTTCTATCCCAAACCTTTGACAGACAATTTCCTTTTCCGCTGCAGTGTGTAGTAACGTTATTACAGGTGGGTTTGAATGCTCTATAGAGATTGTCTTAACTCAGGGTAGCTCTTGAAAGAGGGAGACAATGAGCTCAGGCTCTGCAGACACAGAGCAGCCCTTTCGCTCCGTGCTGTGTCCGGACACGGTGGGAATGTGGCTGTAGCCCTGCAGGGATGGGCTTCCTAAAGGAAGAGACAACTCTGATGGGGTTGGCACTGCCAGGAAAGGGCCAAAGCAGTGCCTGAAGGCAGCCAGGACAAGTCGTGGGCACAACTCTCTGTGCCCTTCCCTCGCACATCCTGCTCCTCCTGCAACATGTCCTTCTGAGCCTCAGATATGGCATCATTTGATTTAATACATTGCTTAAGTCAGTTGTTCTCTGAAATATATTGAAATAATTTCTTTTATGTTCCAGGCCATATTTTTCTTAGGTCAGTCTGTTAAACAGTAAGTTTTAATTTTATGGGAACAATCTTTCCTCCTTTATGGAGGAGGGATTTAACAGATTCATTAGTTGCTCCCAGCTTACGTAGGAAGCAGTGAGTTAGTAAGAACAGACAGCTGGAATATATTTTAACTAGTAAACAAAACTTTATATTTTTTTAAATTTATGCACCATATTTTTAGCTGTGTTTTGGAACTTACTGTGCTACGTTTTCTCTTATATGTTCAGCCTCTGTGTGTATATTTGAATATATGTCTGTGTATAAAGTATATCCAGTTTGGAATGACCTATTCACAGAGGGAAAGATTAAGAAAAAGTCTCTCCCGGTGATTGACAGTTGCACTCAGACCACGGGGATTATGGGGGATCAATGAGGATTATCTCATTTACTTTCATTAACCCTTGAGTTTACTTTGCCCCTTCTCTTCCAAATGCCACTCAACTGAATGTTAACAGTTTCTTTTAACAGACAACTTTGCTGCTGAAGTTGAAGGCTGGTTTTTAAAGATGTTCTTTAGTGCTCTAAAGTGGTTAAACAAAGATATTTAATGTTGAATGTCGGTAAGCATTGATTCTCTGCAATGGCATAAAAAACCTGTTTCAGAATTTATCCATTTTTTTCTAATTAACTCAGCTCAATGAAACAGAAATGTAATGTCCATAAGCATTTTCTTCCTATTGTCCCACAATTTCTTTGTAGGAACTTTTGAGATAAAACTGACCAGAAAATTTGATTCTTTCCCCTATGGTGAGCAATTCAATACTCATCTACTTAAACTGGGTACTTTCAGGCATTACACTTTTAAAAAAATTCCTGGTGGTGTTGAGGCTACAGATCTAACCCCTGCTGTTGAGAGGTACCAGCCTGAGACCTCCAAGGGGCCAAATTATAGACCGAGTAGAGGAGATGGTCCTTGGAAGACCTTGCTTGGTCCTCAGTCTCTGTGAGGTTGTGAACAGGGGGAGGTTTTATTCCTGTTGATACACATCCAGCATCCAGAGAAACCCTCTGTTGTGTCATCACTGCCAAAGTCAGATCAGCTGCTGGCAGTTTTAAAAGCACAAAAGAAGTTTGGTGAAGGTGCCAGTTTTACACTCAGAGTCCTGTTGGCAGGAAATGGTCCTTCACAAAGCCTTGAAGTAGCAAGATTTACCAAAGTTTTTCTGGTTCTGCACGTGTGGTGTGTGGTTAACCTCCCGCTTCTTTTCCGTCCATTCCCTCCCAAGGCCATGAACAAACTAGAGACGACACATGAAATGTGAAACCTTCTGGTATCTTGGAAGAAATTAGTTTCATCACTGATGATTGTGCAGCACAGTTGCTTGTGTGCCTGCATATTACATGTGTAATGCTAATAGCAAAACATGGAGAGAAAGCCACTTAATCCCACTTTTGCTCCCATGTGACTCTTCTAGGGAAACATCCAGTCTTCGAATATGTGGAACTAACTGCAGAATGGATATGTATATCCACGGAGGTTGAGCTCAGCCCAGAATCCCCTGGATTAAAGGCTGGATGTAATTTTCATTGTTCATGCTTTGCACAAGTGTCTACTGTATTTCAAATCCTCTGTTATTCCCCTGCAGATCAGGAGTGAAAGATATGGCTGAACGTGTCCAAACAGATGCTCCACTGAAAAAATGGTTTTGACAATTGAGAAACAGATCGTAGGCTTGGTTTTTGGTTTTGTTTTTTTTACAAGCACTAAAGAAATCAGTTATATATAAGTGAGCAGAAGCTCAGCATCAGATTTTGGCTTGCAAATTTATATGGTTCTAAAATGCTCTCACAAAGTATGAATAACATGAATAACATATCATATCAGTGATACTAAAGAAAATGTTTATTAAAACATGTGTAAGTAATTTGATTTTTTTAATTAAAGATAAAATTATTATTACAAACGAACTCAAAATTATAAGGAATATGAACGGTAGTTTCTTTTTAACAAAATCTTATTAAGTAACTTTCTAGGAAGGTCTCCCACAGAACCTCCTTCTGTGTGCTCAGGATATGACCAGAACCTTAAGGAATTAATTATGAATAGTAATTCTTAATGTCATGGAAGTCTCCAAAACGAAGGGATTTCTTTGCTTGAAGTTAAATGGCCTAAGTAAATTGGTGCAGAATCATGGCACCGGGAAGTGTTCTGGTAAAAGGGAGGATACCTTCAGGCACACATGTTGCTTTGTAGTATTACACAGAATATCTAACATGTCAAATACGCATTAAAAACCCCACTGGAAAATCCTGGTTAGCCACTTTGTATGTCCCCTGCCAATGCAGTCATGCAGGCAGACATGGAATTTCCAGCCGGGAGGAATTAGGGTGCACCAGTTTAACCTTATTTTAAAAATCTAGTTTCTGTTTCCAAACTCATCTCCAGTCTTCTGAATGTATGTGTTTTAATTGTAATAGAAAACAATTGCTTTCTTTGGTTGGTGGTTTGTTTTGGATTTTTTTGTGCTTCAGACACTTCCAGCTGGAATTTGCAACTACCTTTATCTAAGAACTTAGCTGCAGTCTGCTAGGGCATGTCCTCTGGTTAAACAAATAAACCAGAGAAGTTTGGGAATGGAGGAACATCACATGCCAAAGGCAGCTTCACACTCCTGAGAAACCTTTGGTGAGGCGCCTTAAGGACCCCAAAATTGGGCAGTGTCCTGCCACTGGGAAGATATTAGCAGGTACCTGGGACACTTCTGCAGTTTGGAAAGTCTGAAACACGACAAAACCAAACAATTTTCTGCCTTAGACACTCATCTCAAGTGCAAGGAGTAGAGGTTTCCTTCAGGTTACACAGTTCCTTACTCCCCAGTCAAGCAATTAGTGCCAGACAAGGCTGTGACATCTGGAGTTGGTTAGTGGAGCATTAGCTGTTCATTGGGATGTTTTGACTGGACTCTTCAATGGGATTTATTGTACTTTATAGCTGTTTATTTTCCAATCAGAGTCAGCCTTTAAGTCAAGATTGCTGCTTCAGCCCCTTCTGAGCAAAAAGAAACACAAAGAAAGAGTCTCCTCTGACTCTTTGGTAGAGGGGGTTTCTCAGCAATTATATATGGGCTTAAAACACACCAGGGCAGACAAAGCCAACAGTGAGTGCTCACCTCACACTGGGGGTGGCAGGAGGGTGGGGCCTGGTGACAGCAGGGCAGGTATGTCCAAACGTGTATCTGGCACTGCTTCTTGCTTTAGAAATAAACATTACTCATATGATGCTGGGGGTGGGGGGGGGGGCGGAAAGAATGGGATTTCCTGCATTTTAACCTTGTTTATGAGAAGGAAGAGGAGCCGGTGCTTGCTGCTGCACTCACACCTGGCTGACCTGCAGACCCTGCATGTCCGAGAGCTGGAGGAGCTCTCTGCCCTCTGAGGAGATGTGCCTGGCTAGTGAGATGATGTTCTCATAGTGGGATTGTCTCGTTGGGACTGGAATGAATTCTGAAATGACATTTTGCTTGTTAGGATCAGTGACGATCCAGCACCTGGAAACTGCATTACAAACACAGCCTGAATATCCTCGACTCGAAATAAAAAAGTCTCCCTCTGAGTTTTCTCCTCTGCCCAGCCCCTGTTGAGGTGTCTGTGACAACAGCACACACAGGCACTGCACAGGAACTGGCCGTGCAAGTCCATCTCAAACATGTGTGTGTAGAGCAGCCAAATTGTTCATCGTGTGTTGAAACCTGAGTTTCTCGGACCATTTTAGATGCCAAACTTCAGAGCAGCCTGGGGAAAAAAATGTCATACACCAGCTTTGAGCCCCGTTAGGAGGTGGGAAGAGATTAAAGTCTGCAGCTCCTGGTTCTGGGAGGCAACTCCCATGTGGAGCTGTGCCCTCCTCCTCCCCTTCGGCGGCTCCCCGCGCCATCCCACCGGTGGCTGTTGGTGGCATTTGGCTCTGGTGACAGCTGAGGGGAGCGCTCCTGCTCTCCTGGGCATGGATGCAGGGGCAGGTGAAGGGCCACCCACCCGGCCAGCCAGGCAGAGGGGCCTGAGCGCCGGAGCCTTTCCCCACGTGGCAGTCGGTTTCTCCGACACACACCTGGTGTTCCTCAAAATCCCGGCCATACCTCATTGCCTGGCCATAAAAGAGCCCCGTGTGGCCGAGGAGGGCTCGCCCGGTGTCCTGCAGCCCACCCAGCGCCCGTCACCGTCACCGCGCCGCTCCCGGCAAGGCGTTGGTTGGGGTGCCGGGGACTGTCCCACGCCGCCAATGCATGGAGCAGCAGCTCCCACCCACCCACCCACTCACCACGGCCAGCCCGCAGACCTCCAGTGATGCTTCCCCTCCTCAGGCAGACCCCAGGAGCTGTGTCAGTCCCGCTCAGCACCGTCTGGCAGAACTTCAGGCTCAGTCATTAAACCGCCAGCCAAAAAACCTGCCGCTGCAGACTCACCACCGCTACCTCTTTTATTACCCAGCTCTACATAATCTCGGTTTTTTCTTTTATTATCTGGACTGCAGTCCAGCAAAAGTGCCTGTTCCTACGCTGGCCACACTTCAGTTCCTAATCCTCGCTGTAAGGAAACGAGCATTGCTTTTTTTCCCCCCTCTCTTTCTTTACCAGTGATTCCCCTGGGTCTGCACTGAGCTGCTTCGGTGATATTCAGTCAAGATTAAATATTTTGCGCTTAACATCATTCCTCCTACATTTTTTCCTATTTATCCTAAGCAGAAATGTAATCCACAGAGGAATACATCCCCAAATTATACTTCAGCAGCAGTCTAACTAGCCTTTTTCTAAGTCTGCTCTGCAAGGAAAACGACTTGGAGCTCACAAATGGAAAAACCCAACTCTATTTGAGAGCAGGTATTAAGACTCGACAAATTACCAGATGTGTCAAAAAAATAACTGAGGACTGAGAGTCCTGGGGGCATCACACTGGCATTTGAAATTGGGTAATAGATAGGACGTTTGTTTTTCACTCACCACTTGGCCGGTAATTGTTGGTTTAATACCACAAATTTGATCGTATGAAGCACACAGGGTTTGACCTCTCCTTCCCTTACCTCCAACCATTTGCACATGCTGTTCCAGTGCGTTGGCATTTGGGACTGATGCTAAGAGAGACCACATGGAGTGTTTTGGATTATAGGCAAGGGAGGTGATCTTAATTCGTTCTGATGTGCTCGTGCTTTCCGTGTGTGTCTGTAATGTCATCGAGAGCTTCTGAGGGAAACTGCTAACCTTGCAGCCTGTCGCTTTGAATGGAGGGAATAGCAAGTAAAATCACCTAATTTGCTATGAACGTGAAGTGGCAAATTAAAAATTCCTGTGTCATCACATTTGTCTGGAGGTATTTCCTGACCAAACAAAGACCCAACTAATAAAGCGCATTCCAGATTTTCACTAAATAATGTGGGTTGTTACATAATAAAGTCTCCATGCTCCTGGCCCTGCTAGAATCCGTGGGGAAACCTCTGTAGCTCGACTGTTTGGAGAGGCAGAAAGTATCTGGGCTTATTAGACCTTCATGCATGGAGGGGGTGTACGTACAGTGCAAATTTTATAGATTTGTCTTGGCCAGGCGTTTGCCGTGGCTGTGTCGTGCTGCAGCTGCCAAGATTTGGGAATCAGCACTGTGCATGCTACAAGGAAAACTTTTGTCCCCTGGATTTTCCCCCTCCGCCTGTATATAAGCCGAAAGTCTTTATATTTGAACTAAACATTTAAATGCTCTGTTATTCAGACAAATGAGAACATGATCTTGGGTCTGAGCTGTGGAATTAATGTCAATACACTGGAATATTTTAACTGACCTAATGTGTGTTTGTTGGGATTATGCCAATCGTCAGGTATGTTTGCACATATGAGAAAATTCTTTGCTTTCACCAGAGTGGCTTGGAAATCTGCTATTAAGACTACCAGGGGCTTTAACTGAGCCTCTGGTGGGCTGGGGAGCTGACGTGGGGAGACCCACGTTGCTCTCTCTTGGACTTTGAAGGAGTGTGTGGGAGTTCCTTTATCATGTCTTCCACACTGATAATAACCAGGCTAAACCCTAAAAAGGTTACTGTCCTCATTTCATTGCTCAGTTCCATATTTTTTTTCATAAAAGGCTCAGATTTTATAATTTACATGAAACCCTCCCAGTTTTCTCCCTCCTGTATACCTGGTGCTGAGATGACCTTTGAAGGCTGCAAGGAGCAATTGCAAAGGCATGTAAACAAGGTAGGATTCTTCTTCAAAACTGACCTGAACCCATGGTGGAAAAGATTACTTTTGAATATAACAGGCAGACTCCAAAACCACATAAAAATGCTCCCTCAGAAGGGGTTTTGCTCATATTTTCATTTCTGGAAAAGCCCATCAGTGATCAATTGCCATTGACATATTCAAGGAAAAAGGCATCAGAGAACACTAATGTGTCTGTTCTCCCTTTGGATGCAATAACATACATGTCAGCTGCAGACCTCGGGCACCTGAACTCAGGGGTGAGGTGAGAAGAGGAGAGAAGCCAAACTGCCCCCATGGCAGAAAGGTGCCTGGTTATCACCCAGACCCTTCTGCTGAGGTTACACATGGTTTGGTGACACCGCAAAGGTCCTGGGGGAAAATGATGCTGAGGAATCAGCATCTCAGTGCTTCGTGGTGGGAACACATGGGAAATGTTGCAGCTCCCGTGGCTTTTTGAAGCCTGGAATTGGAAGTTTCCCCACATAGATCCTGAAGGCGAGAAGCCTCCCTCCTCAGCCAAGGTACCATCACTAACTGGGACAGTGATGGCTGTAGGAAAGCTGTGTGCAAGTGGTGGCTTTTAGAGGAAGGTCAGGAGTTTGGGGGTGAAAAAAAAAAAAAGGAATAAAAGAAAGTAGACCAAGATGGTAAAACAGTAGAAGGCACAGAAGTTCTTACAAAAAGATGGGCTGCAGGATCTCTGTGTTACCAGGACTCGGGGCCACAGGGAAGTTCATTTGAGGGCGCTCTGCACAGTGTGGGAGCTACTGCTGATGGGAACTCCACAGTCGCTGGAGTTCATCCACTACCATCTGTCTTTATTTTGCGCATCTTACTCGGGGAGGTGCCACAAATCAAAATGACTTGATGCGTCATCCCTGCTCCTCCAGCCGGGCTCTGTGGCTGGCAGGACCAAGGAAACTGCTCGCAGAGAGGCGAAGGGCAGGAGCTGGGGCTTCCCAGAGAGCAGGGAGCTGCATTGTCTGCTCAGTATCAGCTCCACCGCTCGAAAGGTCACAGCAAATTGAGAATAGGAGCCCCAGTGAGTCACCATAGTTAGACATAATATCTGGCTGTTCTTGCCCTTTTCTGCTTTTTTCTGCGGTCTGGCACCAGGAGCCAAGTCGTGAACTCCAGAAAGCTGCTGCAGGTGCCGTGCCAGTAACTCCTCCCAGCAGCTGGAGGAGAGTCTTTGCCATCAGCTCCACTGAACACATTCTCTGTCAAGAGGGTGATCTCCGAGGGCCAGGGAAGTGTGGCATAGGTTTTTCCCTTTGAAAAATAACTTTTGTGTGTAACGTTGCCAGCATAAATCACCTTAGTCAGCAATTCTCCCTCCCTACGTGAATGTTACTGTTATGCAGCACTGCTTTTCTTTAGAAAGAAAACCAAAAATATTTAACAAGATAAGGAAAACCACTGTAAGGAAGGTAGTAGATGGTAACTATCTAGTTGACAGTAAAACAAATGCCATCTCCTTGCCATCTGCTCTGAGTAGTTTGATTTTTCTTGATGGCTGTTTGCAGATTTAAGGCAAATTATTTTGGGGAATTCTCATTTGCCTTCTTTCCCTGATGCCACTATTTCAGTAGTTGATTTTATTACAGCTGTTATTTCAGTATAGCTTTCCAATTTGTTGTAACATGTATCTGGATGAGGGTCATAAAGATTCATGTTTTAAAGCCAGGAGGACTGACTAGTGGGGTTGAACTTGAATCTCTTGCTGATGAAGGTGGGTGGATGCTGAGAACGAGGATGCTGATGGTGAAATTTTGGCTGTGAAGCCAACTGAGGTACACACATCTACCCAAAACGCAGCTCTACAGATTCTTCAGGGGCTCAGTTCACCAGCAGTGCTTTATCCTTCCTCTTAATCATTCATTTCATGAAGCAGAACTTGGGGAACAAGCCCAATTGCTGCATATCAGCCCTTGTCCTCTTGTCAAATAACAAAAAACTCCCCCAAACGTAGAAGAATTCTTGTCCTTCATCCTGGTTTTCCTCTTTTATGGGCAGCAGGGCGGTGAAAATTCCTCTTTCTTGTGTTGAAAAGAACACGGAAAGAAATCTGCAGCCAGGCCCCAACAGGCAGAAGGGAATTTGATGGTGAGCTCCTGGCTGAAGCGAAATGGCAAATTCCAGTGCAGAAGGTGGGGATGCCAGGCTGGAGTGGGGAAAACACCGACCCCTGAACAGTCCCTGACCACACAGCCAGTGTGTAACTGAGGGCCCCGTTACCCAGGAGTGCTCTGTTGGCAGGAGGAGTCTCTGTGTGCTGCTGGAACAGCACCAGTACAGGCTGCTGGTCCAGCCATGGGGCACTGCAGGGAGTGGACTGGTCCTTGGGCCACCCTGGTCACCAGCAAACAGCGCCTTGAATGATGGGTGGCTGTGCCACTGCCAACCCCAGGGCAAGCTGGGGAGTGTCTCCAGGTCTGTGTCCCAATAATAATGTCTGAACACACAGGAAATTAAGAGATAAAGCAACTGTTTTAGCAAACCTGGAAATGTGAACGGATTAATAAATTTCTCTGTTACTTCGTTCCCAGATGTCTACTCAGCTTTGTAAACTGGTTTTCTAAGTGGCCTGGATAGTAATTATGGACTAGCATTATCACAAATCTGGCAATGGTCAGCTTGAATTTCATTTTTCTTTTTCTTCCTTGAGCCTTCTTGCCTTCTTTCTTCACAGGAGGGCTGAGTCGAGGTGGTGAGCTGGGAACACCAGAGAAAGTGTGGCAGAGTCCAAGTTTTGCACATGTTTTATTCACAGCTATTTCCAAACAGTTGTCACAATCTGAGACCTTGTAGACTACAAATTTAGGAGGGTCTTTTTCCTGTGTAGGAACAAAATATTGCATTTGTCTTCGCAATCAACATTTCTTCATTAGAATGGTGTGGTTGGCTGCTGCTCCTGTCCTGGGGTAGAACAGAGACCTGCACAGAGCCAGGGGATCCTCCTGACCCTCACCTCTTCTCCTTACATCCTCAGAGTCTTTTTTTCCTCCTGCGCTTACATTTTCCTAAGTAGCAAGAGAGAACTTCTAGACAAGGCTCCCAAATATTTGATTTACAAGGAAGTGAAAGAGTCAATGAACCACTTGGACCATGTCTTGAGGATGGAACCAAGCTGGTCCCCAGGGCGTGGTCTCTGGATCAGTCTCTGTGTGTGCATACACCATGGACACAGCAGAGAGAAAAACAAAAATCATGTAATGATTTGGTCCCCTTTTCTACTCTTGATGAAAACTGTGTTCAGATGGAAAAGAGCATCCAGCACTAGTGTAAGTGTGCGGGTGTTACAAAAAGAAGGAATTCTTTCCAAAAGAAAGCTTGCAAACGGGGTAAGTTGGTACTGAAGTTAAAAAGCTTGCCCAAATTCCTGGACAGGGAATAGCATCCCAATGGCATCAAAGCAGCTCATAGCCTGGAGTGATGGCATTCAAACATTATGAAAGCAGAGCAGCTCAAAATAGTATTTTAACCTCAGATTAAATTGCACTGATCTCAGGAGTACATGGGGGGGCTCCTGACATGGATGTCCCTGTGTCCTGAGGCTTTATGGCACAAGGCAAACTCAGAGTGACCCATCCTCCTCTGGTTCTTGTGCACAAGGTTTTGCTGGGGGGGTTGCCAAGCTCACTGCCCACATGAAGCTCTACAACAAAGGTGTTTTTGTGGTAAGGACCAGTAAAAACTGGGAAATCAAAAGACTCAAAAAAAGTGAGGAGCAGCAACGAGAAAGAGGAACACCTCCCTTCTCAAAACCTTCCCCGTGTGAATTGCAAGGACCTTTTCCCCCCGGATCAGTAGCATGAAGGGACTTTGCAAAGGAGTTTATCTGGGGTTTCTCTCGCCATCTCCAGTTTCAGCATCCTGGGGATATCGTTGGCCTCCAGCACCGGCCTCCGGCGGCAGAGAACACGTGAACTCCGGAAGCTCTGCTCCAGGTCTCCGATAGGGAAGCTGAGTACTCGAGTCAACACTTCCAATTTATTGATGTCTTGCACAAATATTTATGAGGCCATTTCCTCCTGCAGCGGTGGGCGGAGAGCCAGCAAGGCTGCTAATTCATGGCACGGTATTTATCGACAGAAATGGATAATTGTTTTACGTTAAGGAGAGAACTGGGTGCTCCAGCGTGGGGAAAGGGATGTGTGACCTGAGAGGGAGGGAGGGAGAGGAGCCTGAGGGGTTTTAGCAGCAACTCCTTCATACAACGAAGGGAGGGCACCGAGTGATGTGCCAGTGCTGGGACCCTTGGGCAGTCGGGTCCCTTCTTGTGCCAGCACTGGGACCCTCGGGCAGTCAGGTCCAGTGTGGTGCCAGCACTGGGACCCTCGGGCAGTCAGGTCCCTTGTCATGTCTGCACTGGGACCCTCGGGCAGTCAGGTCCCTTGTCATGTCTGCACTGGGACCCTCGGGCAGTCAGGTCCCTTGTCATGTCTGCACTGGGACCCTCAGGCAGTCAGGTCCCTTCTTGTGCCTGCACTGGGACCCTCGGGCAGTCAGGTCCCTTGTCATGTCTGCACTGGGACCCTCGGGCAGTCAGGTCCTGTGTCACGGTGCTCTGCTGTTGCTCCTCTTTTTTGTCCTGTCCTACCAGAAGACTTCTCTGACAGGAGCCTGAGGAATGATTTCATGATCCAGCTGCTAACCCTGCACAACTCCAACTGCACATCAAGGGCACATGGAGCATCTCCTGGCCCTGCTGTGCTGGTTATCTGACAGAAACACCCATACGTCCTGGCTGTTGCCCCAAGTCTCTCAGATTTTGTATTCCCAGCCAACATCTCTTTCCAATGAGAACCGATGGCGCTGAGCTCTGCAAATACATATTCCAAAACCAGAGGGACTGCGTGCTTGTAAGTCTCCCAGCTCTGAAGCTGTGCCAGGGGCATCTCCTGTTACAGAGACCGGGCTCCTTCCCGGCTCAGCCCAGCCTGGCACCGAGCACAGGCTCAGTGTTTCCTGGACTCCCACTGACCCAGTCCTTGACCTCCCTGTGGGGACCATGAGGGCGGGAGCAAAACAACATTGCCAGGGTGTTCCAAACTCAGAACGCACAAACTGGAGGAACCAAGCAGGCTTTGGCAGAGAGATAACACGGGCACATTGAGTTTTTGCCCTCTCTTTCACCCTCAGGGTGGGACGATGGAGTTTTTAAGCACGATGTGGTTGTGCTTTCCCCTTGGCAAAGCTCCCTCAGGAGCCACATCTCGGGCACAGCCTGGGATGTGGAGCAGGGCAGTGGGTGAGTGAGGAGCCTGGTTTATGTCACGGGGCTCCAGCAACACAAATCCCAGCAGATTTGCACCACGGAGGTGGGAGCCCGGGAGCCAGGCATGGAGAGAAGGATGCAAAGGTGACCAAAAGCCACGTTCTCCCAACCTCCCCTTTCCCTTTCAGTGAAGCCCAGCAGAGAGTCTATTCAAAGTGTTGCCTTTTTGTGTATGCCTAATCACACAGAAAAGTCACCAAAACTGTATGTACCATAATTCTATTATAAAAAATGCAATAAAGTAATAGCATCCTAACATTACCGTGGTTGAAGTGGATTTTTAACTAGCTTTGTCACTGGCATGTAAAAAATAAAATAAAAAAGCAAGGGCATTAATTTAAAGCAGAAACAATATTACAGTAACTCTGTGTATAGTGAGAGTTTCAATTTTAATTTTAGTTCATTATCTTTTTCCTTATTAAGAAAGGTAAATCTGTTTTGTGTTTTCATTATTTCATTAGCTCAAGAAACCTCATCAGTAACTGTGAAAGCTGCCAGCATAAATAGCACAATTTTCATATGTGAAATGGAATAATTTGCTTAACCACCTATTCAGCAGAGGCTGGAGCTAACAATTAGAGAAAGGAGCGTGATTCAAAAATAAGTTACAATTGATTGTGTTTCAGTGGAAATGAAGTTTGGAATGCGCTAATTGGATTTCATGTACACATCTGAGCCACAGTAAGTTGACATGAGACTTGGGACACCTCATGAAAGAAGACTCTTCTTAGGAAATGTACAAAAAATTGTTTAATATAATATTTAAAATACAATTAAAGCAACATGCTAATGAGACCCTCACTTCTCAGAACTGACTGGTGACATAGTCTTCTAGGATTTAGACCCAGATGGAAAATTTAAGACATGCTCTACAGGATGAGACATCATGTGCTCTGGAAGTGCTTGTGAACTAATTCATTTTGGAGTGAATGTTTTAGAAAATTCATAATTTCAGTACTTTTTTGCCCAAATTGTCCTATTCCAACAAAGATCCTTGTGGCCTAATTAATGATTAAAGCCAAGAGAGGTAAAGTAATTTTCCGATTATCTATACACTAGAATCAGTTAATTTTTACCCAGGTAATTTTTACTGTTCAAAGAACTATGGAGGCAGGAAGGAAAGTTTCAAGAGGCCAGTTGGTAATTTCAACTGAATTTTCTACAGCATGTGAAAGGCAACACTAGTATGTGAAAATGCAGAACAACAAGAGTTGGTTTATCTGCCCTATCTTCTCATCACATACAGAAAAGTCCAGGCTGTGCCCAGGAGTGAGGAGGACTTGGGGGTTGCGATGGCCACTCGTCAGCCACGTAGTTGGGAGCACATGTGGGTTAAATCCGTCTCCCTCCCTCCTGGCTCTCCCCAGCAGGTGTGAACCTTCACAGGCAAGCAGCTCCAGTTCCTCCAAAAGCCTGTCATCTGCTTCATTTATTAAGCATTTGCAAAATATCTTTCATTATATTCTCTTTAATGTGTAATTATGGTCAGAAAAGTGATACGGCACAGCCCGCTCCTGGGTCTGGAGATGACTGGCTCTTTATGAGCTGGCCAGAGATGATCTATTAAGCCATCCACTACAAGGTAAGGGCTATAATACAGCAGTGTTTGCTCAGGGAAATAGCAGAGCTTTGCACCAAACTATTTGTTAGCCTTTGTTCTGCTTAGTGATTTTTATTTTCTGGTGTCAAGGCGTCTGTAGGGCAGGAACAGCAGGGCTGGCAGCACAGTGTGGGCAGTAAACCATGCTGGTGCTGGCAGTGGAGGTGATTTACCCTGGGTTTCATCTCTTCCATCAGCCCACGCTGTGCCCAGCACTGGTGGGACCAGCCCACTGCTGAGCTGGCTCCAAGGGAGCCGCAGGGTCCGGCCACCCGGGGCACAGACACTGCCTTTGCACACTGCAGGTTACACCAGCTCTCCTCCGAGCATACCTTGACATCCCTATGGCTCCCAGCCCCTTCCCTGTTCCCAGAGTGTTTGCCAGGGGGATCAAGGGCAAAATATCAATGTAACAGATGACTGTGCTCCTGGTCCCACCTGCATCTGCTCGCTCTGGCTGAGCTGTGTCTCTCCCCTCAGCCTTTATTGCCTTAGCTCCCTATTTTTCCATTTTTTGAGGTTCTTCCCACTCCCAGGGCAGGCCCTGGACTCAGGAACCCAAAGTTTTACATTCTACTGTGACTACCTTTGTTGCTGGTGGGTCTTCCCTCTCAGAGCCTGGGGCCAAGTGCCACAGTGGCTTCTTTGAAACTGATGGTCTCCTGTGGCTGCAGGTCCTTCCTTGTCCAGACCCTGTGACTTAAAATCTCCCAAATGTTTGCTGAAAAGTGGCATGTCCTGAGCCACACTTTTGTTTACTTTTGAGTTTCTCAAACTGTCTGTATTGAACTTACTGTATCCATACATCACTACTCATCTCAACAGGCCAATTTGAGGATGGTGTTCTTAAATTACTGGGCTGCTCCTGATAGCCAATAAGGCTTGTGAAGAAGCCCTGAGCTGACACTTTAATTAACAAGGCAGGGAAGTCAAACTTCAGATTCCCTAAAGGTGTAGGGAAAAAGGGAACATTGGGAGCAGACCCTCGGGGGATGCAATTTCCACAGGTGAAAATCTGGTTTCTGACCTTCTTGGCAACCTCCTCCACGTCTCCATCCCTCGTGCTTCACTCCACCTCAATGGATTTTTTTGCAAGAGTTCCTTCCAAATTAAAAGAGCAACACTGTTTAGGTTAAACTGTGATTGGGATGTTTCATGGTCTGTTTGAAAGAAACCTTACCCTGAGGTAAGTGCAGCAGGCAACACCAACTCGCTGTATGGGTGTCCCCATGGATCTAAGAAAAAGGGGGTTTAACTTCTTTTTTCACCCTACCTGTTCCAGTTTGGCTTCACCTAGAAAACATTATTCCACATGAGAGCACATTTGTCAGATTTTGTTATTTTATGTCTATGAGAATGTGATCAGAGCTCACAGACCTGCCTAGACAGGATTGCACACTCTGCCCGACAAAGATCCAGGAACTGCTCATCTGCAGGCAGTGAATCCTCTGTGCCCCAAGTTTTCTTCACATGCAGAGGCTACTGAGGCAAAAACAAGGAGGTGTTTGTTACTAATAGCTATATGTGCACTCTGGAAACCCATCTGCTAACCAGAGGACCACCCACACGTCATTGTTTTGGACACTTTAACTGCAATTTTCTTTTATAGATGTCCTGCAGTACAGACTCCACCAGGACTCTGGTCTCTGGCACATACATATGTATTGAGCACACTGACAGAAACCGAATGACTTACATGGCTTGGGCATTAAGAAACTGCTTCAGAGGTTTTTAAAGGAGAAACCCTGAATTGTTTATGGAAGGCTCCTTGGATGTCCCTTCCCAGGCATGTGTTATTTACTGTGCTGGTACCACAGAGGCGCAGGGAGGGCACACACCCCGAGGAGCAGAGGCGAGGCTCCCAGTCGTGTTTGCTGTCCTAACAAAGCACGAGGGCCTGGTTCTGATCTCATTCACGGTGGTGTAAATCATGAGCAGCATGGTCTGTGGATACGTGTTCTCTTCTGGCTTTGGTGGGGCCAGCACAGAAGTTGTCTCTCTGCTGTTTCTTGCTACAGGTTCCTACTCTGCCAGCCCCTGGCAATAAAATGCCATGGCTGGGTGCTGTGGGCTCTTCTCTCCTTCTGCAGCCCCCCAGCGCCCGCTTCCCCCAGGAGGGGCACTCAGAAGGAGCCTGGGAGCACCTGCCTGTGAACACATTCATTTTGCCAAGCCAGGGGTTGGAGCTTTGCTTTAAAAGAAAACTTTTGAAAGAGATCATAGCATTTTTTGAGTTGGAAGGGACCCACAAGGATTATCAAGTGCAACTCTTCACTGAATGGCCCATACAGGGATCAAACCCACAAGGTTGGCATGATGAGCACCAGGCTCTAACCAGCTGAGCTTCTGAGACAGCTTTGAAAACCTGTCTGTACTGTAAAATGCTCATAAGAGAAGGATGCATTTGGTGTGCCCAGCAGTGAATAATCCCACTGCTGGTCCCATCTTTACGTGCAGCCACTCCAGCCAGCTTTCCCCCCTAGTTCCTCTTTGCTGTCTTGTTGCACCATCTTTGCTTGCTGCAGAGTGGTCCTTGCTCATAAAGATGCAGAGAACCTGGCTTGTTTACAGCTCTCAGCAGCACGGGCTGGCTGGCTGGGTGTATTCCCCCCTGGGAGAGGCAGCTTGGCCTCAGGAGGGGCAGGTACTTGTGGCAGGCCTGACTTGAAGGAGGCAGATCTTCCCTAGTCCATTCTTGACTTGCCTTGTGACCTGGGGAATGTCTCAGACTGGACTGTGTGATCTTTGTGTTGGGGTGGTCTGTGATTACGGGTCTTTACTGCAAGCAGGGGTGTGTTTTAACACATTTTTTATTATTGTTTATTCTTTCTAAGGTTTCTATGCGAGGTATTTGGATGGTGTCTAGCACAACGTGGGGCATTTGTGGTCTGGAAGCGAGAATGCAGAGTAATAGAAATGTTCACTGGCAAATCCAGGAAAGGAGGACAAATCTGTCCTTTTCTGTCTGAAGCAAGCAGGGCTGTGTGCTATTGGTATCACGCCCAGGTGGTCATTTAATCCGTAGGGGCAAGGAGTTCCTTGGGAAAGAGATGGACATTTTAGTAATAATTTCATTAATATTACTGGTCTTTCGGATGTAATATTGCAGAGCTCTTAAGCTGCACAAGAGGCATGGATGGGGAAAGAGGGGAAATGGTGTCAAGTCATGTGACAGGTGTGTCCCCAAAAGTTCTGAGTCCAGTGATGGGAGAGAGGGTGCTGAATGAAGCTGCTGCCTGGTACAGGAATTTTAGCAGTGTGGTACCCTGCTCTGCAGCACCTCTCCTTGCACCTGGTTTGCTCAGGTGAATGAAGAAAAGGCCATGGCCAGAGGGAAGAGTTGCATGCTTGGAATGTGAGCTTCAGCAGGTCTGTGTGCTGGGGGCAGGAATGGTGTGCAGCAGGAGTGTCTGCAAGGTGGTACCGCTCTCCCAAACCACCCTCGGGGGCCAGAAATTGCATTTCAGTCTCAGAAGCACTGTTGAGGCTATTAACTGGCTGCTTGCTCCATTTCACTGCTTTTTGGCTGCCTGGGTTATAAATTGCTGTTATTCCTGCATTAGATTTATATTCAGGGAACTGCACAGAGCCTCAGTCGAGGGGTCCAGCTCATTTCTTCTGCATGTCTGATCCAGGGATGGGATTTTAGCGGGACAGACAGAAACATCAGCAATGCTTTGCACTTTATGGGGTGAACTTGAGCTCGTAGGAAATCCCGTCATTCTTCCAGCACGTGCATTTGTTAAAGCCAAGGGCAGTTTTACAGATGTTGGGGCGGAGGAGGTCACTTATAATGTCTATCACAGGGCATCCCTCGTCAGTGGGTGTAGCTCTAATTCAGCAGAAGGCCAGGGGCTTAATTAGGCTGTGACACTACAGAGTCATGGAGATTAAAGGACATTTGACTTCATTTTTGTTTTGCATGGTACTTGGTTTTTAAAATGTCACTGCAAAGTACTTTAGGGCCCTATTTTGTCACTACATTATTTTTATTCTATGCCAGTGTCACCTCACTGGTTTCTGGATGGAAGGCTGGAGGGCTCAACGCACCATGGAAACTCTGAGGTTGGCTTTGAAATGAAATCTGGGATTCAGCTCATTTGTTGTCTTGGGGAGTTTCCAGGCTGTGGTCACACTGTGTGTGTTCGTGTATGCGGAGAATGAAAATTCTGCCAGTTTGAGGTTTTCTTCCTGGACTAATGACAAGTATCACTGCTGAGCCAATGGTCCCATGGCTCATCTAATGTCAGGTGCCTTCAGGATTACTCAGGCCAGATGTGAGTTGTTAGGAAAAATGACTATTTTCATTAATATTACTTCAAAAATTGTTTTGTGAAAAGGAACTAGTTTTGGCATTTTCAGTAGAAAACACCTTAAAAAAAAGAGAAATTATTTTGAAATTATGATTTTGTTTCTGACTGTTTGGGTTTGTGTCCTTCCTTTCCTGCTGTCTTGTTCTAATTTCTCGTGTTTTTGCACTGAGGAGGTGAGGGAAGGCAGAGGAAAGGGTAGAGCACTCATCACACAGAGTAAAAGCTCAATGTTTTAATTTTGAAATCTGAAATCTTTTAAAAAAATAAGGTTACCTAAAAAATATTAGGAAAATAGCTTTATCAGAAAGAAATTTTAGAAAATTTTAGCTCAGCTTGAAACAGATACTTGGAAAGTTGACAACATGGCATTTGCTAGGGTATTTCCCAATTATCTTTAATTGTTGTGTAAAGAACCATATAGCGTGAAAAGTGGAGATTCCTCCTGTGGAGAAGCTTGGGCAGACAGGGATCATCCAGACATCATGAACATGGCTTGGGGCTGCTCTCTTTCCTTTCACTGCCTCCAGTCCAAGGGACAGGGCACATTTCACATCCTGGGACGTGCAGTTTTTTCCAAGCTGGCACAGCCTTACACTGCTCCTGATTGCTCTGGTGCTCCATTGATTCCCTCCAGCAGTGGGGCAAGGGATTGTTCTATTTTTATTTCTATGCACTGCAATTATCTCCAGCAGCTGAAATGAGAGGCAGGAAAGCAAAGACAAACTTTATTATTATTGTTGCTGCGATTATTCCCGTCTGCTTTGTGATGTGCACAAGAGCAGACCATGAGGATCTCCTGTTTAAATCCTGGATTACTCAGTGGCCCAAGTGTCTTCCAGCTCAGAGTAAGGGCTGCTTCAGCTGCTGTTGGGACAGGAGATGTTCCCAGGCCAGACCCAGCAAAGGGGAAAGGAAAATAAGCCTGTTTCAGACACCGACTCTGTGGGTAGGAACCACATGCAGACCATATGTCCATGTGCTGTGTCTGAGTGCAGACACTGATGCACAGCCCATGTGCTTGCATTTCACGTGTGTGAGTGGTGAGTGGTTGTGTGCAGGGTGTGCGTGTGCAGGTGTTGGACACGTGCTTGTCCCCCAGGTTATGGCTCTCTGCACTCTAAGCACTTGCTGTAAGTATGTGGTTCTCTTTGTGGCTGCAGTGGAGGGACAGGAATGTCCAATCTGCATGGCTGGGAGAACATGAGAAATATTTGCAAAGAATTCTGATAATTCCTCAGTTCAACTTCGGAGTTTGGTTTGGGGGATTATTTATTTCTTCATAGCATGTAAAAGAGGAAAAGATGTGGTGCCTAATCCATATACACCTGTAGATCTTAAACTGAGAGAAAATGTTTGTCCTCTTCAGTTCCCCCTGTTCTTGGCTGAGCATCATTTTGAAGAAGTAAAGGATTTGACAGTTTTGTGAACAATATTTTGGGCAATCTTTCCCTGGAGAGCACCACCACTGCAGGTACAGTGTCAATATGAGGTCTGAATTGTAGCTTCTACATGGCCAGACTGCTTTTTACATCCTGAAAGCACGAGAACAGTCTTACACATGCCTTGTGAAAATTCTCTCTGGCTAAAAAAGATGCAGCTGATGAACTGTGCCTTCCTGCCCTTGATAGCATGAGCCACTGTCTGAAGTGATCTAATGAGAAGATTAAAGATAAAGGTTCTGAATTCAATTCAAAGTGTCAATAGGTAACTTAGTAAGAAATGAAACATTTTTCAATTACTGGTAATATGAAACAAAATAGTGGGAAATAGAAACGGCAATCTTTTTAGCTAACCTGAAGGCCATTTCCATGAGGCACTGTGCATTAACTAAGCAGTGAAAATTTTTACATCACCATTTTCCCTTGTGCCTATAATAGCATAAAATAAAAAGATTTTAGATAAGATTTCATTCAGTGAATCAATTGCAAAACCACACAGAGCCTTAGTGGGCATTCAGTCCTCGATCTAATGGAAATTTTTACGAGGATGTCAATGCTAAGTTGATTCCTATAGCGGAAAGCACATACAAAGGATCCAATTACAGATGGAAACCTTTTGCTTTCTAAGAGACTTTATTAACCCTTGAAGCACTGAGTATGAAAAGTTAGCTGATAAACTGGATGATGGAAAAGTTAGCTGATAAACTGGATGATGGTTTATATGTGGTTGTTCCCCCCATCATAATTTTCTCTTTTCCTTGTGTGGATAGAAGATAATACTCTGCACTTGTGGTAATTAGCAGTCACACTGGAGTGTGCAGAGAAGGTGTTGGATCCCAGAGGAAAGGCATAAGCATGTTGCATTAACTGTAGGAAGTATCTACCTAACAGATTTTAACATTAAAAATATATAATGCCAGGAAAATGGTCAGCAAAGAATAAAGTCTTGTTAGACCTTCTGCCATAGTGAGTGAGGAACTTGAAATGCAGGGATGTGACCACCAACAGCAAAAAATCAGGAGGAGAAGGAAGGGTGAAAGCATCACCTCCTGAAACTTGTGCCAAATAAACATGGGCTCTCTGGGCTCCCATGGTCCAGGAGACAGGGTGTTGGTACTCTGAGCTCACCAACTCACAGTGCTTCAGTGGCAGATTGGGGAGCACCTTCCAGTTCAAATTCTCCCGTCCATGGGAGGGGAGCAGAAAAACTTTAGTGGTTCTTAAAGCAATATTCTTGGAGACAGGGTGTGCAGGTTTGGAGTTCTACTGTTACAAGCCCATGGGCAGCTTTTCTTAATTTATGTTAAAGTGTTTATAATTTCCTTGACAGCATAGGAGTGAGCACCTTGCCTGGTGAAGTCTCAAATATGTGACTCCTGCCTGCTCTGAATGACAAGCAAAGCTCAGGAGCTTTGTGCCTGTACCAGTGCTGCTGCTGATCATTTGGCAGAAGAGGCAGATGAGTTTTTACATCCACTTTTGGACACTTTGTGTTTTTCTGCTGAGTCTTTGTCCCACTTCATTTCATCTCCTCCTCCCATTGCATCACCGTGTTTCAGCCCAGGGCTGTGTCCACCAGGTACATCCATACCAGCCACTGGCCGTGACTGTATGAAATGAAAAACCAAAAGAATGAAAAACCAAAAAGGTATGGCTGGTGATATGAGTAAACTCTGCTCTATTCGCACTAGTGGTCAGGTCTAACTTAATTTCATGGCAGCAAATCCTGATTCATGGTGGAGCAAAGCAGAAAAAGGCCATGGCAGAAGTGTTTATGAATTGAACTCTAAGTGAAACCCTAGAGAAGAAGTCCAACCACAAGCTTCAGATGTGGATCCAAATTTGACATGCCCCAAAGTTTCTGTGGGTTCAGGTCCAGGCTTTTGTTCTGAGCCCACGAGAGCCCAGCAAAAAGTCAAGTACAGTGTTTGTTCAACACTCCTGACAGCACTTACTCAGTGCTCTGCTGAGCCTGCAGATATGAAAACAAGCCCAAGGTGCCCTGGACAGCCTGGCTGGGCTCCAGCAGGGAGTTTCATCCCCCTGGAAGAGATGGAAAGGTGGCCTGAGCCAGGGTGCTGGGCAAGCGCCTGTGCCTGCGAGAGGGAGTGAAGGGCGTTTGCCTTTTCTGTTCCAAATGAAAGGCAGGAAGACTATAGGGTCAAAGTTCTTTAAATCTCTGCTGATTTTGTTTGTTTAAGCAGTGGACATTTGAGATGTGGGAATGTCAAAAATGCCTTGAGCAAGCCAAACTTTTTCACTTATCCCTTGCATATTTTGAGAGACTTTTATCTTTGTCCCCCAAGTCCAACCTTGGTCCCGGATGACAGGCACTGAAACCACTTGGTGTTTATCCTTGCAGGGCAGCCCTGTAGAAAACTGTTGGTACTAAGGGATCCTCCTAGTTATTGGTCAAAGATAAAGATCCTCTGGGGACAGAAGTTTTACATGTTATGTTGCTCTTGTAGGAGAGAAAGAGAAGCCACTGTGAAGGAATGTGTTGCTCAGTCCCTGGTTGTCCCAGGCTGTGGGATGCTGGCAAACACCACTGGGTTTTCCCTGAAGAAAGATGGACCAGCCTCCTGCTGTTGTGTTGTGACTTCTCAAACCAATAGACACCCCAAGACTTTCTTATGGATAACACATTTGTGTCTAAAAATAGGCCAAGGCAGAATGCAGCTCTGGGGTTGGCTCTGTCCCCCCCATCTGCTGTGCTGGGGAGGGAGGGAGGCTCATGGCGAGCTGAGCTGCTCCCATGGGGACTTGTCCAGATCTTATTTCTCAGTCCAGCATTTCTTTGCCTCGTCTGAATCATCCACTTCAGGTCAGCTTGTACTCCTGCAATCAAAGGAAATGTAAAATAATCTTCAGTGTAGAATGCATCTATGGACATAATTTCTCGGTGCAAAATGCCTTGAAATTTTGTTGAGTGACTCGCCCAGCTTTGTTTAGAGCAACTTATATGGCCCAACTTTGCTGTTCTAAACTTGAACTGTTCAAACAGCACTGTCTTTACTGGGGTGTATGACCAGCATCAAAGTCTGTCAACACCCAATAAATGAGATAGCACAAAGCCTGTAATTTCAATCATAAATACTGCCAGTATCCTAAGACGGGCTTTTTTGGTGGAGTGATGAACCATATTGCCACTGCACGCAAGGAGAGAGTCTCCTGCAACTAAGAGCAGCTATATTTAGAAGACAACTGCATCAGGCAGAGGGGAGTGCTGAGGTGGCTGTAACTGATACCCCTAAAACAGGGGTCGGTAATTTGACCTCTCTGCTTTGCAGCCAAGCAGCTGAGCCTTTTTGTTGTCTTTTTGGACAATTTGTAAGAGTGGAAGAGCTACTGCCTGTTCAGATATGCGCTAATCAAAAGGCTATAAATTACTAAAAAAACTATTTACAGCAGATTCTGTAAGCTCATCACATACCAGGCATACTGCAGGGCTTCTGCTGAAGGGGCAGCACAGCTGTATTTCCCCACCACCATGCAAGTGAGCACAAACTTAAAATAAACCTCATTGTGAGCAATAAATAAAAATAGACATCTCCGAGAAAATTTTGTCTTTCAAATATTCTTTGTAATATGATGAAACAATCTATTTTGATCAAAACATGTTCCATGAAGTTAAACTGCTTTGTTTTTTCCTCTCCAGATTTAAATTGAGAGGTTGAGCATGTTTGTTAAAATTGGCTTTTCAAGATAAATAGGATATGCCGTTTTGGTGATAATAATAATAATTAATAATAGGAAAGCATCCTTCTAACATGGCCCAGCCCCAAAAGTTCTCCAAGCGGCTGGAAAGGTCCTTGGGCCCATAACAGACCTAGAGAGCAGTCAAATTTCCTCAGTAAGCCTCTCGCTGAGAATGACCTGTGGCTGCACAGCCCAGGGAGCCCCTGCTCATGGCAGCAAAGCCCAAAGGGGAGAACAGTCACCCACTGCTTGTGCCCAGTGAGGTTCACTCACCACGGAGGTGACGTGGTGGCTCATCCAGTGGGCCTGCAACAGAAAGGCATGGATATACCTGAAATAATATTGGTTACCTTTTGTACATATACAGATAACTCCTTTGCTGTGGTTTTCATCAGATAAATTTGAGAGTATTGTAAAAGACCTGTTTTAGAGAACAAGGGGTTCTAAGGCTTAGCTGTTACATCCTGTACCATTCCCAGCCTTTCACAGACTCATTAAGGTTGGAAAATACCTCTGAGGTCGTTAAGTCCAACTGTTCACCCAGCACCACTGTGTTCACCACTTACACGATTAAAATACATGGAGATATTAAAGAAACCACCACTTAGTCAAACACTGGAAAAAAAAAAAAAAGGGCTGACAGGTGTGCAAAGATCACATGCAGGTTCTCAGAAGAAATATTTTTTCCACTTTCATTGCATACCTACTACATTGACTTTTCACATACACACTGCTGCTGGATTTTTTTTATTGGCCTTGTCTCTCCTGTGCTTTTGAACTTCAGCTCTAATTTCTTACAGTGCTCCTTATGCCACTTCCTTGTCATTAATTGCCTCACTCATGAGCCCTCCATGAGTGTCACTTTGTTGAGCTGCCAAGGTCTGTAGGATATAAAGCATCTCCCTTGTTTTCTTTTCCTACCCTCCTGGCCCTGGGCCAAAGAAATGCCATCACCTCATCACCTGCAGCTCGCCCTTCTAATATCTCTCATTTTAAATTAAATCTCACATTTTATTTCTCAGGCATGGCAAGAATTTTACAGCACTTGCACTTTAAAGAGATGGCTTTGACCGTGCTATAGGCAAAGAAATGTCTCTCCAGATGTCCGTGGTCTCTTTGCTTCCTTGGCTTCACGTACATAGATGGACAAGCTGTTTCCCTGTGGATTTTGCAGGAGCAAGCACCGGAATAGGAGGAGCTGTTTAAAACAGCTGATTGAGCTGCCTAACCTGCCTGGTGCCCAGCTCTGAGGGTGAGAAACAAATCCCTTTTCCTGTACAATTTCAGCATCTCTTCAGCATGATCTGACAAACAATATTTAAGTGAAATTTAGGATATTTTTCTCTGATTCGAAGCTGGCATAGGCAGAGTTGGTGCCACAACACAGCATTTCTTCATATGACAATGGCTGCTCTGTGGGCATTTTTCCTTCTTGTTTGATAATCCAAGGAAAAGCTTTGCAGTGAATTGAAGAGCAGACTACTGATGGCTGAGTTGTGCTGTTAAAGTTTGAATGCAGAGATCCAGGACTGGGCTAGGCTGAACTTGGGTTTGGAAAGTTTTTCTGTACCATGCTGGGCACATATATGTTTGGATTCCCTTCTTGTTTATGTATTTTTCTTGGCCCCTGCAACTGTGTCTGCATTGTGATTAAAAAGTATTTAATTAACATACAAAAATAAAATTTAAAAGTGTAATAGTTATTGTAAAAATAAAACTGTACCAAACCACTCAGGCAAACAGCACCCTGGGGAGCTGGTAAGCTTGGAAAAGCTGGAAAAATGCAACTACAACCATAACAACTTTTCTCAAGAGGGGTACAACAAGCCAGAAAAATAAAACCCACCATCTACTACAGCCAACAACCACCCTGAGGGCACCAAGGCAAGGCAAATAAAACGCACACCCAAAGCTGAACAAGAAAAGTGCCTTTGCCCACTCTTGCTCCCAAGGCTGGGGGTGTGACCAGACAGCAAAGCCAACTGGGGTTTTCCTGCTGGGGCCGCTCTGGGAGACGCAGAGGTGGAATTGTGGCCCTTGGAGCTGCAAAGCTCGTGCCAGTTGAGAGCCAGATGCTTCTGTCAGTGTTGGGTTCAGTGGCTTTGCATCAGATGTTTTTCCTCAGCTCCTGCTGGGCCCGGGTGCGGTGCAGCCGCAGGATGGAGGGGCGTTGCTGTGCGGCCAACCCTGCCAGCAGCAGAAAGGCTGTGCCCCGAGTTTTTGCACTCTGCCAGAAATTCCGTGCCAGAGGGAGCAGCATCTGCCCGTGTTTGCTGTAAGGGCTGTGAGACACGGGCGGGCAGCTTGAAGAGTTGTGGTGTTGAACCCACAGTGCAGAGAGGGGCAGCGGCTCCCTCTGGTACCCGAGGGCAATGTGGGGCATCCTGGTCAGGGGCCCTGAGACCCCCGAAACGCAGAGGTGGCAGCCCTCGGACACCAGCAGCTCTTCCCTCACTGCATTCCTGGGTTTTCACTAGCTTTGTTTCCAAACAGTAAGTTTGTGGCTGTAAACAAACAATATCAGAAATGGGAAAAGTCTTGTGAGAAATGGGCTGGTGAAGAAGGAAGAAAAGCTAACCTGAATACCTTAAAAGCTGAAGCTGTCTCTATTGTTTAAGATGGAGTTTGTGTTGGTTTTTCTGAGTCCCTGCGTCTTCTTCCCAAAATCCCTTGAGAGGAACCCTTATCTCCCTAGCTAGGTCTGAAAGAATGTATGTGTTTAAAGCTTCCTATTGGCCCTTAGTTAACCCTTTCCTATTGGTTGTTATTCCTAGTTTTCTATTGGCTCTTTTACCATCGAGAAGGTATAAATACCTCTATCCATGTAATAAACTCTCTCTCTGCTCCCTCTCTGGTGGTCTCTCTGTGTCTCTCTGTGTCTCTCCCGGGGCCCGCCCTTGGTGGGGGGAAAGCCAAGGGGGAGGACACCCGCCTGCAATGTAAAGGAGAGACAGCCTCCCGCTATTGGGACGTGATCCCCCCCATAAATCAACCGTCGTATAAGTTCTTATTTTTCTCTCCTGGTAGAAGGTGGGATTAAAATACTTGAACAGAATTAGCGAGTGAACATGAGAAGCGGAGAAGGGCTTAGAGTGGGAAACCCGGGTCAGGGAGATGGGCTTTGCAATTCGTCCTGCATGCTGTGAGGCTGGGGCTTGCCATTATCTCCCAAAGACCACGTCTTATCTTGGGCCCTCGGAAAGCCCTTTTCCTCCCAGGGCTCCCCATCCAGGATGTTTTTGTTCGCCAAAGGCTCCTGGTCATCCCAGGGGACCAAAACTGTGCCTGGCGAGGGACCCCCTGGCACTGAGAGAGGGTGGATGGATGATGCGAGGGGCTGCTCAGGGGGGCTGAGGGATCTGGGCAAGGGCTGTGAGGGACCCCGACTGGTGGCACTGGGGATGGAAGGGACAGGGAGAGAGCTGAGAGGGTGCTCTGAATGTGGGGTGTGAGTCAGGGAACCTGCTTATGGGCAGAGCAAGCTCGGAGCACTCCCTTTCGCCCAGAAATGCCTCTGTCATATCATCCCTTCTGGACTTCTGCATTGCCTGAAGGCTCACTAATGCCCCCATGCATCTTTCTTAACTGAGTGATTTAAACCTCTCTGAGGCCTGAATACATAAACTCTTCTAAATTGCTATAGCCACATTTTTACTCCCTTTAAAAAACAAGTGTAAATTCCTCATGGCCAGCCACTTTTTATGGATCCCTTCAGTGCTTTTGTGAATTGCAAGGTCCTTGGGCCCCAGCCATGAATATCAGGTTTGCACCAACTGAATTATTTTCATGATTAAAGATAGTAAAGGATTTACAGGCTTCTTTTTTTTTTTTTTTTTTTCCTCCACAGAAATCTCTGTTGGTTGCAGTTGTCCCGAGCTCTGTTGTATTTCACAGAAAATGAGATGGGAATTCATGCCAAAGCAAAAGCTTAATTTCAAAACCACAGTAGAATTGGGGATATAATGACATAAGATTAGGTTTTATTTTTCTTCTGGTGGCTCTGGAAGAGGAGTCCTCGTCTTCTGTGTGCACCTTAACATGAACAACGAGAAAACCCTTCTGCCAGGGTAATTACAATTAATGTCTTTCCTCTGCAAAAAGGAATGTCACTTGTCCATGGCCAACCATTTTCTGTAAACAATGTACAATGGAAATTGTTATATTTTACCCCGCCCCCAGCCTTTGGACAGATCTTGTGCTGTTAGTTTATTTTACACACTTTTCTGCTGTGCTGTTATTGAAAGGCTCAAACAGGCACCTGCACGATGGCTGAGCACAGGACAGGTGGGATGGGCAAACACAAGCCCGGCCTGTTCACCAAAACAAATCAGCTGTTTGATGTGACAAAACCATTTGGTGGTTAATGGCCCTCACAGTATTTATTCCTGCAGCCTCAGCCCCTTCCTGGTGGGATGTGCCAGGTGCTGGAAAGCTCATGTAGGAGTAGCCAAAGCCCTGGGGACTTGACCTCATCCTGCAGGGACTGAGGTGGTTCTGGAAAAGTGTGGCTCAGACCACATGGCATCCCTTCCAGACAGGTGCTACGTTTGGCCTCCCCAATATATGCTACTAGAAAGCAGAGATTTATGAGCGAGCTCCGTGATATATGGCATTTGATCCTGGTCCTGAGAGCTTGCAAGAACTTGGGCCTTGGATAGTTTCTGATCCCTTGGCCCAGCAGTGCTGTGCTGGCACACCTCCAGGGCAGAATTTAGCAAGTCCTGCAGCTCAGGCCAGCATAACGTTTTAAACTACTGACAAATGTGATCTTCCTTTGCTCTTTACCCTTGATTTGCCTCCATTTATTTTCCTGTCACTGAAATCCCTCATTACTCCCAGTCCAAGCCGTTCACAAACCTCGTTTTTATTCCCCTTTTTTTTTTTTCTTTTTTTTCTTTTTTTCCCTTCAGGCTGAAACTTTGGTCTGGCCTTATAATTACAGTATTATTAATGTATTTTTATCATTGTTAATTATTTTTACATGCTGAAATTGATTCAATATGCCTGGAGCTGCCATGCTGGAACATGCCTTGATTCTTTTCCAAGCTGGAGCCCTTGTGCACCAAACGTGGAGAGTTCCAATGGCTTTAAATCACCATAAACCTCACTGAGTGATTTAAGTTATTGGAGTGTATTCAAGTTTTTATAAGCCCTCGAATGTGAACCCTGCTTGAATTCTGGGTATGTACAGTGCAGAGGGACCTAAAATGGTTTGAGTGCTCCACATACTTTCTAAGCCCCTGGCTGGCTGGAGAATAATCAGGCTTGTCGGGCAGTGCACTGTGCAGAGACTTCGTATGATGGGAACCATCACATTTTAAAAATGCTTTTAATTCCTTTAAATTGAAACATTCCTGCTTCATTTAAGGGGCTTTGGGTAGAGCTTTCTGTGTGGCTTGGAGGATCAGCGTTGCGATGGAGTGGGTTCCATCCCAGGGATGATGGATTGACGCGTGCACAAGGTCAGTCCCAAGACAAGCCATCACCGGTCTCTGGTGACAGCCCCTGGAGTTGTGATCTGTGCCAGGACACCACCGGGGGGTGAGCAGAGGGTTGACCCTTCCTCTGATCTCCAGATGAAGTCCTAAGTCTGGGTCAGGTGGTGTCCATCCTGATCCTGGTTTAGCTCTGACCACGCACCAGAACAAGCAGTCCCTCGGGCTTATCCTCCAGTTGGGAGGGCAGCAGGGAGGGACATCAGAAAACGACAGCTGGGCGTGATGAAAATTTCCAGCTCCTTTTTATTTTAGAAGGTCTCAGGTCAGGAAAAGACTGTGAGAGGTTGGCCATGTGGTGGAGGGAGGAGACCAATGTAGGTGTGACAGAGAGTGGGACAGAAGGGCTCCCTTTCACCCTGGCTCTCATGAGCATTGGTCAGAACTGCTCACACACCACGTTAAACGTTCTTGGGACCCTCTCATGGGGCCAGCCAGTGCAGAGCCCCGAGATACCTGGTAGAGCTTGAATACCTGCCCAAAATCTTTCAGGAGAACCTGCAGCCCTCCCCTGTGCCCAGCATGGTTTGTGATGCCCCACTGACCACAGAGCCCAGCCCAGGGCAGGGACAGGGACACTCAGCCACAGCTCCAGCAGGCACAAAGGCGAGTCAAGATGCAAAATCTTCTGAAAGCTTAAAAAGGCTCTTGGAGGAGAGGTACAGCTCCAGAGCAATATGATTCACAGCTCTGAGATCCTGACTTTGAGGCTGGTGGATTGGAGACAGCAGAGAATCCACAGTCCTGCAAAATATTTAATCGTTTCAGGTTTCATTTTTTATGGACAACTGCCTAACATCTCTGCTATAATTCCTTGCCCTTGCAATCAAATAGCCAGCTCTTTTTATACTCACAAGTGCAGCTGCTGAACACATTGCTGTAGTCGGGAGTTTTGCCTGGATGAATTGTTTCATTTGGTTTGATATCATTAGGTACGTATGGGGTGTGTGTTAACCTGTGCAGTAAAACATCTAAGGTTTGTACCCACAAGGCTCGTTCCTGCAGCTCCTACTCAGTAAATAATGGCAGCTGTGAGACCTGTGAGTGCTGAGCACTTCAGAAAATTCAAGTGCTTTTTGTATGTGCCTATATGGATTTAATAGTCTCAGCTGATTAAAAACTAGTTTTTTAATCCTAATGAACTAAATTCTGCCCTGAATTGCTACACCTGAAGTAACTTTAAAGAAAACAGAATTTTACCCACCTGTCAGTGTGGGCAGAATTAGGCCCATCATCCTGCTCAAATCTCATTTTAACAGTAAGAGAAAGTTTTATTAGTTGTCTTAATGACAGTGCAAACCCCAAACTACTGTACATTCAAGGAACAGGTTTTTATATTTTAAATAACATTTAATTCTCCTTAAAACCTCTTTTATTAAAAAGTTTTAAGAATAATATTAAATACATAAACAGCCATGTTAATTAGATTATATAGTTAATGTACATTGGAACTATGACTTATTGCAGAGTTACTGACCATGAAAGCACATTTTGATCATTCCAGGCTGTAATCCCCACTTAATCCATCCCCAGTCTGTCAATCAGTCGAATACAATCAAGATATTTATGATCACATCAGACCAGAGATCTGGAAGAATTTAGCAACTTTGCAGAGCTGAATCCAGAAAAGAAGGGGGGAAAAAATGTTTCCACTGGCAAAATGAACCGTTGCCAGGAAAAACATTATTGTTGACTTGGCCCATGTAATTGAATTTTCTACTCAGAAGTGACTTACAAACCAGCAACTAGGAGAAATTATCAATACTGGGAACTCTCATAATAACAAAGCCGAGGAGTTTTACCTGGCACAGCACTTTTTAAAATCATGTTTTTCTTTTTTTTTTTTTTTTTGACATAGTGCTGTGGTTTTTTCCTCTCCTAGTTTTCTGCCATCATGAAATAATTCAAATCACTAGGGCAGCAGTGAAAAGCATCCCTTTCTCGGGCCCCTACCTCCTGACATGCACCATCCACCACAGCCCCTGCTGCAGTGATTGCAAGCACCTCCCAGCAAGAGCCAGGTCTCTGTGGACAGGGAGACCTGAACAGCGTTGGGGCACCTGATCCCCTTCCCAGGCCGGGGAAGGCTTTGGGATCCAAGCTACTTTTAAACACCTGAATTGCAAATATCTCAGTATTTCTGTAAGGGATGTGCAATTCAACAGCAAAATCCACGGCAGCAGAGAGGGTGACCCACAGGAATGTGACACCTCATGTAATGGAAGGGACACGGTCATCATCAGGGAATTGCAATGGTTGTATTGTTGGTTATTTCAGTCCCCTCCACACTTGAAAACATATTCCATGGAAAGAAATGAAGAATCAGGGACTGTTAGGAAGACAGGAGGGAGGGGATCAGCACTGCACAGCTTGGGGTGGGGGAAACTGGAGTTCTACAAAGTTGGGGCATATTCACCCTGCCCATGCTTCCCATCAAATCCAGGATAATTCTCCTGTATCCAGGATCCTACCTCTTTAACAGGGTGTAGTAAATAACATTCATTATGGTCGCCTCATTCCCCCACGTTAAGAATGAAAAACTGAGGTAGGAGGCTGTGCCATCACCTTCCTCGCAGCTGTTCATACATGGGGCGTGATTTTCATGTCTGTTTAGACAACCAAATTGGTATTTGCCTACTCAAAGCCACATGTGAGAGCTTGATTTGGCCATTTCTGCCCTAAGTAATGTTAAGCAATATTACAAAGACTTTCGCCCGCTGATGTACAGCCCCTGTGATCAACCTCAACCAGTAAGTGACTTTTTCTTCCCAAGCCTGAATGACTCCAAGCACATTTCATACTTTGTCATTTGTTTGTGATTTGGTGCTTTGCCCGGATGGCAAAGGGCTGGATTCCAAAAATGTTTCTTCTGTGAGCTTCAGTGATTGGAGCTGTGCTGAGCTTGGATTGGCAATCCTGTGAGGAGCTTTCCAAGTTCCAGTTGGCTTCTTAACAAACCCCCCCTCGTTAAGCTCAGAAGGCCATTGGAGATCATGCTGAAAGGATGAGCTTGCTGGGCTCTTGATGCTGCCGCCTCCCAGGCGTAATTTTTCCAGTTGCTACTTTATCACCTCTGACATTGAACTACCACACCAGCCGTCTCTACGAGAAGGGGACAAATATTTCTTAGGGGAGGGGTTTGGCTATTAAAGAGAGAAACGCAAAATAGGGAATGCAGGATAATGAGTAGTCCCTTACAGTTCACCAGGATCTGTCTGATAGAGGTTCAGTCAACATCCCCTCCCTGCCCTGATAGCAATAAAGGCGCTGGAATGGAGCATTGTCTGGGGATTAGTCCTCTGCTTGTAAAAGAAATGCTTTAGCAGTTAGTTAGCAGCGTGATGCCGTTATCTTGTTGACAGTGCTCTGTGACAGTGATACTGTCTCTGATGCAGCTTCTGTTCAACCACAATTTGTTTTCATTAAGCTTTCATCTAAGCTCCTCCTTTTATAGGAATTTGGCCTTCATTTTCCTACAGGTACTGGAGCATCTCCCGATAACTGTGTAAACTAAAACTGCAATGAGGGTGTTTGATATTAAATAAGCATTAGAGAGAGGTGTCCCAGCAGCTTGGGACCCGTTACTGCTCCTAGCACGACATGGCCCCTCACTTGAGAACTTGAAATATGTCAGTTGTAGTTTGTTTTTATCAGAGTAATGTGGTAGTTGTATACATGCCACTTTCCCAGGAATGTAAATGCTTCGTTAGTTCTGTCCCCGTCCTGAAAAATCTAATATGGCACAAATAAAGTGCGGTTAATGGCTTCATGGAAAGCAGATGTGAGTGGAAGCCTAGACTCCTACCAAGGCATTAGGGGACTTCAAAGACTGAACGAAAGAGCTGAACAAAATATTCGACTGTGCCAAATTTTCACTGTTCTTGATGAAAGAGCAAAAGTGAGGAAAAGAGAGAAAGAAAAAAAAAAAAAAAGAAAATCTGGCTCCTTGTTTTAATTTTCTGCTAGCCTAAGGCAAGGCTTTTAGAAGGAATAAATTACAGGCAAACAGGGAGAGAGACTGAATGGAGCAACTGCTGAACAAAGGGCATTCTTGGAAGGGTCTGGTTTTCCAGAACCTAGAAATTGTCCGCTCGGTTATCGGGCCGCTTTGGAGCAGCGCCGCCGCTCCCGGGGGCTCCGTGCCTGCGATCGCCTCCCCGGGGGCTCCGTGCCTGCGATCGCCTCCCCGGGGGCTCCGTGCCTGCGACCGCCGCCGCTGCGCGGCCACGGGGAGCGCTCGGGCAGCGTCCGCGGCAGCCGCGTCTGGGGCGGCGGCCAAACACGGAGCGCTTTGACAGGCTGGCAGCAGATGCCAAGGCGACATAAATGATTGCAACCTTTAAAGTTGTTTTCCGGAATGAACAAGCCATTCGGGTTGGACTTGGAAATTATGTAGAATATACATGCTGGTATTCAAGAGGCTGAAACATGCCAGCTCTGAAAACTAGGATAATTTATTCCTGTTGTTTCGGGTATCATGTACTACATAAGGATTAAAAAAAAAAATAGCCATGCACAGAACAATCAGAATTTTTTTTCTTTCTCAGATACTGTGAGGGAGCAAAGGCTGTGACTTAACAAAAGTTGGTCAGAAAACAGGGGAGAAATATAAGAAACTGAGCCATGTTGCTTGTGGCAGTTTTATGAAATGGTGCTTCTTCTCTTTAAGATCTCTTCCATCCTTAATCCCTTTCAAACTGCCCTGTAGGCTTCATCCCCAGGGAAAGTTTGGCTGGCACAGTGTCGCTGGTGGGAGCTGTGAGGCTTTGTCTGCCTTCTCCACCAGAAAGTACCTCTGCTGTAGGTGCAATTTATGGTGCTCAGCTCTGGGTTTCCCTTGCTCCATGTGGGAGAAAGCTGCTGGAGAGTCTTATCTGCATGGCCAAGGAGGTATGGTTTAAATGCAAGTAGTTAATGATAGGAAATAGGGAAATGGTTTTAAACTGAAAAAGGGTAGATTAGTTACTAGGAGGAAATTCTTCCCTGTGAGGATGGTGAGGCTCTGGCAAAGGCTGCCCAGAGAGGCTGTGGCTGCTCCATCCCTGAAAGTGTCCAAGGCCAGGTTGGAGCAACCTGGGCTAGGAGATGTCCCTGCCCATGGCAGAGGGGTGGGAATGAGATGAGCTTTAAGGTCCCTTACGTGGTTCTATGATTATGAGATCTGAGCTATGCTTTCTGAGAGATATATTATTCTCTGCTTTTTCTGCTTTCTTGTACTTCCTTCTCCATCTCCCAAAAAGGAGATACCTTTTACAGAATATTGATCCACTCTTAGTCACACAATTCGTAGTTTAATTCATACAGGTGCTTATTGTGCATCAAGAGACAATGAGCTAATGGTTTTCAGAACTTATTTTGCCGATGGACACATAGTTGTGAATTAGATGCGGGACCTCAAGGCACATTCACCAAATACAATTGTGTTGCTGAAAATAATTACGTTTGTTTGAGTTTGGGCCAGGCTGCCTAAAGATTCTCCACACTGAAATGAGCTGTTGATGACTCAGCCTATGGTTTGGGTGTAAATATGGAGGGGTTTTTAATTTTTATGGCATAATTTTTTTTTTAAATGATCTTGTAGCACCGGAAAATCAAAAAAGAAAATAGGGCAGCTGAAGTGGATGAGCTGAGTGGAAGAAAAAGTTGGTACTTACTAACTGCTTAGCTGCTTCCTCACTCCATTTTCTGCAGTAGCCCAAATACCAGGCTGTATTTGTTTGCCGCTGCCTGCTGAAGCCTTCGACCTCAGCCTGCCCTTCTCTCCCTCGGTGCTGACAGTAAGTGAAGAAATGTGAAATTCATTCATCTGCCTGAGAACCCTTTGAAGTCCACCACTAAAAGCTCTATTGTTTTATTAGCTGTTAATGCGGCGCGGGGGAATTGGGCTGTGCAGAGCAGAGCCGGGGTGCGGGGAGGGGAGGGGGGCCCTTCCTGGTCATTTGTCACTCTTTTAGAAGTATGACACGCTCTGCTCTGCAAACACGCCGGCAAGTCCGAGCGCCGGGGGCTGGTGCTGATGCTGCTCGGAGCTCCCAGCGCCTTGGGCAGGGGTCCTGGGGCTGCAGCGGCTGAGGGGTCAGCACAGCCTCAGGTCACACACCGTGGCACTCTGGTGGGGGTTATGCAAGTCAAGGTCAATGATAAATTAAAGATCATACACAGAGCACACCACGCTGCCTACAGCTGGATGCCCACTGTCCAGAGCATGCTTGTCAGAGTGGGCAGACTCAGAGGGGTCATAGAGGGGAGGTGGCAGTGGCTGCTGGGGTCAGGGGTATGTTGTCTCTTCATTAATATGGTTTGGTAACGAATGCTCGGACTCATCTACTCTAAATGCTTCTCCTGCCCTTTCTCAGATACAGGCACGTGGAGCTACAAGGTGGTGCTTGTCTCCTGGAAGCTCCTCCAGCACCAGTGGTGCTCAGGGTTGGCATCACGGGACAGGGAGACTGGCTGGTGGCTTTTAGGGGTGACCCAGGGCCTGAACATCCACACGGCTTCCTAACCAAATGCAAACACGTGCTGGGAATGCTGCAAGATGAGGTTTGTCTTTCTCCACATGCGCCCTGCACAGTCAAACAGTCAGTGATGCACAGGTCATTGATAAAACACCCATTTCTTCTCCTTTTGGCTTTATGCCACCCGTCTTCCAAGAAAGAAGGAGCTGCAGGAAGTTTCTGGTGTGGAATTGACTGGACACACGCACACTGTGCACCCACGAGCTGGCTCCTGTGCAGGGGCTGAACCCTGGGCACGACGCACTTACGCGTGATGGAAATGAACTGGCTGCAGCCTCGGGCTGTTTATTGCTCAGCCTGTTGGCAGGTACAAAGGGCCTCTGCAGAAACCATCCATCACTGGAACTGCTGCTGCCCGCAGCACAATGCGGCTCATGGCAGGAGCTGTGTCCTGTAAACACAAACAGGAAGGGCAGCACAGCCTCCCAGCCCCGCCGCCCGCAGGCAGCCGCTGTGTTTGCTTTGCTCTGCTCTGGTTGCTTCTCACTAGCTCAGCTGATCAGTCCATCACCGCAGCCTTTCTTTTCATCCTTCTTCCCAGAACCTTCTGTGGCTCTTAAACTAAGTCAACAGAAATGCAAAACTTCTGCTTTATTTCCTCAGTCTGATGACTCTTGAGAACTTTGCCGGCGGTTTGCACAACTGCTTAACTGCACTGCAAAGAGAGCCCATGTGCTGAAACGCCCTCCTGAATAGAAGGTTGTCCGGTGATGTAAAACTGCTGCTGATTGTTCTTGGGGGAAATGAGTCTCCCAGCATTTTCCCATGGCAGAAAGGTAAAGGGTCATGAGGAGCTTGTCCGCTAACACCCATAACGCGGCAGTGTGCAATCGATTTGATCTGCTTTGCCCTCGCCGCTGGGCCAGACTGGGACACGGGCGGGCAGGGTGGCACCGGAGCACAGGGAACAGGAGCACATCAGTTCCTCTTTGGCAGGGCATTTAAAATCCAGCGCCTTATAAAAGCACTACGCATTGGCAGCAAATAGTTCCCACTTTAGGGTCCTGATTCAGCAAATCACCCGGGAGACTTAAGCTTGTGTTCTGCGCAAAACACGTCCCTTGGGTTTGAAATGTGTATTGATGCTGAAGCTCCCAGTTTGGCCACTGTAGAGCCTTCAAACCCTGAACTGGAGCATCTTTGCAGCAGTGCAATAGAGTGTTTCCTCATCGCTCACTTTCCAGAAGTTTGAGAGAGATTTGAACTCTATCCCAAATTTTTCTGCTATAATGCTTGAAAAATGCATTTAAAGGAGGCATATACTCAGAATGCTGCTCCATGAAATGGCTCTTTCATCACATTCCCATTAACCTTAGAATGCTTTTAAGCACTTTTTCTTCCGTGGGAACAAAACTGGGGAATATTTCCAGCTACTCAGAAATTTGTTATTTCAACTCACGGGAATTGGTCAAACTCAAGGTATCAAACAGAAACCAAACCTGACTGGCTTTTTGTCTTCCAAAAAATTCCTCTGCCCCATTGTTATGGCTCTGCATTCAGAGCCCTATTTCCCAATATAAAGTAGGCGGTTTGTGAAGGTCACTGGCACTTCTAGTGCCAGCGTGGTGCACAGTTTCACTGCTGCATTGGAAAGGCAGGTTTGTGCTTACCACGTTGCTTCAAAACATGATAGGAAAGACATTTTTAGAAGGCAGTTTTGTACTTGGTGCATCTGGCTTCCAGTGGAAAACGGGTGCCATGTCCCAGGTGAATTGTTCCTCCAGAGCTGGGTAAATGCCACTGTGGGGTCCTGGCTTTCTCTTGAAAAACCACCAGTCTCTGTGCTGGGGTTTTCTCTCTCTTTTTCTCTCGGTCTTTAATCTTACAGCTCCTGTTTAGGGTAACTGGAGGTGAGGCCAAGGGGAAGTTGGCATAGCTCAAGCTGTGATGGCACCAGAAGGGTCCCTGCATGGTTTCTCCACAGACTTTGGTGTTGTCCTGCATGTTAAAGCAGAGGGTGAAGACTGGAATTGATTCCCTGATGTCTTTCAGAGAACCTGCAGTGAACAGAAGCATCATGTTCAAGTGGCCTGTGGTTGTAGGGGATGTGAAGGGGCAGATTTTAGAGGGGTGGTAAAAGTCTGCTGCCCAAGGGAGGTGTTTACGTGTGTTTCTCTGAGACAGTTTTAGAAGAAATGGATGTGAGGAGTGAGGGAGTTCACATTTTGGAACTGCTGGCATCCGGCTGGTCTACCTGACACAGGGTTCATCCTCCCTCTGTTGTTCCTTAAGAGACAGCAGCTCCTTCCACGGGAGCTTTGCTCAGAGCCAGCTCACTCCATGGGGCACTGGCAGCCGGGAGGAACCTGTGACACATCCCATGGGGTTGCTGGGGGTTTATACCCACAAATTTCTTTTCTGTTTCAGTGGAAAGTGTGGCAAGTTCACGCCAAGAACAGACATTTCCATCCTTAAGCCGTGAAGCTTTTGCAGTTGCAGCCAGCCATATTTCCAGATGGGTAAAATTCCAGAGAAACGATGATGGATTTGACACATCTCAAATGATGACAGCGGAGGTGCTGACTCCCCCTTTAATGCCTTCCCTTAACAGACAGGGTCTCTGAACCTGGCCCGCTTCACCGACATGTGCAGTGCTTGTTTCTCTCTTGCTGCATGTCTGGTTGGCTTTGCCTTCCTCCCCTGACTCGTAACTCCCAGCTCCTTTCCTGCGGGAAAGATTAGGGAGGATAGGAAGTCGTCTGTGCAAAAAGCATCCTTAGCCAAAATAAATACAGGTCACAAGATTAGGCTTCATCAGAACTTTAAGCCTGGCCCAAGCTAAACAAATGAGCTGTCATGCCTTGGTAAAAGCTCCGGTATGACTGAACTGGCACGACTGCAAAAACGGTAAAGCAGTTAATAGGTTTTGCAATATGGAAGCTTTAAGTTTTGTTTTTAATGCTGCATTCCTGACAGGCAAGACTTGCACTGAACTTCAAATGCCGTTAATTTTGTGTGTTGGCCTCTCTCGCTACTACGCAAACACCCTTCCCAAAGCACAGCAAGAGCAGCAAAACTGCACCATGGGGCTGGTGCACTCCAGAGAGCCCTTACAGTGCAGAGGAACAACCTGGGATGGTAAGAAACACCCTGTTGCAGCTTGGCAGCTCTTGTCTGTTGACATTCTGAGACTGGTTCTTTGAATGAATCACATATCTGTTTTGGAAAAAACCTCTCTCTGTTCAAATATCTAACTTTTTGACATGCAAATACCTACAAAAAAAGTACCAACAGAGTTGGACACAAGCCACAATTCATAGGCACTAGGTAGTTGTTAACAAAAACCATTAATTGAACAGGTAAGTGGGTGCAATCTCCCCAGTTTCCCTATAAAGAGGGTAACTTGCACTAAGAGAGGACTGTGACTATTTTCTCTTGCAATGAGCAGAGTCCACGGACATGGGACTCAGGTGTTGTCCTCTGGCTCTGGTACTGCCCTGCTATGCATCTCTGGAGATGTCAATCCTCCTGAGCACTTTGGTTCCCACACCAGCAGTGGGGATGGCAGTGATGGGACAGTCACTGTGCTGGAAAAAGTGTTGATGCTGCAGCCACAGAGACAACAGCGATCTGGCATCTCCAATAATTACTGGTCATAAACATTATAAAGAAAAAAATTCCAAACCAAACCAACAAGCATTAAAAGTCTTTATGGAGCAAAAGCCAGGCTTTTAATAAGATTTTAACATACTTGACAAAGCTTTAGTTCAGAGCAAAGGCCGACCTCTTGTAATTGTGCAAAGGTTGAGACAACTGAAAAACCAAAATACTTCTCCCAGTAGAGACCTTGCAGCTTATCAGGTAACTGCAGACTGTATTTTGGCCATTTTTAACTGGGCATTAAAAGTCTTTTTGACACTTGCTTTATTCCCCTACAATAGACTCTAACAGCCCCTCCGAGGCCTTCTACAGCCCAATGTGTAAAATGTAATGGGGATTGGTTTAAAGAGTGGAATTTGACCTGGGAGAGATGTGAGTATTCAGGGACTACTTAGTCCTCAGTAGCACTTGGGGGCTCTTTAGTTTGTGGGGCACTTTATTACTCATTAGTGCTTGGGGATGCTGTACTGTACTCATTAGCATTCTGTCTGGTGGCTTTCTCTGTTTAAGCATTGCTGTGTGGTTGCAGAATATATAGACCCTTCCTCTTCCTCCTCCTCTTCCTCCTCCTGCTCACGGAAGGAGCAGCCAGGCTTGGGGCTGCTCAGGGACATTAGGGGGTCCCTGAGGGTGTTTGTCAGCAGAAAAGGACTGGGAAGTCCCATTGACCACAATCATGACATGAGGATGCAGGGGAGTGTCTGGTGTTCACACAACTGTAAATACATGGACAAGAGACCAAAGCATAATCATGGGGATGCTGTTTGTGCTGTTGGGGCTCCGCGCAATTCCAGTTCAAAGCTGCTTCTCAATGCATTCAAGAGAGGGACTTGTTTCAGCCTTTCCTTCTGCTTCTCCTCATCTTGTTGGGAAAATCAGGAGCAAAAAACAAGTTGGCTGCCCAAGACAAGCCCCTCTATTCCCTGCTCTGGCTGCATCCCTGAGCCCTACAGCAGCCACTGCTGAAAGCAGAGGGGATGCCATGGTGCTGTCAGACTGTTATTTTCTCATTCTGCAGAAAAAGCTTGGGTGAAATTGCCAAAACTCTTGCCCTGCCCTGAGCTGCCACTCTCTTGCTTTCCAGTATTGGCCAGCCATGGGGATGTGGTTGTTCCTCGTGCATGGCCATGGCTGTTGTCCCAGGCAGGGCTGCATGGTAGAGGGAATGAGGTGGGCTCAGAAACAGTAATTGTCTTTCTCACTTTTACTTTTCCCCTTAGCTTAAATTATTCCCAGACGTGTGAACTCAGCAAACAAGGATCAAGTTTTCTCCACAAGGCAAGGTTTACACCAGGCTTGGAATAGTGCCTGAGCTTCCCAGCGGTCGGGAAAAAGCTTGCAGGGAGCAGATGAGCGATTTCTTTTGTATTTTCCATCCATCAGGAAAAGCTGCATCTGAAAAAATAGCTGGACTGGAAAGTAAAACTAGACAAGTCTGAACAAATATGGAAACCATCCCTGGCCTGGTATTGGAAAAGTCTCAAACGCTGGAAAGGAGAGAAGCAGAGAGAGGGAATGGATAAGTTTTGGCCCCTGTTAGGAATATGGAAGGAATTATTTCATTCTTTTTCCGCATCTATTTGTTCTCTATATGGCACTCTGTGTGGTTAACCCTCTGTCTTTGTCATAAATAAATGTGGCAGAGAGAAGTTTTTTCAGAGGTCCCAACCAAACCATCTGTTTTGCATCTGTGGTTTTGCATATGTAAATATTATTATTAATAGTACCAAAACCATCGTAATGGCAGCAGGAATAGAAACACTATTAATAGTCGTAGTACTGACATTTTTATTTGTGTTGTTGCAGGAGGTCACATCGTGCACCAGCACTCAGCTGTGAGTTTGAGTGAGCACAAAAGGATGGTTGTTACCCCCAAGGGCTGTCAGTGAGCACTGTCACAGCTGTGGTGCCAGGATTGTCATGGTGAGACTGTGGCACCTGAACACAATGATTTGCCCCAGAACTTTGCAGAGGACCTTTACAAGGGGAAATGGCAAGGAGAAAATGATCCCAGCAGTGACAGTGGCTGAAAAGTACCTGGAGACAACTGAAAAAAATGCCTCGGTGAAGGTAATTATGTAATTCCTGATTACACAGAAACTGAATTTGACCTGGGAGGTCCAAGGGAAGAGCAGTGGTCTCTGTGTTGCTCAGTGCTGAGGTCTTGCTCCAGCCCAGCCCAAGATATCTTGTCTCCATACAGACAACAGGCTCTTCTCGGTGGGTGACCTGTCAGAGCAAATCACTCTGCAAACCATCATCACCCAGGTGGTTGAGGGAGTCCTTCTTTATGTCCCTGCTTTACTCCTACAATTAAAAGTGACAGCAACTCTGCTTCTTCCCTCTGCTTACTGTGCTGTCAGACCGCAGGGCTGGGGGAGCTGGGGCCAGAGGCAGGAGCAGGACGAAGAAGGCCAGGCAGAGCAGGAGGAACAAAGGATACCAACCCTGGGGAGCTTGGAGGTGCTCATGGTGAAAGCAGCACTTTGGAGGGGAGAGATGAAGTGAAAGGAGGAAGCACCCACCACGTTTTAGGCTCGGGTCTGATTCACGCAGTGCCTGGAGACACACAAGGTGACAAAACACAGCTCGACACACCCATCTCCTTCCAGGTTCTCCCTGGGCTGAGCTGGTATCTTTGTTCCTATACGGGGAATGTTTTTTGTTCGGCTCTGGTTGTTTTGCTGGATCTGTAGTGCATTAAACAGCCCATCTTCTGGTTTGTATTTTTTCCAGTTATCGTATTTCATGTATTCTGGTTCCTTTCATCCAGCTCTGTATCCCCCGAGCAGAGACTAAGCAGGATCCAGTCCTTGAGCTTGCTGCCTCCACATGCACAAGAGGGATATGGATTCACATCCCACATTTCTCTGCTGAGTTGTGGGAATACTCGCAGCAGGGACTGACACCTTCCTCTCTTTTCAGTCTGTCACCGAGATCATGTTACTGCAGCTGGAGACTGAGGGCTCAAGGATGGTACGTGCTGCCACTCAAGCTTCACATCACCTAGGTCTGAGCTGGTCCCTGAAGTCAGTCTGGACCAGCAATAATAAGCTAAGGTTTGTACTTATTTTTCACATCATTCAGATTTTGATTATGGCACATCACAGCAGCACATGTAAGAGTGGGGGGGTGGCTTGTCCATACTTCTTAGAAGTCTGCTCTGACAGCCACCTCCCCGGTGACACCAGGCTTTGCAGCATCCTTGTGCCCAGCCTGAACCCTCCTGAAGACTCTCCTCTTCCATTTTCCAAGAGATGCTCTGCTAATTTTTTCCTGCCCACTTTGAGAAGCCAGCGGTGTCTGTGGGTGGGCTGGGCCTGGTGGGGCTCTCCTGACCGGCAGTGATTATCCAGCAGCAGTTCAGGGAGGGGGGAGGCAGGGAAGCCACTGCCCAATCCGTCCCCGGGCTGGATGTGTGCCTGGATCATTTCAGCGGGGCCGGTGCGTCCCGGCGATGCGCACGCTCGGAGCACAACCCGCCTCCTCGGAAAGCTCCTGGCACAGGCATCTGTCACCCAAACCTGTCTGCATGAAAGGCTGTCTGCACAACTGGGGGCAAAAGAAAGGCATGACAGCACAATTAGTGAGAGCAAATGAAAGGCTGTTTGAAGAGGAGGAGGGAGGAAAGGGGAGAGCTGCATAAATCCCTGGTGGGGTTTTGGGCTTGACATCAAAACCCCTTAACAGTGTATTACTTCAGCCCCCAATGTGGACAGATGTTGAGCTGTGGCTCAAAGGAAGTCAGAAATCTTTCCTTAGAAAAAATTTGGCTAGGAAACTAAAGAAAATATTGTGAAAGAAAAGGAAATAAAGGCCCACTAAAGAAGATTTATCACTGCCTCAAGCATTTCTGTATCCTCTGGTCTTATGAGGTCTCAGCCTCAGGGGAGAGAAAAAGAGAAACAGCCTGTTGCTATGTTATTGGGTCACAAATTTGGAGTGGGGACACATTTGTCCAGTGAGATGGTGATGGAGGGAGCCAGCTCACCCGGCCGAGCACTCCTCCCAGCCATGCTGACCCCAGCCAGCCCTCAGGGGCCTCTGGCACCAGCCTGCAGCACTCCCTACCACATCCATCCCAGCTGCCCTTTTTGCCCACACCCTTCCCTTTGCCAGGGTTTTATGGAGCACTTTGTCAGTGGCAAAAAGTTTTAGTCCCTAAAAGAGCTCAGCATCATCCACAAACCTGGAGATTTTGTTGCCTGTTCCCTTGCCAACACCACAGCTGAAGGTGCTGAACAAAACCAGATTCAACAGAAATTCTTGGGCAATCCAGTTGCTGAATCTCATTCATTCTCAAGAACTGCCTGTTAAACCCTGCACTTTGCTACCTACAAGACAGTAATATCTTCAGAGATATTCCAATCCAAAAAAGAGCCATTGCTCCATCCCATGGCAATGTAAATGTTTTTAAAATAATTTTGCCAAAATCCTTTTGAAAACATCCATCTGTTCTGTCTGTTGAGTTCTCCCTATCCGTGTGAACACTTGATATATTCCTAGAGTGCCAGCACGCTGGCAAGGCAAGCTTTCCCTTTTCAGCATCCATGTCTGCTGGCTCTTTCCCAGCTGCCTGTCTGCCCATGTGGTTGCTGCTGGTGCAGACCCCATCACCATAGCGGGGACAGAGGTGACACTCGCCCCTGCAGCTCCCAGGGTCCCCTTCCAGAGCTTGGTTTGTATGTAGGAGCTATGCTAACAACCTGCCAGTCCTCTGGTACAGCAGCCATTTGTAAAGTCACATGGATCCAGTTCCTCCAGCTTGCTGGGTGTGAGGCTCTTCCAAATACCTGCAGCAGTGAAGACCAACACAGTCATGCCCAAGCTGCCTCATCATGCCTTATTCTTCTCGGTGCTCTGTTGCACCTTTCTATTGAGCAATGGCTCCCTAGCCAGTTTCTTCTGATACATTTAAAGAAATATTTTTAAAAGGTATTTGTAAGATCTTCACAATATCTTCATGCTCTTTTTTAGCTCTCTTTTCTGTCTACAATTTACTCGCTATGCTTTATGGGTTTTCCCTTTCTCCTCATGTGGGAAACCTTTTCACTTTTAAAACACTGACCTTCTCCCTGTGATACCTCCTTAACCTTAACAGCGAGTCAGGCAGGGTGTTTTTTAGGACCTCTTAGTCCTTTTTGAGTTGTGGTACATGTTTTACTTGGGCTTTAATGGAGCACTTTTTAATCGCCGCCAGACCGCTTGCAGGCTCCTTGTTTTCTGCCTGTTCCTTTTTGGTTTGTTGTTATTGACTAATCACCTTATTTTTTCATAGTTCCCTTTCTTGAAACCGTAGAGCCCCAGGCTGGATTTATTTGGTGTGCTCTCTCCCACTGCAGCACTAAAGGTTGTTTAGTGGTCACTAGCAGAGCACAGCTCTCCCACAAACACCTTGTGAAGCAGGTCCTGTGCACAGCTCCCCACCAAACCCAGGGCAGCAGCCCCTCTCATGCCTCCAGCACTGCTTGGTCCAGGAGACTCTTTACTGTATCCAAACCCAGTTTTTATTCCTTCCTGATGGATCCCTGAGCTGAATAACTTCTCTAATCTCATTTTATATTTGTTATTCATTGCCTTTATCCTGATCAGGGGTCAGTAACACAGCCCTGGCTCTATTTTATTTTTTTTTACTTGGGATCTGTGATTTCCCATCTCAAGAAATCTGTACTGGTGCTGGGGTTGTTATTCAGGGTGATTGGAAAGCCTGGCATTATCTTATTTTTTAAGCTTCTGGCATAGGCACAGAAGCACATCCAGGTACTGCCATTGCTTGGCTGCTCAGTGATGTTCCTGTGAATCTGCTGGTACCATACTTGGCCAAATTCACCTTATTTACTGTATCTGCATCATTTGACTTCCCTGCTGCTCTCCCCATGAGTACTGGCCACATTCTCTCCCAAGGAGCCAAGTCTGAACTTCAACACCCACTGAATTTCCTTCAGCTTTTCACCTGAACGCTCCTTTATGGCTTTCCCTCATTTCAGTGCCACCAGCCCAGCTCTGTGGGGCCGGAGGTGCCAGGCCCTGTGACACCAGCTGGCAGCCCCAGATCCCTCTCGCAGGACCCCCCTCCTGGGAACAGGCACCCCTCCGGTGGGACCCTGCCCTGCAGCCCCCCGAGGCTCTCCCGTGGTCCTGCACGCTGTGAGCCCACGGCCACACCCGGTGCGCTGCGATCAGCGGGGCAGCCCCTTGCAGGTTCCTCCTGCCCAGGGGCTGAACTTGCTGGGTTTGGGGAGTCACATCATGTTTCTTTGCTGGACGTGGGAGGATCCTCTACCCCGGGCTCATTGATCCCTCCTTACCACGAGCTGTCTCATACCTTTCTGTGCTGTCCCCCCCAACACCTGGCACTGTCCCCCCCCAACACCTGGCACTGTCCCCCCCAACACCGGGCACTGTCACTCCCAACACCTGCCACTGTCACCCC
>VWZG01008762.1:1978921-2023413 GCA_013396735.1 Grallaria varia | reverse complement strand
GGGATGCACGGACCGGGCACACTGACCAGGGGGCACCGGGCGGGATGCACGGACCGGAGAGCACCGAGCGGGATGCACGGACCGGGCACACTGACCGGGGGGCACCGAGCGGGATACACGGACCGCGCACACTGACCGGGGGGCACCGAGTGGGATGCACGGACCGGGCACACTGACTGTGGGGCACCGAGCGGGATGCACGGACCGGGGAGCACCGAGCGGGATACACGGACCGGGCACACTGACCAGGGGGCACCGAGCGGCCCCGCGGGTCAGGGGCACAAACTGGGCACGCAGACTCGGGACGCGGACCAAGTGTATGAAGCGGCGTCACACCCTGGGGTGAGGGACACGGACCGGCGACACAGCCCGCGTGTTCTTTGTCACCCCTTGTCTCAGCCGCAGCGGTGTTCGGCTCTCGACAGGGTCACCCTCCTGTCTGCCGGGGTTTGACCGTGGAGGGAGGGCATCGCAAAGCCTGTGAGATGCCCCAGCGCATCACCCTCCCGGCACCACCTTCAGTGCCAATGCGGGGCGGGGGGGGCATCCCGGGGTTACTTCAGCTTTTTAGGGGAAAGAAGGGACAGGTAGTGCTGTCCCTTGATACCTACATAGACATTGGGAAGTGGAAGGAACTGAGGGTTCAGCATCAGCCCAAGCTAAGTGGCACTGACTAGTATCGCTTGCTGGTACCCAGGTGCATTGTTGTCGTTTTTATTGGTAGTGCCCAAATGGCAGCTGAGGAAGCTGAGGCAGGGCAGGTTCACGACCTGCATCACCCAGCGAGGGCTTGCAGAGCTGGGGTAGAAGGCAGTGCCTGGTGCTCTGAGACTGCCTGGCGTCGCTGTGCCTTCCCCTTAGGGATGGGAATGGCAGCGGGTAGTGGTGTGGGCAGGGGGAGAGGGACCTGCAGAGCTGGATGGGCTGTTTGTGCTGCAAGGCTGGGGAACGCCAGGGAACCACGCGTGCCATCTGCAGCCCTCTGGGTGGCTCTTAGGGGGACCTTTGGTGCCATATCCAAACAGGGTTTGTGTGTAAGATACTTGAGGTGTTCTGTAGACATGGAAGAACTGTTCTCCTCTTAAGGTTTGTACTTTAGCATGTATGATAGGCTGCACGTTAAGCAATCTGTTGCAAAACTTTGAAGGCTGGAGGACTTTTGCAGCTGTCCCACATACACAGCTCTTGTGCATCAGGAGCCTCTGAGCCTTGTGTGGAAGTCCACGGGACAGTGAAGTCACTGTGGAATTTTGTGCCATTGACTTCAGTGCGAGCAGGATTTCACTCTTACATTCTGACTCAGATCCATTTGAGAATGACTTTGTTTACATTGGAAAATAAGTGCTGATCAGAACTAGAATAGTTCAGGTGCTGTAAGGACACAAAGTTGACGCTGAGTCATTACAGTGCTTGTCACCTGAAACCTTTTTGTTTGAGATACAAAATAAACCTCTGAAATTAAAAAATAATAGAGAATGACCATTGCTTTATTTAATGACACCATACATTAAAAGAGAAATTTCTCCTGATTTAATCTCCCTTTTTATTTCTATTTTACGTTATTGCCTGAGTTCTGAATAGGACTATATTAAATGTCTGCCTTGAACAGCAGAAAGCACATTGCACAACAGGTACTTAAGTGGATGATTACATTTCTAACTTCATCTACTGTAACTGAACAAATTATTTCAAGTGTATTCAGTAGTATTTTGTTTGACTTTGGCACAAGTAAAATTGTGAGATATGGTTAGAGGGTGAGGAGATGCACTGTACGCTCAGTGCAAGTTCATGTCTGGACCGTGCAGGGCTTAATTGTGAGAATAAGCCACAGATGAATCTGGCACTGTGGGAAAGCCCTCAGTCTGAATGCTCTGTACTGGTAGAGGTGTATAGTGCCACACAGGCTGCGTAAAGATATGGGTGTTCAGGAAAGGGGTTTCTCCACATGTACAGAAGAAAATGTCTCTGCTGATGTAGTGGTGCTGTTTGTACCTGCTCCACTCCTGCAGTGAGCTGGTAGCACACTCCAGGATGGGATCCAGGGAGGACTTCATGCACAGTCCAGTCTGATCAACGCTGTTTTAGTAAAGAAAGTGGAAATGTTTACAGCTGAGGGGATGGTGAAGCAGTGGGGCATCTGCAGGCAAGGAAGGAGACCCTGGCAGGACTGGCTGCTCTGCCACTTGTCTTTGTGGTCTATTCTTTATTTTCCATGGGCACTAGATGCATTACAGGTGGTAGCAGTGAGGCAGTCTGGTACCTCTGCTGCTTCCTGTCAGCTCCGATGCTCCCATGGGTGTTAACCAGTGCTATGTTTCAAGCAAGCCCAACTGCAACTTCCACACGATCTCCTGGAGTTTGGAGTAGGGGTGAACCTGTCGCTGTGAGCTCCAGTGCACAATTGTGTCTGTTCCTATTCAGGGGTCAATGATTCATCCACAGTTTCAACACTAAACTCTCTCACTTGCTCAGCAAGAAAGGAAACTTGCTGTTGCATCAACAAGGGATTAAGTTCTGACGTCTGGAGCTTGCTTGACCCTCCATCCACAGCCTGAGCCGAGGGGGGCTGAGGGAGAGGAAGGAGCAGGTTATGCTTTTAACCACCAGTGTGAAAACACCAAGGGGGAGGAACAGGCGAGGGGTCAGCAGGCAGGGGATCAGGGGTGGCAGAGTGTGGACATTATCCTGGCGCGTGATGGGAGCCTCATGCCCTCAGCTGCACCGCTCCAGTCAGGCGGTTTGTCCTAACGCGGGACTCAAGTCCAGCCTCGCGCTCCCCTGGGCAGCCGGGTCGCCAGAGCTGCTGCAGGGCTTCAGCACCAGTTCAACTCCCTGGGTGTCTGCTGCTGGTGTTACTGGGAATCTGTCCCAGGCAGGGCATCCAGGGAAAGTGGGCCGGGCCAGGGGGAGCTCCTGGATGAGGTGCAGTCACTGGAACAACCATGAGGCTGCTGAGTGCTCGCACATCTAAAACGGGAGGGTTGGATGGATGGAGAACCCTGTGATCCTGCTGGGATGGTCAGTGTGCTGCCTTGCAGGGTGTAACAAAGTGGTAGGACATGAGGAGCAGTGCGGCTCAGCCCTTGCTGGTCTCAGGATGAGGTTTCCCTTGTGAGAAGGTGTCTAACAGGCAGCTCTGCAGTACTTTCCTGCTCTGGGGATGCGAAAATGTGTTCCCATGTCGTGTCACCGTTTACTTTCTGCCCACTGCGATGCTCATCAGTTTTACTCTCCCAAGGCCTTGCCACCATAAAAAGCCACCTGAGCTTTGCCTTCAAGGGCAGTGTTTCGCTTGGATCTGGAGACCAAGAAATCTTGACTTTAAGCTGATATAACAGAGAACCACAAATAGGATGTGGCTTCTTACATTAGTGTGTCCTTTGGAGTGACACTCTGTGATGTGGGTGCAGTGGGTCTTCCAGTGATACCTGCCGTAGGTGACATCTCCCTGTAGAAAAAATCCTTTGAGTAAGACCATTCATCAAGCCTGGCCTTGCTTACTGCTGGTGGAGTCCAGCATTCACATCTGCAAGCTGTGATTAAAGCTCTTGCCAGCTGTCACCCTGGCGTGGTGGTTCTCCAAATCTCCATGTGAGTCCCTTCACAGAGGGACAGTGACTGGGCTGGCACTGGTGCTGATGTGATATTAATTGCCCTTGTTTTTATTTGATGCCCTTTGTAGGTTGCAGTTGTGGACAGGGAGATGTGTGTAAGTGCTTTTGTCTGCAACCTGCTTTCTCTTACACAGAGAAATGAGATTTTGGCGCAGTGGCTGGGTTTGCCAAGACCTCAGGGTGTGCTCCCCAAACCATGGCTCATGTGCATCACATCAAGCAGCAGAAGGAAATGCTCTGTGTGGAGCTGGAGGAACCAGTTCTCTGCACAAGGGTCTCTGTGTCACCTCCTGCTCCAGTTGCTGCTGAAATGGTTGAATATTTGTCCCATGAGTGGAAGTGCCTGCGACCCCCCTGCTCAGAGAGCTGTGAATGATTGCAAAGAGCTGGAGCAGGGCAGGAGGGGCTGGAGGAACTGGAAGGGGCATGGGGGGCACTTTTAATGAGCTGTGCAAAGAGCTTGTTCCAACAGCTTCTAATGAACTCAATGTCTACAGCCTCTTGGCTTGGTAACAGCTGAGGCAGCCAAATCTGCTAAAAGGAGCTCTGAGCAGGCAAATAGGGCCCAGTGCCTTCAGAGAACAGACTTGACTTCCTTGGTGGCCATAGAGCAATTTAAAATTAACTTGAATGTAATGAGTCCTCCTGGTTAGAACAAGGAGACTTTAAGAACTTCCCAGAAGAAAAATGACATTGCTTGCCCTGGAAAGCAAAGACTGTGAAGGGCACCTTTGTAGGGGGAGAGGGGTGATGGAAATGTAGGCAAGTGGGGTTCTGGGCTGGGAGCGGGGTGTCCTGTGAGGTGGAGTGGAACTGGATCCTGGGCTGGGGAGCACAGCAGGGCCACAGGCAGGGAGCGATGCAGAGAGCAGCCTGGCAGGAGAAAGAAGTGAGTGCAGCCCCGTTATGCATTTCATACACAAAGTCCATCTCTGCTATGTATGTGCTTTGTGATTTAGGAAGGCCGGTGTCACAAAACCGGAAGCAATGGTCTCAGCTGAGAGGGAGAACTTCAGTGGGGCCAGAAGGGTGGTAACTGAAAGTAGGGCAAGTGTGTTTTACCACATGCACTGTGAGCTTCAGTTTGGAGAGAGGGGCAAGCCTGGAGAAGAGCCGGCTGNGGGAGGGAAATGGACAAGAGTCAATATTAGTTGGATGCTGAGGACCACAGAAAACATGCCTGACTCCTGCACGCATCTGCAATGGTTGGACTCAATGACCACAAAGGTCTTCTCCCACCTAAATGATTCTATGATTGTATGAAAAGGAATAATTGAGGAAGAACACCCTGGACAGGGTGTGGAGGGGGATGAGTGAAGTGAAGGAATCCAGCCCATGGTAATTTGTTGCGAGATGCAGAAAAAGCCATATTCAGTGAAGCATTTTTGTTCTGTGTTCAGCAAAATGCTCATAGTACAGTCCTTTAGCATATGAAGTTGACTGATACTGTTTTTACTGTGACAGTAACTAAAGAGTAGTTAAAGTACATCTATCCAACCCTGGCTGCTTTAAAATCCACAGGTTTAAGTAACCTCCATACAAGAGTTTTGTAAGAGCTGCCTGAGGAGTTTTGTGAACCAATAAACCAGGTGCATTTCTACAAGCCCTAGGGTAGATAGAGATCACCAGGAATGCTGAGCACAGGTCAGGCTGATGTGTAGCCCCGCCTTGGGAAGTAGATTCAAAAAAAAAGGTGACATAGCAATATGTAATACTGAGATATATGTTGTATCTGAACATAAGTAATATGTTCAACAAGAAATTAGTTGAACATGGATACAGGACTGGCTACCCACAGCCAAGAGCGTTAATGTGGTATTTTGTCTGTATGGGACATGTGAGGGTCTACCAGGCTGCTATTTGTTGAAGCAGTGGCTTTTTGCCACACACTCAATTTGCCCACTGTATCTGACCTTCAGCTGTCTAGTTTTAAAATAGAGAAAATTTTCATGTTTTTTTTTTTTTTTTGCCAGCTACAAAATACTTCAAGAAACTTAAATAAAAGTGTTTAATAAGCTTGATGTCATTTTAGCAGAGCAAAATATTTCCCCTGGAGCTCTTGCAGCTTGTGCCCTTGTGTTACTGGCCCCTTTCTAGCCACTCTGGAAATAGCCAGTGGGAGCAAAATGACTCCACTGGCAGAAAGGCTGGTAAACAGGGCTTGGGTTAGGTCCAGATTACATAATGTTTGCAGGAGCTGGGTTAGCAGAAATCAGATTCCCATATCCATCCCTATGGACAACAGGCAGGGTGAGTGAGGGGGCCAGTAGCACAGGCACAGCTCTGACATGAGAACACAGTACTTTTTGCACCAAGAAGTTCTGTACATTGCAGGTAGAACGTTCCTTAGTAGGGGGACAGAAGGGCTTGAAAAGCTCCAATTTATCCAGAATCTCTCTTGGTAGTGGGATCAAAGAGGAGCCTTTTTTGCCACTTGTTTGCCTGGTCATAGGGCAGTGGGGCAGCCTGTGGGGGGGTGATGAGACTGCGATGATCATGGAGCATTCAGAGGTTGAGGGAGGAAAACCAAAGCTTGGCAGTGCCAAGGCAGGGCTTCCTTGAGTGCTGGAGTCTGCCTGGTGGGGAAGCCGCGGGCACTGGGTCTGACAGAGAACAAGGTCCAGCTCCCGATGGCTGGTAACGGTGACTGGTGGCTCAAGCATGTCTTGGGGCTGTGCCTGGGTGAGCCAGCTTGCCTTACCTGACCTACATTCCCTGCCAAAACCTCCTTTCCCTGGGCACCTCATCTGCCCTTCCCAAGACCTCCAGCTCTCCTGCCCACAGGAGACCCCCTCGTGGCTTGGCTTCCTCTGCCACAGCTCCGCAGGTCCCCCAGTGTGGAAAATCCCCGGTGCTTTCGGCGTGGCGAGGACAGGAGCTGTGTCTGGAGGGGCAGAGGTCAGGCCCAAGGCTCTTGAGCAACAGGAAGAGGAGCTGCTGCAGTCCAGAGCCATCAGCCCTTCCCTGGAAATCATTAAATGGTTATAAAAGTAACCCAATCACAAGACCTATTTTAAAGTTCGTATGTGCCACCATTTTCCCCCCTGAACTTTGATAAGCTAACTGTTGAAAAAACCAAATACAAAGCTGTGGGGAGGGGAGAGAAGTAGAAGGAATCTGACAGGGGTGCAGCTGAGGGACTGAAGGATAAAGATCATGTGGGGGTGATGGGGGATGCAGCTCAGCTCATCCTGGGACAGCTGCTGCCCGATCCCGAAATGACCATTCTCTTCATGTTTGGTTGCATTTATTGTCTCTGTACTAAACAAACACACTGGGAAGTGGGGGCATTAATTAATTAGCATTTGCAAAATAACTTGAAACCAAAAAACTTTCAATTTCGTATGAAGTTTGGTTCAATGTTATTAATGGCTTTTTTTTGTTGTTGTTGTTTTGGTTTGGTTTTTGTTTTTTGGAAGTGCTTGGTCCAAATCAAAGTTATTCTGAAGTGATTTTGTTCCATTTTTGTTCAGTGATGGTCCTATTTTAAGTTAAAAACTTGTTTATTATAGGTGCAGTTGGGCCTCTTTCGGGGGAGAATAAATTGGATAAATAGCACTGCAAGTTTCTTCAAGTGGATTGCTGAGGGTCCATACAGGTTTCAGAAATTTGGGGAAACCCTCCTCACAGCAGTTCTTTCTGCCCTGTTTTGGTTTTACCCCTTGGCTTTTGATCTCGCAGTGAAGATGAGTTATTAGACTCATGCTGTTTTGTTGCAATGTTTTCCAGAACATTTTCCACCCACTAGAGAATAAATATCCATTACTTACAATTAGTTTTCTAATTTGTGGTTCATCTATTTCATAATATCAATTAAAGCCTTCACTGATATCACTTGTATCGCTTGTATCAAGGTGTTGTTAAATATTTTCAGTTGCTCTGCTCCTGTAAGAAGTGAAGTGTCTTTATTATGAAGTTGACTTTGGTGCAACTTTCCTTGCAGGAAACTGAAGAATATTTTACCAGTGGGAGAAAACAGTTATTTGTACAACCTTAGAGGTCAAATGCAAAATGGCTTAATGAGAGCAAAGCTATTTCTTTGGTGTATAAAAAGAACCAGAGTAAAGAGGAATTATCAGCTGCCACAGGAATGAATCGCTAATCCAGCATGCAAACACTTTCAAACATGATTCCTTATTTTTGCACAGTTAGCACTGCCAGGTTTGCTGCTCTGGTCCTGCTGGTTTGGGGGAAGCGAAGCTGCCAGGGCTGAGCTGGGAGCCGGAGGATTTGACTTCACACTACCTCAGATGTCATTTTACTGAGGTCTAAAATTAGGTCTGAAAGCAGTCTTTAAATCCAGATCTTGGGAACTTCATAGCAAGCATTGGCAGCACTCTATAATGAATGTATGGAGGGGAAAAAAATCATTGCACTCAGTTCTGCATCATGTTTCCACATGCACTGAAGTGCTGGAGCAGTACGAGCAGAACCACTTAGAGATGCAAAGCCCGAGTGCTAAAAGCAAATCAGAAATTCTGTCATTTTGGCCACTTTTCAAACCCTCACTCAGATGTGTGGAAGGATCAATCCATGTTGGTTTTGACCCCCTTCAGCCCAGGCCTGCAGTGAATTGTTCACAGGTGGTCAGGCAGGTGCTGGCTGTGCTGCACCCTCAGACACTGCGGCTGAGACCGCGTTGTCCCCAACGCTCAGCTTGCCACAGTCCCCAGCCCACGCTGTTCCCAGCCATGGCAGGAGCAGAGCCATCATCTCCATCACAGGAGCCCAGCAAGCCCAGACCTGGCCCAGGGGAGGGAGGTCCCAGCAGAGGGACAGAGGTGCCTTTGAATTCCAATTCAACCTGCTCAACAAACTGGAAAAGTGATAAAATAAATAGTGCTGTGGCTTCCAAATGATTCTCAGCTGTTATTTATAGTGCTGAGGGTGCTCTGCCACACAGTCACTGACAATATCCCTGTTCAGCCCTGCAGTGATCGAGCCCAGCTCGGTGCTGGACTCTCCCCTCCTGGGCTTGGGGCCGCTCTCCTGACTTCCCTCCGTCACTCATTATGTTGGCCATGACTGCCATGACAAATGGCTTTGGTCTAGTTTGTGCCTCCGGGGTGGATGGATGGACGCTGGGTTGCTGCCAGCCTTGGCCAGGGCAGTGCTGGGCAGGGGTGAGCTCCCTGCCCGCAGGAAGCGCAGTGGCACCAGGGCACTTGATTTACTGATTTCCGTAGGGACTGCCATGGGTTGCCATGGAATGGTTTCTCACAGATCTCTTGGGAGGCTCTGATCCAAGAAAAGAAACCTTTCTGTGTGCTTCCTATTGCAAGTGTGGGGAACATACGTCTCCCAAGGCTGTTTTTCCATAGCCATGCAGAGCACGGTCTGGGCAAGGTGGAGAGAAAGCACAAACATTAAATGGGTCAGACCCTGGGACACCTATGGATGTTATCAGCAGTGCTTATTAGCACCCTAATTAAACGTGGCTCTCCAGAGGTTCCTTGGCTGATCCCCTGTGCACTCTCACCTTGGTGTGCAGGGGAAGCCCAGGCAATCAAGGAGGATTTGGGTTTTGCTGCAGTCTCAGGGAGTCAGCGCAAGTCCTGAACCCCTACACGATGTAGGGGGGAAGATGTACTTGGTGGAAATGATTTGGGAGAAATCCTGTATCCTTGAGGGAGTAACTGGTGCGTTTTGCTTGTGTGTCTCCAAGTGCCAAGATGTCTCTGTAATGCCATGTCTCTCTTTTCCCCTCCTCCTTTTGCAGGAAGGAAGATGTCTCTATGTGATCCTGCTGATGGCCCTGTACTGGTGCACGGAGGCGCTGCCCTTGGCTGTGACAGCTCTGCTGCCCATCGTCCTCTTTCCCTTCCTGGGGATTCTCCCATCTAACAAAGTTTGCCCACAATACTTTTTAGACACCAATTTCCTCTTCCTCAGTGGCTTAATCATGGCCTCGGCCATTGAGGAGTGGAATTTACACCGCAGGATTGCGCTCCGGGTGCTCATGTTGGTGGGAGTCCAGCCAGCCAGGTGACTATGGGAGCAGGGGGATCTCCATGGGGGACAGGAGCTGCAGGTGCTTGGGAGGCAGCTCTGCTGTGCTGGCCCTTTCTGCAAGTGTCTCCCATACTGGGGGCTCTCCACACCCCCTTTTCTCCAGCTTAGGGAGTTTGTTCAGCTGTTTGCTTTGCTTGGGAGCACAGGGAGAATCATTTGGTTCAGCCCCACGTTTGTGCTCCATCCAGTTACAGAATAGTCACAGAAGTCCTTTTTGCTGTTGGTTTTGTTATCCCTGAACATGAACTTTTCCTCCTATAGCTGTAATGTGTCTTAGAACTTGCCAAACTGAAGATATTCAGCTTTTCCTTTTTTCTCTCTTCCAGACTAATTTTAGGGATGATGTTGACAACGTCTTTCCTGTCCATGTGGTTAAGTAATACTGCCTCCACTGCTATGATGCTTCCAATTGCAAATGCAATTTTAAAAAGTCTCTTTGGGGAGAAAGACACATCTAAGGATATGAACAGGGAAAATGAAGAAAACCAAGGTAATTGAGACAGGGCAGTAGAATAAAGCCAGCTGAGGTCTGCCCTGGTACCACCAAATACACCCCATTTGATTGACTGGTACAAGTACCACATTCCTTAGCTTCCAGTGCTCTATCTCGGTGCTGGTCCCACTTTGATGCACACTATTCCCATGGTGGAAGAGCATTGCCATAAAACTCCCTTGTACCCTGCCCTTCCTTCATGTCATGCAGGAGGCAATGCTTAGGAGTTGCCTGGAAAACCAAGAAGTGATGGCCAACCAACGTGCTCCACAAATCTGCTGCTGGCACAGGTTGAAGTCCAGCTCTGAGGCACAGCGGTGGTGGGATTTGTAGGGCTGCATTGTTGTGGGGATAGCTGGAGCCAAGGAGGGCTGTAGATGGGCAGATGAGTGCTGTGGAACAGTACAGGGACAGGCTGGGTCCCTCCAGGTGGCACACAGGGCTGCCGTGTGCCTGGGACACGGGTGCTCTCCTCTTGTTTTCCTATTTGTTCCCCTATGACACTGGAGCCTGACCTGGGGAAGAAAGGGAGGACTCAGGGGAAGGCTGGCAGGTTAAATACCTGTTTGTTAAGTGCTTTGGGATTTTTCCATCTTGATGCTGCTGTTTGGTATCGTCCCTGAGCAGGTCATGGACAGGCTGGGTCAAGGCTATGTGGTCAGGTAAGGGCTTCCTCCAGCCCTCTCATTTACCAGAAGTTTGGGCTTCTGGCAAGCAGGGATGAGAAACAGCAAGCCAGAAATGAAGTCCTGAAGTCCCCTTGGCAGCTATTGTTGGTAGCTTCTTGTCACAGCTTCTCCTTCTTGCACTAATTAGTAATTCACCTGCCTCTGTGATTTTAAAAAGAAATGGCATTTTGGTTCCCACTGAGTCCTAAGGCAGATAAATGAGTCCCCAGAAGAAGACTCAACAGTGCACACTCTAATAAAGTTATAATTAATCATTCATCATTAACATCTAGCAATCATGAGATATTTGCACTCCAGGTTGCTTTGACACATTTACTTTATGAATTTTGGACTGTTCACATCTGTTAAAATCAACCCCACTTAACTTACTTGCTATAATTTCCTGTTCTGTAGAAGCATTGTGTTTTGTCGGTCTGCTTTTAACCTTCTCGACCCCAGCTTCTGAAATTATTTAACTGTGTAGTTGTGATGGTAAATACAGTAGTTTGGGAACACATAAAAGGAAGATCCCCTCCTTGTCCTAGGCACTGTCAAGCACAGAATCAACACCCTTGACTCACAACGCTTGCAGTGGTCAAAGAAGCCAGAAAAGGCAAAGGGATAGGCACACAGGTAGAAGAATGAATAAAATGATGCTTTACAAATAACATGTGATGGTGTGATGAAGTTTTTGGTGGTTTTTTGTTGGTTTTTTTTTTAAGGTAGAAACTTTTAAAAGTCATAAATACAAGTGAAGGAGGAGTCACCTGTGAAATGTACGACATTAAAATGCAAACTTTCTTGTAGACTTTTTATTTGAACTTCAGTGTCCCAAGGCAGACTCATCCTTTTGTGTAATCTTTCTGAATGGATGAGCAAAGCTGAGTTCCTTGAAGGAAACCCTAAACCCGACGTCAGTCCCAAGTGTAGGAGGGGAGAGGTGCAGGTGAGCTGTATGCAGGGTGTTCCTGTCAGGTGTCACCAGCACTCAGGACTGTTGCAGTTACTTTTTTTTTTCACAGACCTGATGAAACCTTGCTGAATGCATGGAACAAGCGTTTGAGAAAAAGGTATACTTGTTTCATAGTTATATTGTTTTTATAATCCTAATCCATGTTCCAAAAAAGACATTTATTTGTGAAGGGGGCAGTATGTGGAAGAAAACTTGTACAATGGCATATGATAAGATCAGTTTCCAAATTGACTTGGTAGCAGAGTCCATGAGGCTCAAAAATACTTGGGTCCCTAAAAATAAGAATTAAAAATATATTAAAGACTATGTGTCATGTAAAAGCATTTGATTTGCTAAAGAAATCTCAACAAGGGTATGAAACCAGCTTTGTGTAGGGCTTTGCTTACACACCCAGTGCTGGAATTAGAGTGATCTCTGATCAGTTGGTCACACTTTTTTCCTGATGAAAGAATCTCAAGCTTTCAATCACTTATGACTGTGCTTAACCATGTGGGCAGCATGTTACAGGGCAGAAAATGCTTGCTTGTGTCATGGACAGCTAAAACTGGGTGTAACATTGTGTTCATTTTGACACTGTTGGCCACTGATGCAAGAGGGCATTCAGTGAGTTTGGGTGGCTGAAGTCACCGCTGGTTCTGTTTGATCGAAGCAGAGTCATAAATTGGACACCAGCAGGCTTTGTTCAACTTCTATGATTTTCCTTTTTGAGGTGGGTTTTTGATTCCTTGCAATTCTGTCTGACATCTCCACTGGTAGAGCTTGAGAAGCTGGAAGCTGCTGTGCTAGTGAGCCTGACCTCTCTCCTGCTTCTGCCCACTAACCCATCACTGGCAATATTTCATTTCTCTGAGCACCTTAAATGTCTCCAGGTAAAAATCACAAGAAAATGTTTCCCTCCTTTTTTTTTTTTTTCCTTCATAGAGAATATCTTCTGCAAATTAGCATAAACTGCAGTCAGTGCTTGAGGTGTAACTGAGTCACAGACCTGGGAATAATGTCTTTAAAGGGGCAGGTGAGAAATGTACTGCCTGGTTTGACTGCCTAAACCCAGCCTGTGCTGGCAGGATACAGTCACAGCACTGCTGCCTGCACCCCTTGGTGGGTGAAAATATTCCTTCTCAGGTATTTTCAGCTTTTTAGAAACAATAAATATGTCATTAAACCAAAACTTATCTAGGAATAATATTTCTGCCTCTAGGGTATATGAGGTATTTTGGTGAAACGGCCACAGAATCCCCATTCTGCTCTGTGCATGCAGCCAGGTCCAACCTCAGTTATCTTTGGCCTCTTCTGACTTATAGACTTGTAATAATTTTTAATCCCTTTTTACAAGTTTCATAGGAAAAGCTCTGCAGTGTGCCTGGCTTTTCTTTGCGTGGTTACCTTTGCAAGCCTTTCTTCAAAGACAACTCACAGATGGTCCTGGCCAGATGGGATGGGCATTTGGGCTTAGCAAGGGACAAAAAAATAACTGAAAAATGTTGAGGTAGAATGAAATATGTCTTTGCAGAGCCAGGACTAGGCTTGCGTGGGATAGCAATGTCAGAGGCCTTGGACTAAATGCATTGGGGGATCAACAGTCAACCACAGTTTAATGTTCATCCTTCTCACTACATCCCACCATCGTGGCAAGGTTGGGATGAAAGCTCAGCGTGCGTGTACCTGAGCCAATTAAATCCAATTCAGTAAATTAACAGTGTGTAGAACATGACACTGCAAAAATCCTTGGTTCACTGAGCTGGAATGAGCTTGGTGTCTTCGGCACACACGAGGGAGTCTGGAGACTTTGACCTCTGGCTGCTCTCCATGCCCCGCTTTAGGTCTCCAGGGCATATCCAGTAGAAGAGGATGGTGTTTTGGGCTGAGGAGGGGTGCAAGGAAATTTGGGGACTGCTGGGGTGGCAGTACCAGGAATTGGGCTCCGCAGGTGGTGATCTGCAGAGCCCAGGGATGGGCAGGGGCACAGACCACTGGAACCAAAACATGCAGAGCATGCAAGGAAGGGCTGCAGAGCCAGCAGTGATGGGGAGGGACCACCTGGGCTGAAGATGGATAAAACTCTCCAGTGCTCCAGTCCTGAGAGGAGCACAGAAAATGGCATTTCATAGCATACCCTCCAACCTCAGGTGCTCAAGCCATGGCTACAAAAGCCACAAGCCTTAATGTCAGGTTTGGTAATAACAAAGAGTGATTGTATTGCATTTCCAGCTTTTGGTTTCGGAGCTCTCCCATGTGCATCTGTGGTTGAGTATTGTGCAACTCCCAGTTTATTGCCGGAGAGCACTGGTCATCCTGGTCAAAATATCCCTTTCCTCACGGGTTCTGGAGTCCTGCTTGTGTCCTCTGTGGTTGGTGATAAGGAGGACAGTGAGGCAGAGCCCATGCAGGCAGGAGGGTCCCTGGGAATGGGATATGCAACAGAATCCCCCCCTGGATGGCCCTAAACCTGTGCCGGGGGCTGGTTGCTCAGCCTGCATGGTCTGTCATTTGTGCAGGGGATGATGACCCTGAAATGGTCCTTGGTGCCAGGGTAGCTTTTGGAGGAGCTGGTACAAAACCTAATCCCCAAATGTGTCTCGCTCTTGTCTTTAAAGAGGGAATCACAGCTTTATGGTGACTGCACTGGGTGTCTGCAGGGGGTGAAGTTCTCATCCCGTGGGAATGAAGCTCAGTGACAGGAAGTGCTCCTGCTGTACCCCAGGGAACCTGCCTTACAGACACCTCAGGCCCAACAGTGTTTCTTCCTAAGAATGACTTATGGTTTATCCTCCAAAAAAAACCAAACATCTCAAACCCATGACTTGAGGGATGCCTTGAACTCCTCACTGTGTTAGAAGTTCACAGAGTCCAACCTGTGGCCAAAGCAGTAGAGGGACCAAGTCCCTGTGGGTGTTGGAGGAGAGACTGGTGCTGTGATGGGACCAGAGTGGTGACAGGAGGAGACAGGCTCGTTCATCCCTGCCAGGTGCTCCTGACCCCATCCCTTTGGTGTGAGCTCACCCCTCGTTTGCACATCCCCTCCTCTAAAATGGTAGTTGTTTCTTCTGTCCCTCTGTTTGGTTCAAGGAGAATTTTCTAGATGCTTTGAACTGTTTTAAAGTCCTCATCTTTCTTTTGCAGCATCTTTACAGCAGAATAAACTTTACACTGTACCAACTGAGATGCAGTTTCTGGCAAGTACTGAGGAGTAAGTTAACTATAAAGTTTGTATTAGAGAGTTGAGAGAGAATTGTCCCCTGAGCTAGACCAAGTTTGAGGAATTTGAAATTCAATCATTGCAATGTTTTGATTATACTGAACATCCCAGTCACTCGCAGCCTGATGACAGAAACCCTCCTCTCTGTGTCCAGCATCCCTCTGCATGTCCAAATCATCGCAGAGATTTTTTCCAGCCACTCTGAATCAATAGCCAGAGGTGTCTCCTGCTGGGGATTTGTGCCTTGGTTTTCTCAGGAACATCAAACGTGTGAAGCTGATGATGTAAAACCCCCCCAGGATTTACACACTGGTGATGGTCCTGCTTTGATAAGAAGGATGGGCAGGAAGCATCTTTTCAGGGACACGGGAACAGATGTTTCTTTCCTCTCGGTGCTGTCAAATTTTAGGTGTTTTTCCTTTTAGCCGTCCTGTGGACTTTATGTTCAGGGTTACAAGTTGCTGAGGGGCTGGGCAAGGCTCGTGCACCCTCAGCTCCTATGGCCATTATGGGTGCTGAGGGTGCTCTGCCCTCTGCAAGGCTGCCGGTGCCACGTGGTGGTTCACCGAGCAGACCCTCTGCAGCACTGAGCTGCTCAGGTGGCCTTGAGGACAGTGTTAGCTTGGATTTCTGAAACTCGGGAATTTTCCTTTTGTCAAGGCTCTGAAGTGGTTGCACTGTATTTAAACCAGGGCTTTCACCGGATTCTCTTTTGGACTGTTTTAAAGCAAAGATCTGTCGGAGGAGAAGGAGATTTCCAGCGATGCTCTCTCGGACTTAAAGAAAGAGGAGGAATACAAAACAAATATATGGAAAGGTTTCCTCATCTCAATCCCTTATGCAGCCAGCATTGGAGGGACAGCAACGCTGACGGGAACGGCACCAAACCTCATCCTTCTGGGACAGCTGAAGAGGTATGGGAGGCTACCCCAGGGAGCTTTGTAAGTCCTGGAGGACAGAGACATGTTCTCCATCCCTGTAGGAAATTCTTTTCTGTGCTGGGAGCTGGTTTGGAAAATTCATGCTGTTCCAGAACATTTTGGGAAATGAAAGCAGAGAGGGGTTGCAGCAGCCTTAGCTGTAATAAGCAGGTTTCCAGCATAGCCAGGCAGGCTGTCAGCCAGATTGGATCATATGTGCTTCACCTCACTGATGCTCTTAATCCCATTGAATTTAATGGGACTTGACTCCATGCTTACAATTAACCTGGTAGCTGTTTTGACAGAGCAGGCTGTGTAGTGTTTTGTGAGCAATTATAGCTACTGCTGCATGGTAGAAAGAAAAATAATGAACCTGCTAGTCCTGGCTTGTTTTCTTAGTTGCAAAAGATTCCTCCTATGTGCATAGGAGCAGAGATTTGTGCCAGCCTAAGTGCCCACAGATGGTTCTTAGTTTTGCTGGCCTCTATAAGCAGTACCTACAGCCTCTGCTGGGCATGTGCAGCATCCCTGTGAGGATCATGTCCAGACCCTCCAGCCTCCTTTGTAGCAGGGTTTAAAGGGTTTAAAACTGGGTGTTCAGTGGTAGGAAAGTGTTTGCCATGTAGAGAGATTTCCAGACCTTCCCTTGCAGGCTTGCACAGCTGGATGGGTGAAATGAGGTGGCAGGGTATCCCGAGGGGCTGTCCCAACACAACCCCTCCCAAGTCTCCTCGCACCCAGAGAGGGCACACACAGCAATAGTTTTTCAGATGTTTGCTTACCCATAAAAGGAAGGGTTGCTTTCCCTTCTTGCATTAACTTGCTTTTTCCCGTTTGCTTAGTTATTTTCCAGAATGTGATGTGGTGAACTTTGGTTCTTGGTTTATGTTTGCATTTCCTTTAATGCTGATTTTTCTTCTCATGGGATGGCTATGGATCTCCATCCTGTATGGAGGAATTAACCTGAGGTATGTTGATACTCATTATACATATATGTAGTTATACTGGTGTTGTGAAATACATGTTCATCATGATTCTCATCCTAAATCTACTGATACCACCCAGGATTGTCTCCTGGAAGGTGGGGGGATTCATAACTAACTCCAGCATGTTCATCCTATAAGTCATCAATTTTTAAAAAGCTGATATACAATAGGAAGGTTTTAAAGATATCTCATAGTTACGTATACTTTATCCAACTGAAATACATATATGTACAGAGTGTGCATTATACTCATTCAGTTAAACATACAGGTTTTAAAGGTTGTTTTACTGTCTGACCTGGGCCTGTGGAGGTCAGTGGCAGACTTTCATTGACAGGAGGAAAAGTAGGATCTGGATTTGAAGACTAGAATGAAATCTTGGTTCCTATGGAATAAGAAGCAAAAATCTCCTAGAATATACAAAAGCCAGGATTTCTCCCTGGGGCAGAAACTTGGATTTGGAACAGATTACTTCACAACAGGGCTTAATTTTACAACAACGTGTTAATCTGTAACTGGGAATAACATGTTATTCTGGTAAATCTTTGCTGCATACATGCAACCCCTAGTGCACACGACTTAAAGCAATTGCAGCATTGCCTGCTGCTCATGTGGAGCCCTTTTCCCCCCTCCACACTCTCACGTGTGATAGTAACAAAGTCAGAGTCTTGCTTCCTCCGGGGACCATACAGAATTTGTAATATTTAGAAAAGTCCTTAATTGTTATTTTGAGTTTAAAATGCAAATGGGGGGAGGGGAGAAGAGAACAGGTGTCTAAATATTTACACTGTCTCCGATGTAGGGAAGAAATCAGTGGGAAAGTTTTAATCCAGGGGATGCCAAAGGCTGGTCCTTAGCTTGCTAGTGGGGCTTCTCAGGAGGCTCTGAGTGCTGCTATGGGATGCTTGGCTGGCTTGCACTGAGACCTGCTGTGCTCTGCATCACATGCCCAGGGCTTGTGGAGTGTGGAGCCTGAATTCCCGTGTCCTGTGCTGAGGGTTGGGGCATTGTCCTGGCATCCGACCAGCACGGCCCCGGACCCTCAGGTGAGGGAAGAGGCTAAAGCCCCCGGTGAGATGCCAAGTTGTTCTTGTGCTTGGAGAACGTGATGCTCTGTGTTTTGTTTGGCTCGTCCCTGCCAGCACCGAGCCCGGCTGAACTGGGATAGCTGGGCCGGCGCAGATGCCACTATTCCCCAGGGCGAGGCACGTGGAGGAGACACTGCAAAGCTCCTCAAGTACAGCCAAGGCTCCACAGGAGCCTGTTGGGATGCTTTGGCTGTAACAACTTGGGGACAGTGGCTGGACATCCCCTGTGGGCGAGTCCGTGGTGTCTGGGCAGCACAGTCCAGGCAGGCGGATGCTGCTCCAGCAGCAGCTCAGCCTTGCTTGAATCCAAAAGGCTTTAAAAGGCTGAGCTGTTAATAACACCCCCCAAAAAATAAGACATTGAAGCAGCAGGTATAGCTGCTTGAGGTGCAGGAGCTTCTGAATGATCAACCGTTCATCCATACAGAAAATCCAGCCACGATATCCCTTTGAAGCAGTAAATGAATTAAGGCAAGGCAGGCACCATGGGGATGGGCAGATGCATCTGATGCAGAAAATTGGGTTTGTAGGTTTAATCAAGGTCACAGGCAGAGTTAGAAACCAGGTTCAGTGTCATGGGATGTGATGGGAGATGCAGTGCTAGATATGAATATATCATTTGTATGCACATGCTACAAAGGAGCAAACAGTGAGTGCAGTCAGTGCAGCCAGGCTAAGAGGCTTAGCCAGGAGCACATTAACATTCCCGGCCACTTAGAAATTCCTCACATTTTTGTTGATCCTCAGCAGCATCCTGGGATCACCCAGGAAATTACAAGTGACTTGAGAAATGAAGGGACAGATTCATTTTCTGTGTCATCCTATTCCTAGTCATTCTGCCCGAGTAGGTAACTGCTAGAGACAAGGAATGTTGGGACTTTCATTCGGCAATCACAGCCCAGGCTGGAGGAAATAGTTCAGAATATAAATGACAGGAAACATCTTCACCTCTGCAGGGTCTCCTTTGTATGCATGCACAGAGAAAGAATATATGAAATAGGGCCTTGTTGCCTTTATCTCAGCAGAGACCTCCACTGCTGGTTTTCATAATCTGGAGATAACACAGACTGAGCTGCCAGAGATGTGCAGCCCTCTGAACCTTGCAGAGGAGGCACTGGGGAAGCACACCGAGTCATGCATGTGCTGCAGTAGAAAATGCAGCATTTACTGCGGGCCACATATGTCAGAGGCATGTAAAAATGTAACTGTGTTTCTTGGCAGGGGCTGGAAAACAAAAAAGTCAAATATAAGAGTGGATGCAGAAGCCCGAGCCAAGGAAGTGATAAAGGAGGACTATAAGAAACTGGGTCCAACAAAGTGAGTTGTAAAGTTGGGATGGAAATGAGAAAGAAATCAAGTGAGTTTGGAAATATCCTGTCTTAAGAGTGGGCAGCTGGGGAGAAGGTTTTTCTTGGGGTGTTTTTTGAAGAAAATTATGCCTGTATTTCCACTAGCCTGTTCGTAACATGCTGGAGTTTGCTTTTCACATGCTCCAGCCTCTTCACCTTTGCTGACGCGAATAATTGCAAATAGCAGCTTGTACTTAAATCTTCTCAAGAACAACATTCTTATTATAGAGGGAATTCATGCTGGGTTGTTTAATTACTGCTTGTGATTTTCCTACTCCAGGAACAAACCCAGTGCTGTGCATTAGGTGCTAACCAACACACTCTGAATTTCAAAGGTTTGTGCATACCTGTCCTACAAAGCAGGAGGCATTTGCTGAAAAGGCTGGTGAAACATATGAGGGATATGAATTATATGGATTGTGAATATACTTGGAGAAATCTTAATGCTCAAAGAAAGTATTGCAATGATGGAGATCATATTTTGGGGGAATCCACCAGCAGAAAGAAACATATGGTTTAGACTTATAAGAAATGCCAAAAAAGGGGAGAAGCAGGAAAAATTGAGTATCTCTAGAAATCAAACCCTGGATATGTCTAACCATCCACTGATATTCTGGGCAGCCAGGGCTAGTGAAGGTTGTTGAAACTATACATTTTATCCTTAAATAGTTTGTGTTATTCCATCTGTAAAATAATATTTTCATACTCAGGGCAACACGGTGAAGATTCGTTGACGTTTGTGTTGTGCTATTGACATTCTAATTATTGTTGTTGTGTGGAACATGGAGTGGTTCTTCAAAGACAATTGTCTGTGCTGTAAATGAAAGAAATTGATTTATTTGTTCCATTCAGTACATTATCGAGCAGCCTGCAAAATGTCTCTGAAAGAATCAAAGTCCCACTTTGAGATCTAGGAGTGGGAAAATCCATTAAGCCGAGCTCTACCAATTTGATTAGCAGCCCCATAACTAAAAACCAGCACAAGCTGCCTCTTTCCAATGGCTGATACGCCCCTCTTTGTGCTCAGAGAGATTTTAAACAGCGTTTTGAGGCATTGTCACAGTTAAACCCGAACTCCAGTAAATACTCAGTGAGTGACACTGCCATCTACCCTGCTGCTTGTCATGTGTCCAAGGGACACTGTTTAGATTCTGACCCTGGAGAAGTTTGTTCCTGCTTTCTCACCCATGATTTGAACCTCAGTCATCCCCTTGCACTGCTTGAGCTGCAGTGACACCGGCCCCAGCTGACACCCTGGAGGGTACGAGGAATGACCATGAGGAGCTGCTTTGCCCTTCCTCTGCCACACCCACAGGGTCAACCTTGCATCCAGCTGTTGTGACATCTGGGTACCCCTGATCTCCATCCTGCCTCTCCTTAATGTCTTCCAATAAGAGATAAATGTTGGCAAACATCAGTATTTGCAAATAGAGTTACAATCTGCTCCCAAGTTTCACTGTGGTGGTTTTTAGAAGACCAGCCTCCCTTCTCCCCAAAGCTGCTTCAGCAGGAGCTGGATACTTGTCCTAGCTTGGATCCACCCCTTTGGCACATCAGCATTTTAACCTCATTTCTTTTCATTTCAGGTTTGCAGAACAGGCAATTTTCTTCTTCTTCTGCATGTTTGCAATCATGCTGTTCTCCAGGGATCCCAAATTCATTCCAGGTTGGGCAAGCTTGTTTGCACCAGGGTAAGACTTTATTTTCATTCCACTGTTCCGTTTTTCAAAGGCATTTCCAAGTTGAGATTCCTGAGTTTCTGATTGTACTGCTTAACACTATTACTCAGCTTTCCTGGAATAAATTAAACTGAGCACGTGTAGCAGAGCCGACTTTATTGTTTCTGTCTCCCAGAGGAGGTACATGAAGCCAGTGAGAAGTTGGGATGTGTCTGTGAGGCCATTCCTAGGGTTCAGTGTTGAGAATGCTGTTTATAGGTACATTTACAGTGAACTACTGAATTCTTTATGGAATCCAGTGATTTCTTTGGAGGTCTGGAGACTGAAGAGAGGTGTCAGGAGCTGACCCCGAGTGCTCTCCTGTCTGTTCAGCAAGTTTGTGTCCCCTGGGACATCCATGCCTTGGGAAGCTGGACAGATACAGCAGCTGGGGAATGCTAAAGCTCAGAGAGGGTGTTGCTATTTCTTAACAGAAGAGACCTTCACAGTTTTGGGTTTTTTTTTCAAATAAAGCCCTAGTTTAATAAATGATTCCATAATATAACAAAGCAGTTATGGACTTTTCCCTTATCATTTAACAGCTCCTTAAAATCTAACACATGCTCAAGCTCTTTACTATACAGAGCCTGAGAGTCTGAACATTTTGCAAAGAGCTCATATAAATAAGATGGTTTGGGCTCTGCCTCTCTTCCTTCCCACAGTGAACTGAGGAAACTTGTCCTCATAACTCTGCAATCAGGACAGCCGGAGCATCAGTGTGGTGGGAATTAGATCTTGGTTATCACTTTCGTAGGGCAGCTTTTTGGGGGGTTTCACAGCCCACTGTAGAAATGTAGCTCAACATGGAATTAAAAAAGGAAAGAACTCTGAACAACGAGCATTGTTCAAACCTGATGGAAACTTGTAATCGTCTTTGCTAAATCCCTGTTCTCATAAACTTTGTAATTCTGCACGCCTGTGCTTCTTACATGTGTTTCTGCTGCTTTTGGGCAGGTTTATCTCAGATGCGGTTACAGGAATCACCATTGTGATTATACTGTTCTTCTTCCCTTCACAAAAACCTTCCTTCAGGTGGTGGTTTGACTTGAAAGGTGAGTAGGAGACCCCTCTGGGCAGGGGCTCTGTGCTTGCCTGGGTCCTGGCAGGGCAGGCATGGAGCAAGAGCCAAGATTATCCCCCTTGGACCTGCACCAGCCTGGGACAGCTGCGCTGGCCATCTGGAGCAGTGTGGCCTGAAGGTGCCATTTGATCCCACAGAGGCTTTTTTTCTGAAGTACCAGGAGTGGTTTAGCAGTCACTGCCCTGCTGCTGCTGCTGCTGCTGCTGCTGCTGCTGCTGGTGGCCGGAATGACTCGGTTGCTCATGTAGATGTCAGGGATAATGCCGTGGTGGGGTGAAGCAAACTGAAATCAGTGTTGATTGACTGTGGCAGATCTGATTGTGGAACAGAGGTTTGGTGGCTGAGTCCCCAAAAGTTCCTGTCCTTTGAGGCGAGAGCTGAGCTGGTTGTCCGTACACAGAAATAAGTGCCCTTCCTCAGTTCCTAGAGTGATTTAGAATTTAAACACCTAATGCCCAAACTCTTCAGCAGGTTTTGGTACCAGAAGCCTTTTGAGGTCTTGGGTCTGTCCTCTTGAGTAGCAGTAAGAGACAAATTTTAATTCATAAGCCTCCTGGAGTAAGAAATGGTCTAAATGTGGAGAAACAGCTGATGAAAGCCCTTTGTGGATGATGGAGCATTGCCTGGGGTCTGTGGGAACGGAATATCGGCTGCCCTGAGGCATGCACATTTGTTGTGTTGTCCATACACAGGAAGATGTTTAATCAGGCCTCCTGTGGATAAAATATGTGCCCTTGTTTAACAGAAAATTACAGTCCCATTAGTGCATCCTTCCATATGACGGAGCTCACTTCATCACGTATTAAGAGATGGCCTTTAGGTGAGATGAGCCCTCTGCTATAAAACCCACCGGCTGTTGAACAACAAGTGGAAAATTAATAACATCTTTGTAATTCAAATGGCAGAAAATGTCCTCCTTCCATGGAGACAATGTTTATGTAACAGAGAGAAAATAACCTGATATTAAATGTTCCCTCAAGAAAGCCTCAAAGAAAACTTCAATGCTAGAATTTCTTTTCCTTTTATTTTAAGATCTGCTACTATGTTAAATGATCTTTTAATTGTCTAACTTAAGAGACTCCAATGTATATTTTATCAGCAACTCATGGTTAGTGAACTTCAGCGCTGCTGTGAGGTTCACGATGTCATTCTGTCAGGGGGTGGTTGATGCTCCTCTTTGGGTGGGTCTGACATGGGGCTTTTCTCTTTGTCCAGCACCAAACACAGAGACACAGCCCTTGCTGACCTGGAGAAAGGCCCAAGAGACTGTGCCCTGGAACATCATCCTGCTGCTTGGAGGAGGCTTTGCCATGGCCAAGGGCTGTGAGGTGAGGCCCCCTGTGGATGCTCTGTGGCACTCATCCTGCCCAACAGGGCTGGATTTTATCAAGGTGTCACTTGGGGTTCTCATTTGGCTCTGGCAAACTTCTATCAGTGGAGTCCTCACACTCAAAGGACACCTTTCTCAACTCCAAGTGACAACAAAACACAGCAGATAACGGAGGAGGTTACAACTCCTTGCAAACTGCTTGTTAGACACCCCAAGGACACTGCACAGAGATGCTTGTGAGGGTCTTGTATGCAATTTGCAGTTCTAGGAGAGGATGAGTTCCCCTGCAGGGATGCAGGAGGACCACTCTCCTTTCTGCTCTCCCCTTCTGCAGGAGTCTGGCCTGTCTGTGTGGATAGGAGGGCGTCTGCATCCCTTGGAGGGGGTACCCCCGCCCGTGGCTGTCATCCTCATCACGGTTGTCATCGCTTTGTTCACCGAGTTTGCCAGCAACACTGCCACTATTATCATCTTTCTGCCTGTCTTGGCAGAGCTGGTAAGGTCCTCCCATGGCAAGACCAGCTGCTCCTCTGCCCCCCGCCTTGCCCTGCCCCTTGGGTGGGCAGGTTTGTGTTGGGTCTGTGCTGGGACAGGCACTGTGCAGTTCTCCTGCTCCTGGGCTTCAGGGACTTCAGAATCCTTGGGAGCAACAAAGAAAGTGCCTGTAGCATAATGTGGATGCTGAAGGATAATAACCCTTCAGACTTTGTTGGCAAGACACATGATTATTTATCACAGAGTGTGGGACAGGGCTCCCTATGGTGCACTGGCTGCTTGCATTCTTTGGTTCATCTGTCTGTGACTCCAAATCCCCAAGGTGCCATTTCTGTTCCTTTCTGGTTTTCCAGGCCATTCGTCTGAAAGTAAATCCCCTCTATTTAATGATACCAGGAACTATAGGATGCTCCTATGCATTCATGCTGCCAGTCTCAACACCTCCCAACTCAATTGCATTTTCGTCTGGACATTTGATGGTCAAGGATATGGTAAGTTCTTTCAGATACAGAAAATGCTGAAAACAGTCAGCCTGAGTGTTTAAAAAAGGGATTGTCTGGATTGTTAATAGTTCAATATGTGGTAAAGTGAGTAGACAGAATAGTCAGACAGATAATAGTGTTCTCATCAGTGTTTGAAGGCACAGGAACATGGAAGGTGCTTGTATGAAGTTTGGCCCTGGGAAAATTGGCTCCAAAGGGTGAACAAAGTGGTCTTGATTGTGTTCAGCATCTCCCAGACCCTGCTCCTGTTCCTCTAGACTCAGCAGCTCAACTTTCATAGGCTTCTGGTTGCAGGAAAAGTCCCCCAGCTCAGTGAAATAAAGGTTATGAGTAAAATTAGGCTTAGTCCCAGTTCCTGCTCACATTCCTGAGGCTAAACAGATGTTAATGTTTTTGATGGATCAAAGCTTGGTGAGCATCTGCAGAATGGCCTTTGGGGCTTAAAGCCTGCTTAAGATGTTGCTAATATTAACGGCAATTAAGCCTTCCATTTTTATAATGTTTACATTCAAATAGCTTCATGCTTCCCATGCTGTAGATGTCCAGTCTAAACTCAACGGTTGTCTTTGTATTTCTTTTGTAGGCAAGAACTGGGTTGCTCATGAATCTTATGGGAGTTCTGCTTCTTAGCTTGGCTATGAACACATGGGCCAAGAGCATCTTCCAGCTGGGGACCTTCCCTGCTTGGGCCAACATCCATGCAGAAAATGCCACCTCACTTGTGACAGCTGTAGAAAATGTCACTTTAAGTGCACTAAATAAAATATGAACAAAGCCACCCCCGGGGAAGGACTCACTCACTTAGGACTGGGGCACTGGAATCGTCAGAGTATGCACAGGAGGAAAAGCCACGTGGCTGCTCACACTGTGTGGGACCTTCTGGTTTAATTTCATTTTTAGAAATGCTGGTCAGTGACGCAACATCCATTTGTTATTTTCTCTGAAGATCTTTCCCCACCTTCTGCAGGTACAAATCCGACTCTCCCAGAGTCCTTCTGTCATAGGCGGTTGTTTACTGGACAACCTGTAAGCACTGAGCATCTTTGGGTAGATGCCAGTCCCCCCACGAGAGCTGGAGAGCTTTGCTGCTCTGGCTTCTGATACCCTACCTCGTTTTGGAGAGCAGCCCTGGGAACAGGGTGGAGGCAACTGGATTATTTCTGTGCAACCCAATGTGAGTGAGTGTATCAGAATCTGGCCAGGGGGAAGGTGGCGTGGCCGGGTGCTTCTGGCAGCATGTACAGGATGGGGTCTCATTGCCATCTCATGAGTAATTCTCTCGTGGAGGATGAAGACTATTTCTCCAGGTTTGTGTGTGAAGGGATGATTCAGGAGATGTGTTGGTAGGACTCGGTGTATTGCTCCATGCTCTGGAAACAGAGAGGCAACAATTTGTTTCCAAACGTGTTCAATGTTTGGAAAACCTGGGACAGCGGTTGCTGCCCGGCTCTTGGCACTGAGTACACAGATGGGGGTTTGGGACCAAATTAATTTCTGACATAACTTTGGACATTGGTGGTGTTTCACCACTGGTAAACGTGGCCAGTCTTAGGTTTGTGAGATTGACTCACTCACAAATGACCCGCTGAGTCACAGGTCAGTGGACAAGTTGCATTGGAATATTATTGACATTTCTGAAAAGTAGGCTTTGATTCTTAACGTCTTTTTTAATCAGATTGCTTGGGTACTTTCAATGAAAGCATTGCAAATTGACTGTGATTTTAATCACCATTTTATCTGATTCTTTTTATTTTATTTTCTGTAAGAATCTAAAGTGTTAAATGATCAGTCATCGAAATAGATGATTGAACAATAAATGATCTGGTTCTTGGGTTAGAGTAGGTGAGTGACTGGATCCCTGTGCTGGGACAGGTTTCTCTGATGGTGTAAAACTGGTGTAGCTGACAAGTTGAACTGGTCCAGCGTAGGGATCCAGTGCATCCCCCCTGCTCCTGTGCTGCTGACAACCCCAGGGCCAGGTGGGAGGGCTTGGCAGGGTGATGCTCACCAGCCACAGCTGCTGCTGCAGGGGGTTACCCTATGGCGTTATCCTATAGGGTTATGGGGTTACCCTGGGGTCATGTGGCAGGTGGGGACTTGAGAGCGTTGAACCAAAATGGCCCAAACCAATTCAATATGGAATTTTGATCAATCAAATTTTTTTAAAAAAATAATCCTTACTGTTCAACAAAATCTTTAATGATTGTGGAAAACTTAAAATAAAGCACATTTGTTAGCACATCACATCGTCCTGTTTGCTCTGTAGACTGAGGGGAGAAAAGCAAAGCCTGAGTCTCCTCCTGCCTTGGGTTCACCCCTGACTTGGGCAGGAGGGAGGAGCAGGAGGGGACTGAGGTCTCCCTCCTTGTCTGAGCAGGACAGAGCCCTGTTAAGCAGCAGAGCAATGGGAAAGCCCCTTGCCCAGCACCTCAGGCTGCTCTGCTGAAGGGCCCTTGCTGGGCATACCCTGAATCTGAATCGCTGTCCTGCCTGGCTGTGCTGGCCTTGGCACTGTCCTTCTGCACGGGTGCTCCTCATCGTGCCTTAGTGAAGATGGGCTGATTGGGGAAGGGAAAATTGCTCCCTGCAGTTTGCTCCCTCAGCCAGCTGTCCGTGAACAACACGGGATCGCTGTCCCGGGCCAGGAACAGGCTGTGCCCTGCGAGACAGCGCTGCAGGAGGGAGCCCCACTGTCCTGCTGCCCTGAGCTGCTGCTGCTGCCACTGCTGCAGGGGAGCCACGTCAGTCCTGGGAGAGAGCTGGCCCTGTCCCTGCAGCCTGGAGCACAGACGGCAAAGGCCTTGGGATTGTTTAGTTCCGAGGCTCGAAGGGTAACATCCATTGCAGATATTGGGGGTGCAGGTTTATTGATGGTGTCAGCTCTGACTTGGTGCATCCTCTTCAAATCCAGGAGGACAGTTTTACGTGGGCTTGAAAACACAGCTGAGCCCACAGAGTTTGTGTAGAAGTCTCCGAAAATCACTCCCAGTGTCCTGGCATGTCTGTGGCACTGCCTACACAGAGATCAGAAGGTATTTCACAAGTGCAACCAGGGAAGGTTTATGATCTCTGTGACAACAAGAAAACTGAGGCAGAGAGGGGACAAGTGACTTACCCAAGGTCCACAGTGGGGGCCTTGGCAGAGTTGGGAAAGGTGTGAGAAGCACCTGGATCATAAATCTCTTTAGTCAAAGACCTGTCCGCCAGCTCTGTGAGCAGCCTCTGTGTTTCCCAGGGCTCCCCAGAGGATTTGGTTTAAAGCATGTGAACGACAGCATTACCTAATTCTGCTCCTTCATATCCAGGCATCTGTGAGAGCAGGACTACTCTGGCATGCTTGAGTTTGTATTTATTTATTTTTTTTTAAACAGAGATTTTAAGATTTAGTGTTTCTGGGGTTCAAAGGTGAACAGACCTGCATGAATAATTTCTGATTCCATTTGTTGCTGCTAGTACTAAGATTTGCCAAAAGCAGCAGTCAACCCCATTAGTCTTGAAGGGTCTGTGATACAAATAGAGATATGAAAATTCCAAGGAAAGGGCATTTCAAGTTCTATACTAACCTTCTACAACTTTGACTGTGGTATTTTAAAGGAACTTCCCCTGCCTATGCACCATTTCTCCAGGAATGTAAAAGTCCAACAACCATCACAAAAGCCATTCACATTAGCAGCCTCCTTGTGAATTTTAATTAACAGGAAATGCCACTCACACATTGAAATTCAACATCCAGAATATCTCTGCTTTACTCCTTTGATGTTCCCAATCCAGTCCTGGGCCAACATCCACATGTTCTCCTGAGATACTTGGGAGGAAAATCATTTTGGTTTATTTACAGTAGGAAAGCATTTTGTAGCCTCTTTTATCCCAGAAGCATTCAAGTCAGAAGAGCTGCAATGTGTGTCCCCAGAGCAGGGAGTGACTCCGGGGCTGTGCTCAGCTGATTTGCGCCCAGCAGCGATGCTGGAAGTTCAGCAGAGAAAGGGAAAGATTCACAAAACAAATGAAAACCCGGCATGACAGGGGGGATTCAGCTGTTGCAGATTAGATAGCCTTAGTTCCCTGATCACATTTTTCCCTCGTCAGTCACTGAAAGGACACTGCTGGGATTTTTCTATATTTCTATAGTAGAAACCTAAGAAGACATGATGTGGCTCTGTATTACCATAAGTTGTTCATTTGCATGTGATTTTAACAAGCAAAGAACCACCACTAATTGGCTAATCTTTCCCACACCCTCCATTTCTTGAATGGACAGAATAACGTGATCAGCAGGTGCTGATGATATTGCCATGGAGAAATGCCTTTAGTCTTAAATCACTCTGTTTTAGCTCTCCGTTCATCTTCTTTAGGCAGTTATTTTTTAAGCTGTACAGTTCGTGTACCCCCCACTCCACCTGTGACAGAGCAGCTCCTTGACGATACCCCCTCTCCATCACTGTCACCGCCACGCGGTCACGCTGTCACAGCGGGCTCAACTCGCGGCTGTCTTGGCACAGACCCGCCTTGAACACGAAGCAGAAGGGCCTTCAACCCCTCTGTCCTGGGGGCTACGGCTCGGTCCCCATCCCTCGTCCTGGGCCAGGCAGGCTCTGCCTCCTGGCTACGCTGCCAATGAATCCCGCGGTTGTCTCACAGTTCCAGCAAGCCGCTCGCAGGCACGTGGGGCTCCGTCCCCTCCTATAGTGCAAAAAAGTCGAAATCGGTGATGTTAGAAAATTTTAGAGCCTGAGCTGTACCGAGACTGGGGCTTGTCAAGAAAGCAAAGTCCCTTTTTACCACCTGGGAGCGGCACAGGGCAGGAAAAGGCACCTCGGAGGGTTCCGGGGGAACGCAGCATCTCTGCCAATCTTCCTCGGTTTGCCTTAAAACTCTTCCACCCACAGACAAGCCTTTACTTTCCGAACCAGCCCTCGAGGTTTCGGCCCCGCGGGTGACCACAAGATGTCAGCGCTGTGTCGCGGCGATGCGCGCTCCTGCCCTGCCCCTGCCGCTGGCCCTGGCCCTGGCCCTGGCCCTGCCCCTGCCCCTGTCCCTGCCCCTGCCCCTGTCCCGGGCTTCTGCCCCTGTCCCTGCCCCTGCCCCTGTCCCGGGCTTCTGCCCCTGTCCCTGCCCCTGCCCCTGTCCCGGGCTTCTGCCCCTGTCCCTGCCCCTGCCCCTGTCCCGGGCTTCTGCCCCTGTCCCTGCCCCTGCCCCTGTCCCGGGCTTCTGCCCCTGTCCCTGCCCCTGCCCCTGTCCCGGGCTTCTGCCCCTGTCCCTGCCCCTGCCCCTGTCCCGGGCTTCTGCCCCTGTCCCTGCCCCTGCCCCTGTCCCGGGCTTCTGCCCCTGTCCCTGCCCCTGCCCCTGTCCCGGGCTTCTGCCCCTGTCCCTGCCCCTGCCCCTGTCCCGGGCTTCTGCCCCTGTCCCTGCCCCTGCCCCTGTCCCGGGCTTCTGCCCCTGTCCCTGCCCCTGCCCCTGTCCCGGGCTTCTGCCCCTGTCCCTGCCCCTGCCCCTGTCCCGGGCTTCTGCCCCTGTCCCTGCCCCTGCCCCTGTCCCGGGCTTCTGCCCCTGTCCCTGCCCCTGCCCCTGTCCCGGGCTTCTGCCCCTGTCCCTGCCCCTGCCCCTGTCCCGGGCTTCTGCCCCTGTCCCTGCCCCTGCCCCTGTCCCGGGCTTCTGCCCCTGTCCCTGCCCCTGCCCCTGTCCCGGGCTTCTGCCCCTGTCCCTGCCCCTGCCCCTGTCCCGGGCTTCTGCCCCTGTCCCTGCCCCTGCCCCTGTCCCGGGCTTCTGCCCCTGTCCCTGCCCCTGCCCCTGTCCCGGGCTTCTGCCCCTGTCCCTGCCCCTGCCCCTGTCCCGGGCTTCTGCCCCTGTCCCTGCCCCTGCCCCTGCCCCTGTCCCTGTCCCTGTCCGCTCCCAGCCCTTGCCCGCTGTTTCCCGGCTGTCCCTGGGAACGCGCATGCTGCTCTATGGGTATAAAATAGAAGATATCCTGCATCTGGCCTCTCCTGTAGTGCAGCCTGCAGGGATTAATTCTGAGTTGAGCCAGAGGGGAAAAAAAAAAATCTAAGTTTGATTTTGCAAACAAGCAATTGTTGATGCTGCCAGAGTTGCCCCACAGAGTTCAGGTGCCTTTGCCAGATGATGCAGCAGACTCAGCAAAACACTCACCACAATGCTGTGGACTTGAGGGGGTTTTGTTCTTTAAAGCCTATTGCTAAATTTTTTTTCTTTTTTGCTGCCCCAGAAAGCTGCCCCCTGGATGGGGTCCCAGGGGCTGATGCGAATATCAGTTTGCTCTGAAGTACAGCAAGAAAGAAGTTTAGTCTTAGGAGAAGCTGATGAGCCTTGCAGGATCCAACGATGGGCCTTTTGGGTTAGTCCCTTATAGTCTGCACATTGAATTCGAGACCTAATTCATGGCCTGTGCAAGCAATTGCTATGGATGCTCCAAACAAACAGCACTTTCTTTCCTGCCCGCCTGGCTGGTGCCTCTTCCCGGCTGGAGCCAGTCGGGGTTTCTCATCCGGCCTCTCTGCTCCGGGGCACCGGGTGCAAAGCTTTGCTCCTCCGGCCACACGGGGAAAACAAAACCTCCAACTACAAAGCAGACTTGTTGAGTGGAGCAGCAAAGGCAGAAAGGAGCTTGCCTGGTGCCTGCAGGAAGGGCAGAGGAGGGAGGCAGAGGTTTGCTCTGCCTGTTGTGCTCCTTATTCCTCGTCCTCCAAGGACTGTCACAGCCGTGGGGTCTGGCCATGTCCCCTGGGGAAGGCGCTGCTCTCCCACCTCTCTCTGGAGGGCAGAGCCCCACGTGCTTTGTCCCCAGGGGTGGCCTGGCCAGGGCTGACCTCCAGCCCTTTGGCCTTTCCTGCCCAGGGGAGCATGAGAACATCCTGGGGGCCCAGCGGTTCCCAGCTGGCGGGAGGGCTCAGCACCGGACAGCAGGTCCCTGTAAGGAATGAGCTCAGCTGGGTGAGCTGTGTCACCTTTGCCCACAAGTGGTGGCTTAGCATGAGAGTGTCTGGTGAAGGGGCAGGTTTGGGGAGAGCCAGGGAAGGCTCCTGGGAATCCATGAGCTCATAACTCAGCAGCAAACACCATGGCTGGTTCTTGTCTTCTGGTGAGCAAATTTGGTGGCTGGAGCTCTGCACATCCTGGGGGCCAGGCAAGTTGGTCCTGTGGGGGCTGCGCCTCCTGGCCTGGACATCTGGGAGCTTCTCAGCACTATGGGAATCCTGACTATGGCTGGGCTTTCTCTGCAGTGGATTTGCCAGCTATAGGGAATTGGGAAAGGTTCAAGTTTGAAACTTCATCTTCCTCTGCTAGGACTGTGAGATGAGCCTTGAAGCAGTCTGTAAACCCTGCACACAGTTTCAGCAGGGAGCAGCAGCCTGTCAGAACAGAGGTTGGCTGGATCCTGCCTGATGTCTGAAAGAGGAAAAGCTCCCTTTCACTCTGAGTTTCCAACCCTGCCACTTACTGGTGGGCAGAGTGAGGAGTAGTCATCTGATTGCCCAACAAGGGATGGTGACACTCCACGTTCCTTGTGATGCTTGTTCCATCCTCGTCAGCCCATATGTTATTGACTCATTTTGTTCAGCTGTGTGTCACGTAAATAAGCCTTCTCTGCGAGAACAGCAAGACCAGAAGAGGTGTAAAGCCCAAGCAGTGCTGTGCACCCCGGCTCTGTTCCACAGTGGTGTTATTCCCCTGGCTTCACACACCAGCTTTGCCCACTCACTTCAGGAATTGCCAGTGTTGCTCATCTGAATTGCCTTAAATCATCTTATTTTTTGAGTCCTGGCTCTCTAGAGCTGCCTTGGTTTCCTGTCCTGCCTCTCCAAACAGCCACATCCAGGATCCTCGCTCAGAGCAGTAAGGCACTGGAGCATGGAGAGGTGTCGAGCACATCTGGGGTACCTCACTGCTGCTGGGTATGTAGTGTCTTATTTAATGCCTCTCTTTCCCTGTGTCTTGATAGCTGTTGTACAATCCTTTTCCACTGAAAATCTTCTTTGCTAGTCAAAACTCTGCCTCAAAGGATATCTGAGGCTGCTGTCAAGCACTAGGAGATGGGAATTGCCTGGCTGGGGACAGGCTCTTCTCCCCACCAGGTTTTCTGGTCTCTGGAGAGTCACTCCAGATGTAAGGCCTGAGAAATTATATTCTTTCCCAAATGTTTGTTTCCATTAGACATTTAAATAGCTTTATGGGACATTTCATCCTGTCTGTAGTGGCCAAATTCTTGTCCTTGGAGATTTCTTCTGGCCCTGCAGCTTCAGTGTGAAACTGTTTCTTCTGATTAGTTCTGTTTGTCACATTTAAACCTGCAGATTTGTGTTTGGTCTCATCTTAAGAGACAGGGAGAGCAGAAACCCCACTCACTGCCTCTTGTCCATGTAACACTTTGTAAATACAGAGCTGGGCTAACAGTTTCCAGAGCAGCCCAGAGCCTCCTCTTTCTCCCTCCAACATCCTTTAAATAACCACTAAAGACACACTCAGCCACTGCCAGCGAGTTGACCCCTCTGAATGACTCTGTTACCGTTTTTATAAAATAACACAATGCTTCCCTGAGCTTGCCTTAAAGGAGGAGCAGTTGCATTGTACTTGGTATCTGATCTTTCAAGAAATGCCTTGAACTTCCTTGTCCTGCTGCTCCCAGAGGAGATGTCAGTCCCAGCTACTCAGCTTAGGAGGGAAGTAGAGAAGGGTGAGTCCAGAGGCACTCAGAGAAGGACATTATAAAAACCCATGAGTGACCATCTCGAGAAAGCCCCCTATTTAGTGTGTTTATGTACTTCCTCTGCTAACGCCCAGGTACTTGTTCTTTTTACAGGATGAGAGCCCGTGTTTACTGTGAAGACTTTCTGTTCCCAAAGGTGCACAGAACCATGGCAGACCTATGGTGGGTTTACTCCAAACCCATCCCAGCAGATGGCAGAGAGTTGTGGACCTTGTTTCTGCAGTGTTCCTGCATTACAGCAGCGATAGGAGGCCTGTTTTACAACTGGATGTTTGCTTCCCTGGAGTACTCCTGGCACCTCTCCGTCGCACTGTCCATCTCCTTCAGTCTGCTCCTTCTCCTGACCCTTTTCTTGGTGCATCCTGCCCGTTGTGTCTTCAGTATGATCATGCCTACGTTAGGTACCAAACAAGGCCGGAAGCTTCTCCTGTCGACCTGCATCATGATCGCAGTGGTGAACATAACACCCAACATCATAAGCAACATTAAAACCATACTGCAGGTTATTAAGTGCATCTGCAAGAATTCCTCTGACAGCCTCCTGAACTCAACTGCTCTGCTGGAGACAGCTTCCCGGGAGTTTGGGGATGCAATCCAAGAAACTGTTCATTCCTCAGCTATTTATAGGCCTATGAATGGACGTTTTCAGCTTTCATTGCTTCAGAACACCTCCTTGATATACCAACAGATGGACCTTGCTGGTGAGAAAATCAGTAGGGACTTTTTGTCTGTTGAGGTACTGGTTAAAGACTCTGTACGAGTAGGCAACAGGCTGGTTGCTGGTTTCTCCATGCTCTATCTCTGCTTTGAGTCCACCTGGTATTTGAAAAATTATCTCACCAACCTCCGCTTTGACAATTTTTACATCACCAAGAAGCTGGAGCATTTAGCTGCGGACAGAAAAACAGCTCATCTGCTGCTGGGCCCATCCAAAAACCTCCTCCGACCAACAGGCTTGAGGCTGTCGCGGGAAGAAGTGGTGCTGTGCCTGGCGCAGGCCATGCTGCTCACCGTGGCACTGATGCTGATGCTGGTGGTGGTGGCGATGGACCACTTTGCATTCAGCGTGGCAGACACCGCGGTGAGAAAGGCCGCTCAGTTCTCCGTGGTGCCTGTCGCCCTCCACATCAAATACAAGGTCAGTGCTGGGGTCCCCTCTCCTGCCCTGCACGGGGACCCCACTGTGTCACATCACAGGAGGTGCTGGTGGGGATTGCAGTCTTTATGCCCTTATTTACACAATCCTGACTTCCCTTCCCAGCAGCCAGATGGATGAGCAACAGGCTTGGGAGGGAGAAGGCAGAGGCATAACCTCAGTTGCTCCTTCCAGTGCATCAAATAAGAGCAGACACCCACTCCAAACTGCAGCCCCTTGGGAGCGAGGAGGGGAGCAAAGAGTGCCTCGTGCTGCAAAGACACTGCCAACAGCAGTCAGACATCCCTGTGTCTCCAGGTCCCTTCCCTGGGCAAGGTGGAGGAATGGGAGTCCCTATGGCACTGCCCCCCCAATGCAGAGCAGGTGCAAGCCCAAAAGGAAGGGAGAAGATGATGAACACTGAGAATGTCTCCTCATCTTATTGCACTGGCTGTTTTTTAAGTAGAAAGCCCTGCTTGCTGGTTTCATTGCCATCCTGTGCAATCCTTTTCACAAACCTCTCCAGTTTGCATTTCAGTATCCTTTATCTGGACTAGTTCTGGTTTTGTATTTTAGCTTCTCTCTTCTGTCATGCAGCTTGCTTCCCTCCCCAGCCTCAGGATCCTTTGTGCAGACACCTGTTTATGATGGATTTACAGGAAAATAATCAGGGCTTAGACAAAGCCTCCAATATTCAGATATGCAGCCGCTAATACTGCTGTCTGGATGATGCCTTGCACCACAAATCTCGCACAGTGAATACCTGTTATGATCTCTGTAAGAGCAGATAAAGATGTCAGACAGCCCTGGGTCTCACCGTGCCGCGTACTCAGCATCTGCACATCACACTTATTCTCACTTCAATGTCCTTCTCTTAGTGCTGTAAGGTGATTCCACATCCCCAGCCTGATGTTTCTGTAGTAACCAGTCGGTTTTGGTTTGTTCATACTCCATTTACCCTTTAACTCTCTTTATTTCAGGCTAAAATCGGGATCCTGCCCTTTCTTTTTGAAGGTTTAGGGCTTCCTTCTGAGGAATTACCACTTAAGAATTTCGAGAAGAGCTACCACCATCATCTGATCTTCAGCTCTGCCCACTGCAGGATCAGCCCCCCAGCGCCTCCCAACCCCTCTGTGCTGCTCGTTGTGGGGCTGCTGTTCTGCATCCTCTACTCCACCGTGTTCCTGGAAACCTACGCCCGCCGCCTGTGCCGAAAAATCGCAGCTTCCTTCTTCCAGAGCTGGGAGGAGAAGCGAGTGCTTTACCTCTACAGGAAGCTGTCCAGGAGGCAAAAGAAGGAGCAAATCTTCTGTGAAGAACTTTAAGGGTGCTTTTGGAAATCGAGGCGATGCCTGAGACCTGTGGCAGTGGCTTCTGCAACAGGATCACACATTTAATTTTCCAGAGTTAGAGAAGTGCTCATATGACTCGGAGCATGTCTGCTGCATTAGGCAAGGCTAACTGGGAAATACATGGGAGTTGGAGCTCATTGGCCTCCTCCACCACATCCAGGCTGGAAGAAATACACATTTCCTTTCTTTCTTGAGTTATACCTTCAGGCAGCAAGAAAGGAAACTCATTTAACTTGATTCATTTAATTTTCAATAAGTTTTTCTTTCTGGTTTCAGGCATAGAAACCTAGGCAGACTGGTTAAATTTAGAAGATAGTTTATTCACCTAAGAAAGTGTCATTTCAGCTGCTGAGTAAATTGAAGACCAATATGACCATGCAAGGCACATCCTGGGCACGTGTGGTGGTGGAAATCAGCACATGAGGACTTTACAAAATCTCTTCAAAATGTCTGTCCAAAATAAAATATGAATAAAATAGCTGAAGGACCTCAGAAGAGGATGAGAGCAGCCAATAAAGATCAATTTGGGTATTGGTCTCTTTTCCCCAGGAACAAGTGATAGGATGAGAGGAAACGGCCTCAAGCTGTGCCAGGGGATGTTTCAATTGGAGATTAGGAAAAATTTCTTCGAGGTTTATCAAACACAGGAAGAGACTGCCCAGTGGTGGGCAGTGGTGGGTCACCATCCCTGGAGGGATTTAAAGGACATGTAGATGTGGCACCTGGGAACAAGGTTTCCTGGTGGCCTTGCCAGTGCTGGGGTGATGGTTGGACTTGATGGTTTTAAATGTTGGGTTGTTTTGAACTCAGAAATGATGTCACTGTATCCAAAATGCATAAATCCATCACTAGGGCAGCATCTGATGTGTGTTATTTTTGAAAGAGAGGCAGATTGGACACCTCTGTAAGGGCAGGAGCCAGAGGAGGAGGAAATAAATCCATGCCAGGTTAAAAACAAAGCAAGTTCATTTCTTCAAAGCATCTCTATTATTTTCTTCTCTTCTTCCATTAAAGTCTTCATTAAGGCAATTATTTGACATAATGCACCTCAATGAGATTAAATGAGAGAAGTGAAGTGGCAGCTGCTGCCAGATGCACTGAATTTTCTCAGCTTCTGAGGTACTTGAAGCAAGTAGGTCTGGATTATACTTTTTTAAGCATCTATCTGAGAAAACCCTGGTGCATTCATCTCCCCAGGTTTCTTAATTCCCTGCTGTTCTGATGATTAATCCAAGCACCTTTTTGCCTCTACAGCAACCAGGGGGGCCTTTGTCACGGGGTTCCTGTAGGAAATGCCCTGCGCTCTCCTGTCTGGGGGAAAGCAAAAATATTTCCACTGAGCAGCCAAAATCATCTGGAGCCAGGGGTTAAAATAGCTGGGAGAAGAGAGGAGCCCCTTCAGCCAGCAAACCATCACAGCAGCATGTCACCTTTAAACAAGAACATATTTTCAAGAAGTTTTTCCTAGGGAAGACTTAACTTTTTGTCAGGAGATGAGCATGAATGACGAGCTTGTGCAGCACATCAGTCACGTCGTCCCTGGTGCCGAATTGGGCTGTCATGCTTTCCCCAGGCAGGGGAGCTGGCAGGAGGCAGAGCTGCTGGAAATTGCTTTGCTCTCCTGAGAGGTGTTGTTCCTCAGCCAGATAAAGGTGTGACAAAATAGCCAACATTACCATTACGGAGCCGAATTGTACACTGGAGAGGTGAGCTGCCTCCCTCATCACGGTTTGCTTAATGGTGCACCAGAGAAATGCTGAACAGATGAACCAGCAGGCAACATTAATTTATTCACATATTTTTTATTAAGTATGACTAATGTACAGACCTTGTTATTTACTAAGGGATTTTCATTGCTCAGAGCCCCTCCATACGCCCCCTCTCACTCCTGCTCATTGTGGCTCTCGTTGCCTTCGCTCTCACTCAGCACATCCCTCCTGTCCCACAGGCAAGAGGACGCAGGGACCAAGGCTTTGCCCTGTGTCACTGTCACCCACCAGCCCCTGGTGCTGGGTCTGCATCCCACGCGGTGGGTCCTGAGTGTCCACCTGCTCCGTGGGGGAAATCCCTGCTGGTCAGTGCTGCTCCAGCTTATTTCCTGTCTCTGAGTGCATTCTGCAGGGAAGGGTTTCACTACACCTGCCTTCCAGGTTGGGGTATTTGGGAAGCCGAAAGTTCAGGGTCGCACGTCCATGTGCAGTGAGGCGGAGGCAGGGCTGGGGTGCTCTGGGGGGCTGGGGTGCTCTGGGAGGCTGGGGGTGCTCTGGGGGGCTGGGGAGCTTCCTGGCACTTGTTGAGGGTTGAGGCTTCTTAATTACCTCAAGGAAATCACAAGAGAGAAATGCCCATGGATTGCTCTTTTGTCCAGGCGTGCAATAAGCCCAAGGGTCAGAAGGGCACACACACATGGGACAGCTTCTACCCTGTAGCCCCTGAGTGCCTTGGAGTTTTGTGGTGGATTTTAGTGGATTTTTCATAGGTAAAATACATGCTAAGTTCCTGCTTATAGCTGGCTGGCAGGCAAGAATGAATGGCCTTAATATACTGAGGAACAAGCGCAAATTTTTCTGCTCAGACAGTCTCTAGGAAAGAGCTCAACAACAGCCACAAATCTGCATTTACCAGAGCAGACAGCCAAGCAAACAAAAACCTTTCTCCATAAGTATTTCCCGATTTTTAAGCAAACTCCTTTTGTATTGCATTTATCCTATTAACAGTATTTGCACTGCAATTGCAATGGAGAAGCAACACTTCCACGCACCAAACTTTAGAGGAGGAAGTATTAATGAACATAAATAAAAGCTATTTCGTAGCGTTGTGCATGCAATTCATAGCGAGAGTTTCCCTAATCCCAGCTCTTTTGAATGCAGATTGGGTCAGGGTTTCATTCTGAAATCAATGCCTCACATTTCACAACAGGAAATTTCCAAATTAGCTGTAACAGGCCTTCAGCTGCAACAAAACCAGCTGAAATGAGGCAGCAGCAAGGCTGGTTATCCCAGAAGGCTGCCAACAGCCGGGATGTGGACACAGGAGCCCATCCTCCAGGCACCTTTCTCGGTCCCCTGGTCTCCAGAGCTCTGTGCAGATCACTGACTTCTCCCTCTTGGGGCTCTCAGAGGGGCCCTGCGATGGGTGACTTCAGCAAGGGCTCCAGGGCAGCAGGGTGGCACCTCGTGGAGGTGCTGAGGAGATGGAGATGGTTCACCTCCACCCCTTCGCAGCCCTTCCCACGGACGGAGGCAGAAGCAGTTCTGTATTTCTTTGCTGATGAGCAGTTGGGGAAATGAAATCGCCATAAGAGATGTTTTAAACACACAAATATAACATGGAAAAAAGTACCGTGTTTTCCACACGTTTCTTACTTACATGCTGCTCCAGTCCAACCTTTCGTAACTCCTCATCCTACCTGGAAATAGCTAGAGAGATGCTTTCATATCTGAGAAGGGAAGAGAAGCCAATTCTGTGAATTTATTCCCCAAGAGATGTAAAATAAAAAGCCCAGCAGTATTACTAGTCAGGGCTGACTCATGGCTTAGATGGCAGGTTTTCTTTTGAAGCAGCTTGGGAAATGGCCAATGGAGTGTGTGGTCCTGGGCTTGGTGGGAATCACAGAATAAAAATATCAAATAAAAATAAATATTTAAATAAAAACAAAAGGGAGGTGAGTGTTGTGATCTTGACCGGGCTGATGGGATGAAGGAGCTTTCTGTGGCATTAGAACAAATTCATCTCAGAGCAGGGAGAGCTTTGTCCTCTGGCTGGACACTGCCATGAGCAGTGCACACAGGAAATATTTGAAACCATTCATTGGGTGGAAGAGGCTGCTGAGCAGCTCTGAGGTGGGTGCCACATCTTTGGGAGAACATTCATGGCAGCAGGACCAGAGAGGTGAGCTTTAGTCAGGCTTTTACCTGTCTCTTCATGCCCTAGACGGTTGTGCAGAGTGCAGTGGTGGAGTTAGATGGTTGAGTTCACCTCAGTTCAGGTGGTTCCTGGGTATCTGGGCTGGTGCTAAGGACTTGGAGCATTTTGTCACCCCTGTGGTGGAGGTGCTGTCAGTGCACAGGCATTGCTTGGGAAGGGTGAAGGGCACCCTGTCACAGCATGAACCCCAGCCCTGGATGCCAGGTGAGGGTGGTCTCATGTTTCCTGTTGCCTGTCATGGCTCTGCCTGCATGGAAGGGGGGCTGGAGCAGAGCTGGAGGCTGGTGCACTCTCCTCGGGCAGGGCTCCTCAGGTGTGCAGTGTGGTGCTGTACCAAGTGCTTGTTGTTACAGTGTTATGGCATTGACATTTAGATATCACAGAATATGAAATAACCCATAATTACAGTCTAATTGCTCTGGCAGAGTTTTATTCTTTCATTATATTGCCTGCTGAGCTTTTGTCTCCCTTTAGCATCACTGCTGCTATTATCCCCCCAGGACGTCCCTCCAGCACCGCAGCCACCCTGATTGCTGTTTCTGGAACTGCCTTTCCCTCTCCAGACCCCGGGTGCATCCCACCCTGCACACTGTCCTCGGGATGAGCACCAGGATGGGTGTTTGAGGTAGGATGTGATGCAGCCAGTGCCCCAAAGGCATACTGGAAGCTGTGTCATTTTTCACAGCACAGCTCCAAGTCTTGCTGGTTCTGGCAAAGGTTCAGCTTTGGTTTCTCAAACTACAGTTTCCTTTTATAGCCATTGAGACTCGGGGAAAGACTGGGACTCCATGCTGGCTTGATGCTGGGGGCGATGCCTCGAGTTGTGGAGGAGCCACAGGGTGTGCAGGTGATGCCATGGATGTTGGGCTCAGCAGGAGGGAAAGGGCACCTTGGGCTCCTTCTCCCATGTCTGAATCACCTCCAGGTGCCCAAAGCCAGCCCAGAGCCAGTGCTTCCCATGACACAGGGCAGAGCAGGGAATCCCTTGGCACACAGGATGGCAATGTTTGTTTTTACAGGCTTTGTAAAACACACTCTGTCCCGTGCTCCCTTGGCTTCACTCAAGCCAAATCCCTGCAGCTACAGAGGTTTAAGAGTGAGGGGAAAGTGGCACCCCAAGACCTGCATGGAACATCCTTTCCCATGCTGGTATTGTCTGCAGAGCTGGATATATCCCTAGTAGTTTAGTTCATTCACTTACCAAATCAGTCCAATGTACATTACTGCAGATGGATTTTTTTTTTCACTATTCAGGCTGCTCAGGCCTTCCAGGAGCTCTTTGGAACAATCTGAAGAATGTACCTCTTAAAATGTTAATTTGGACAGTTCACAAATAAGCTATACCCAGAAACAATAACTTAATTTGGGATGCTCCTGCCTGTATGAGGCAACTGCTGACATGAGGGACTGAGCCTGCAGCACAGGCAGGCAGCATCCATCACACTTACAAGTCCAAGGAAGAGCAGCCTAATTACTCCTTTATTATTAAAAGTTTACCCCTGCGGCTGAAAGCTCCTCATGTTCTCCTGTGTCAGTGAACAACTGCTGCATTGGTGCACCGGTGCAATATTTTGATTAAAAGTCAAATGCATAACACTGGCCAAGAGAAGGCAACATCCTCTCCCTGAGACAGCTTTGCCTTGGGCATGATGTTACAATAAGTGGTTGGAGCTCCTCAAGCCTGGCACCAGCAGGTCCATCAGGCACCCATCGCCCCGTGGGAAATGCTGCCTGCCCCATTCCCCAACCAAAGAGCCTGAAGGTATTTTTGTCTTCAAGACTGAATTGGTTTTCACCGACAGAAATCTGTATCACTGCCTTCCACTTCATTGCTTTCCATTCCCTTGCCCTTCTCTTCACCCACAAAGTTTTCCACATCATTGGCACAGATGTGAAGCAGCCCAGCCCAGGGAGCTGGTCCCTCTGGGGCTGCTCACAGGAATCAGTGGAAAACCACCAGGTAGTTCATTTTTGTGTGCACGTAGCACTTACCCAGTTCGATTTTGCATCTGTTTAATTCCTTGACAGCTACCTTTTTAGCTTGGGTTTGATCTCTGAGAGCATTAACCCATAAAGTCCCAAAGCCATTTGCTTCTTGGATGTGACTCTGGAACTGAAGGCGATTTTGGCAGAACTTCTCTCTCCTCTGTCTTTATGATCGAGCAATAACTGCTTCTTCTGTCAGCCTGACTCATAGCCCATCTCTAATAGCACTTGTCAGCCCTCAGGCTGCTTTGCAGAGCCATGAGCACCTCCCTGCCTGGTCCCTGCCGAGCTGCAGGAGTGCAAAGATGGGAATCACCTCCCCACCATCACTTGCAATTCAAAATTTCGCCATTGCCTAGGGCCCTAAACCCTGTAACGAGTCCCTCAAAACCACTTGTGGCTTCTGTCATTCCACTTCTCCACACTCACTGGCACTGTGTGGATGCAGCCTCTGTGCCCCAGCTCTAACAGCAGAAGTTTTATGGGTTTAATATTTGTAGGTTATGAAACCCCAGGGAGTGGAGAGGTGTTTATCACAGATTTGGGTAAGAGGATCACTTTCTCCCAGCTTTGTTTGCTAAATATATGAAGGCACAGAGGTCTTCTCAGCCCAGAGGACTCAGTGAGCTGCCCAGAGAGGCTGAATGAGAGGGATGAGCTGCAGGAGGAATACGTGGACATACTGAGGCTGGTGTTGAACTCGCTGGGCACCCAGCCTGGGCACAGTGCTGCTAACACAGGCACAGGGCTGCACAGACACCCCTTCCCAGAAACTGCCCTGCCAGTGCCCAGGGACATGGCCATTCCCATTTGGGGACCTCAGGAAAATGAAGACATCTCGTTCCTGATGTTTCAGGCAGTGGGTGATGGCAGGTATTCACAGAGGATGGCAGTGTGAGGTGATGTCAGGGGAGGAGGAAATGCTGAAGTTTGTTAAAAGAACATAACATGGAACGTTAGTTAAAGGAATCAATGTCTTTGGTCATTAAAACATTTAGATTTACGACAAGCTGGGAAAAAAAATATATGTGTCAAGCTGGGTGTCCTCTTAAACGCATGCCTCAGTCACATCCTGAACACTACAGTTACTGAGGGAGCCTGCAGTGGGAATGTTAACCAGTCCTCACAGCAAACCTCACCGCTTTGACAACAAATATTTCCCCGGTGAGTGTGTCAGGCAGACAACACCCCCTAACCCCAGCCTGGCGCTGGAACACGGGGACCAGCTCAGGGAACAGCAGGAGGAGCTGCTTCAGCCGGGTGATTTAACAGTGCTGTTATCACTGCACTAATAACTGCTGGATTGTCAGTGCCACAGCAGCCAGGGGAATAATTACCCACAACGATCCTCCACAGTGTTCCAGGTCTGAACCGAAACAGAACCTTTCTCCACTATCTGCAGGGATTTGGTTTCGGGTTTTTTTTTTTTATTTCTTTCCTGATCCCACAAAGCCAATTTCTGGAATGGGTTTGGGGAAGAAAATGAACCTCAACTTCCCCCTGGGGATGTTTAAACTGGGTTTGTGCCTCTTCCCACACGCAGTCCATGTTTGGAGGACCCCCAGCATCACTTCAAGACAGCAGCAGTGTGATGAAGTGCTGGAATTCTGCCTGTGCCAGAGTCAGTCCAGAGCACCACACTGTGCAAATGCTTGAGCTGTGTGAGTAAATGGATGTGCCCACACTCCCTGCCCTTCCCACGTGCAATAAGGGCCAGGACCTGCTGTGCCTCCCAAACCCAGGGCTGTAGAGGGCAGAGGTGTGAGGCTGGCCGGGACACACACAGGACTTGGTGCAGGCTGCCAGCAGAGCCCCAAGGAAAGCAAATGGAAAGAGAAGAATAGAATATTTGTCCTTTAAAACTGACCCAAAGTTGAATTAAATGTCACGGGAGACAGTGAAAAACTACAGGGTTTGTCCTCTGTGGAGCCAAAGGGCAGCATAAGCTTTCCTAGAGAAAAGGGGAAATACTGTTTGCCACAGCAAGCCAGAGCCTGGGGACAGAGCTCCCTGGGCTGAGGCAAAAGGCTATTTATTCACCCAGGTTTGTACAGCCCACGTTTAGAAATTTCCCTGTGAAACGCTACACTTGAATCACCCGGCATCAGGACAATCCTTCACACTTTGGATATGCGCCTCAGTGTCTGGGATTAATTGAAATCCAATCTAATAAGAAAGCAAGCTGTCCCCTTGTTCTTTCCTCTGCTCCACAGGCTGGGGACCCTTAGCACTTTAGCCCTGCAGACACAATTGCTCTTTCAACATGAAAATGCATTTTCTGACAGGTTGCAGAGACATCAGGAGCAAGCACGGAGCTGGCAGCAAATTCTGGCTACTGCTGTGCATCAGGGAGATACTGGATCTCCCAGCCTGACCATCAGGGAGATACCAGACACCCCAGTCTCACCGCTGGAAAGACACAAGATCTCCCAGTCCAGAACTGGGTAAGTCTTTTCCCAAAAAAGGGACACTGATGTGCTGGTTCGGGACAAAGATGGCTAAAGGAAAGGCAGCACAAGGAGGTGACACGTTCAGGGAGGGCATTCCTCTGCCCCAGCCCAAGGGAAACAGGAATGGCTATGGAGCTCAGTGACATCGCTCTGGTCCCATCCTCCTGAGGATGAGGAAGGAAAGACTCTTCATCCTCCGCTCTCCTTGCCCAGAGGGGAGCAGCGGAGCCTGTGGCTGGGATGGGGACACGAGGCACCCACAGTCCGGAGTCCTGCAGCGGCCACGCTCACTGCTGGGTCACCCTCAGCCCCTGTGTCTCTGCACCCGGGGCTCTCTAACCTGCAACTCCCATCCCCTGCCTGGCTCCTTCCTCCTCCTCCTCCTCCTCCTCCTCCTCCTGCTCTCCGGCTCAGGGGGGCGATGGGACCCGGCGGGCGAGGGCGGGGGATGGCGGCGGGAGGCGATGGGGGGTGCCGGGGGTGGCGGTAACCCTGGGGGG
>VWZG01008762.1:1926980-1978813 GCA_013396735.1 Grallaria varia | reverse complement strand
CGGCGCTGGGCGGCAGCGGCAGCCAGAGCCTGGGCAGGATGCCCCGGCAGCCGCTGGAGCTGCAGGTGGTCACCATCCTGCTGGTGCTGCTCATCTGCGGCGTGGGCATCGCGGGCAACGCGATGGTGGTGCTGGTGGTGCTGCGCACCAAGCACATGGTGACCCCCACCAACTGCTACCTGGTGAGCCTGGCGGTGGCCGACCTCATCGTGCTGCTGGCGGCCGGGCTGCCCAACATCTCCGAAGTGGTGGCTTCTTGGGTGTACGGCTACGCCGGCTGCCTCTGCATCACCTATTTGCAGTACCTGGGCATCAACATCTCCGCCTGGTCCATCGCTGCCTTCACGGTGGAGCGGTACATCGCCATCTGCCACGCCATCAAAGCGCAGCTCCTGTGCACCGTGGCCCGTGCCAAGCGCATCGTCGCCTCGCTGTGGCTCTTCACCTCCCTCTATTGCCTCATGTGGTTCTTCCTGGTGGACACGACCCAGGTGACCTTCTCGGATGGGGCGCAGGTCAGCTGTGGCTACCGGGTCTCCAGAAGCCTTTACATGCCCATTTACTTCTTGGATTTCGCTGTCTTCTACGTCATCCCACTGGGGCTGGCGACTGTCCTCTACGGCCTCATTGCCCGCATCCTCTTCATGAGCCCCCTGCCCGCCACCCCGCAGCACTCCTGCCTGGGCTCCATGCACCAGGGCAGCTCCCTCAAGCTCTCCTGCCGGGGCAACAAGGGGGCCCTGAGCTCCCGCAAGCAGGTAGGGGCTCCCCGCAGTGCTGGGACACGCTGGGCTGCGGGCAGCACCGTCAGGGGCTCGGTGCTTTGAGGGGCATGCTGCCAGGTTAGGGGGTCCACAGCATTTTGCTTCCCTTTGTGGGCAGAGTGGAGAGGGTTGGTTTGCTGCAAAGAAGCCCCTCCCTGGCCCAGCTTGGGTCTGGCAGCACAAATGGGCTCCCCCTGCTTTGGCTGAGCCTGGCGGAGCAGGACAGGGCTCCAATACCACTTGGGAGAGGCAAGAGTGCAGGCATGTTTGCTGGCTAATTAATTTCTGATTGCCTCCCTGGGGTCACATTATGCCAGTGAGACTCGCCTCTCAGGGTCCTGGGCAGGTGACCTTGGATTTAAAGGAGAAAAGGGAAAGGAGAGCTGTCTTCCCTCTGAGCCCAACCCCAGCTGCAGCCCCCCTAGTCAGTTCAACTGGGAAGGTACCTCAATGTCACAGTGGTGTGTTTGCCTCTCAGTGATTTCTCCATCATCCTGCCTGCTCCCCATATCCTTCTCCTTTCACATCCTTCTGTCCTCATTCCTTCTCTTACTCTGTACACATGGACAATCACTGCCTCATGCCCCATCTCTTTGGACACGTCAATATCTAGACATGGGACACTTTTGCCTGCCTGTCCACTCTCCAGCTGTTTGTAGGAGACCATCCCATTCTGTCCACTCTCCAGCTGTTTGCAGGAGATCATCCTATTCTGGATAGGCAGAGACATAGTCTCTTGGAAAGGGAAGGGCTGAATTCAGGAGTTTGGCTTGAGTCCTTGAAATCACTAGTTCTGCTGTGACTTCCAGACAGCCTGAAATAGTCTTCAATGTTCCCTAAAGTCCTCATGTTTCCGACTCAGTATCTTGTTGCCTGCCTTGCACAGGAACCTCCATTCCCCAGAAGAGATGAGTCACAGACACAGAGGGGAAGCAAACAGCCCAGAGAACAAGTATTTCTCCATTAACTTCTAAGTCTTTCCAGTTCAGCTTTCCCTCCCTTTTTCTCCAGCACTGAAAGGTTTAAAGCAAGTGCTGACTTCTGCAAAAGTATTTGCCTGCTCTCCTAAGGCTGCTGGCTGCTGCATGAGCCTCAGGTCGTGTGTTCAGCAGTGAGGGCTCTTGACACAAGGCATGTCCATGGACCTCTCCTTCCAGAGCAGCTGCTGGAGGAGCTGTGCCTCTCCTCTCCTCCCATGGTGTTGTGCCATGGAGTGGCTGGGCTGCACACAGCATGCTCCAGCATCATCAGGACAAGTGGCTGTTGGGGCTGGATGATGGGCACTCCATCTCCTGGAAACATCTTGTGCTCTCTTTTCCGGTACACCGGCAGTTTACTCGAGATCATCATTACCTCCTGAAATACCTTAGCATGCAGCCTTCTGGATGGCCTGACATCGTTAGGAATAAAGATAGCACTGAGTTTTTAAACTGTAAAGCAGTTCTTGAGGGCTTCCTGTAGCCGCGTGTGTGTCGCTCAGGAGGTCCCTCTGACCAAAGCACAGGCACCCACAGCAACATTCCTCCTCTGGCCTCTCTTTATAGAGGAACTTGTTCTTTCAGGCCCCGTGCTCAGAGTCCCCCGGGAGAGGTCCTACAGGGGCTGCCTCAGAGGGGCCCAGTTTTCTCCCCTGACTCTAAAGAGGATGGCTGGGGGTGTTTTGCTTTGGCTGTGCTCCTACACAGCCCCAGCACTGCAAGGCTTTCGGGGTGTGAAGATACTGCTCTGCCCTCGCTGGTGCCTCTAAAACACTTAAGTTCAGAGCAGGACAACACGAGGTGTGAGTTTCACTGTGTTTATCACTTAAACACCAGCCACCTCCAAGCACGTATTTCACCTGCTGGAGAGGGACCGCTAGAGGGAGTGGGATTCCCAAAAAAAGAATGTGCAGCTCAGGATGATGGTGCGGGAACAAGGAGGAGGGACACTGGCTGGGGAGAAACGACTGTGGCTTCCATGACAGGGACAGAGGCTGGACACACTGTGAGAGGGAATGGCGTGGGAGGACTGTGCGAGGATGGAAGATGCCGATCGTCTTGTATGGAGTGAGAAGGATGCTCACACTGGATTTGCTTTGGGAGTTACATCTGGCTTGGCCCACGGAGCTGGAAGATGAGCTGCCCCTTTGGCATAGGGACCTAGGATGTAGTTAGGAGTCTGTACAGAAGATATCATTGGCCATCCAGTAACACTGGTTTACCTGGTTAAAAGTAGTTTTCAGCTAAATATCAACTGGCCTGGTAAAACATCCCCTTCCATCTGCAAACCTTGTCTTGCTTCTCTCCATAGCTCCTTTACAGCCGTTCTGTGTACACTCTGTGTGCAACAGAATGTGGCAAAACACTTGGAAAATTGTTGTCCCTGAGCTGGTGCTGCCCTGAGGGATGCTTGAAGGCTACAACAAAGCTCTGGCTTTTTTGAATGCAGCTTTTTTTGGAAGTCAATTCAGGACTACTGTAGAAAGTGATAAATGTCCTAAACTCTCCTCAGTGCTGATTAGGTTCATTTTTCACATGAGCACCTGAAGTAACTTCAGAGAATCTCAGGTGTGCTGTAGTTGCTCTCCTCAGCAAGGTGGAGTGAGGAGAGGCAGAGGAAGGTTTCAGCCGTGCATGCAAACACTGGAGATTTCTTTTTCCCCAGGATGGAAATAAAAGAGTGAGTTTGGGATAGACCATTGAGTTTTATCCAAGGAAGCATCCTGTATCCACAGAACTTTGCTGAAGTCACACCCAGGAGAACATGGTCCATACAGCTTTAAAAGGCAAATTTCAATCTTACAGCAAGCTCGGGGCAGGGCTGACTGTCCCAGCCCATGGTCTGCAATGCATCGTCCTCAGGGAGCACTCAAGGGATTTACTGAGACAGAGGTAATAAATCCTCATGGTGCTGTTTCCACTGGGTTTTCCTCCCAGAACAAAGACAATGGTTTTGCAGGACTGCAGGACACAGCGGGAAGTGCTAGTGCGGTGACAGCACTTTGTGGTCCTTTACGGGCTGGGAGGAGGTGTTGAGAGCTCTTTAAGTGGGAGCTGGGGCAGTGCTTGCTGGCACCACAGGCTTTTCCATAACAACCAGTCAAAAACCAGAGGCAATTACGGCTAAAAAGCAGATGAAACACTGATTCTGTTCCAGAATACATTTCTTTTGGTCTCAGAAAGGACTGGAATGAACTTACTTCTGAGCCTTATTAGGATACACTCCCTTGGTGTTGTCACTTGGCTGCAGAGTTCAGATCATTCTTCACAAACATTGTGAGTGGCTGAACAGTAAAATGAGGCAGGGAATTACAACAGAAAAAAGCCAAAGATGTTTCAGCCTTGGGAGATGTCACAAGAGCAGTATTAATGTGTCGTCTTTAAAGGGACATTTTGGCCATACAGAAACCTCCCTGCAGAAGACACCTGCCAGAGAGCAGAGCAAAGTGTGTAAAGCTCAGGGATTTATTTTCTCCATTCCTGTAGGGAAAAAACTTTGCATCTTGGGACAACCACTGGGTGAAGAGTACCTGTGTCTCAGTGAGGCCCTGCAGAGATGTGCTCCTTCACCTTCCCCAGGATAAATTTGCAGCAATCCTGTTGCCCAGGACTGCTGAAGTTGATGGAAAGACTCCCACCAACCCCACCCCCAAGACAGTCCTTTAACATGGACCCTTCCAGACAGGACAGGGATGTGTTCAGTCCCTGCATGGGATGGAAAAGAACAGAGACTGCCCTCTTCTCCCAGGAGTAAATTGCTTAATAGAGGGGAATTAAATCCTGGCTGAAATGGTACTTAGGGTCACTTGACCTGAGGAGTTGGTTGCATTTTTCTGTCGGGTTCAGCTATTAACTGTTCAGGTCAACTTCATTCAGGTTATTGGGAAATAAACCTCAGATGCACCAAAAATAGGGCAAGAGCAATTCCCCCTGCAAACCTGAACAGTGCATCTCTGGACGGAGGCTGGCTGAATGCTCCATCACTGCTGGGTCTATTTGCTATAAGGGTGCTTAAAACAGTAGAGAAAACAAGATATATCCTATGGCATCCCCAAAACTTAGGTCTCCACCTTTGAACAAGCATTTTCCCCATTGTTTGATTGTTATGTACAATTGTCAACTTTTTTTTTTCCCCCTGGTACAGAAATTCCTGTGATTATCCTAGCCCATTTCCAGGATGGTGGATACTTTTTCTAAAGTGTTTTAAAGAAACTTCAGTGATAGATAAAAACCTCTAATTTAAGGGTTTATTTACGCAAGATTGTTTCGTGAGTAAAATGGTTTCAGAGAGGGAATAGCTCCATGGTTTGGGTGCCTATTTTAGACGCTTAAAGAGAGACAGAAGCCCTGTGTAGAGTGAATTAGCTGCCACTGCTTCCCCAGGTGGGAAAGTTCTGCTGGAGATGTAGCGTCATCTGACTATGTCTCTTTTTGGATGTCCCCATGGGCAAGGTGACCAAAATGCTGGCCGTCGTGGTGGTCCTCTTCGCCCTGCTGTGGATGCCTTATCGCACGCTGGTGGTGGTGAACTCCTTCATGGACCCTCCCTACCTGAACACCTGGTTCCTCCTCTTCTGCCGCTTGTGCATCTACCTGAACAGTGCCATCAACCCCATCATCTACAACCTCATGTCACAGAAGTTCAGGGCTGCCTTCAGGAAGTTATACAAGTGCGAGGAGAAGAGCGCTGAGCACCCAGCCCCGTGCACCGTGCCGGTGTCCTACAGCGTCCTGAAGGGCTGTTCCCGTGACAGCTCCGACCACAACGTCACCGCACAAGAGGACCTCAACAGGCTCCCTGCACCTGCAAAGAAGAACAAGCAAATCCTGGGACCCTGAAACAAGGCAGGCAGTGGGAGCTGTGCAGCTGTGTTGGGAAAACACCAAGAGAAATTGCTTTGGCGTTGCAGCAAGCTTCATTTGATACTTCCCCAGGGCATTCAACAAAACATATTGTTAAAGGCAAATCAATTTGCTTTTCCTTAATGCTAATTTATTCTTGTTTGGTGAAGTGTTAGGCACAGATCAATGTTTAGCATCTTTGAAGCTTCTGTTGCTAAATAGAGCAGTGCAATGCCATCCTGTGTTATGTGCAAGTGCAGTTGCTTGTTGAGTTGGGCCAAAGCATTGAGGGGAAACCCAGGAAGAGAAGGAAATTCAAGAGGAAAAAAACCCTCTTTTCGCTGGACCCATTTTCATAAAGAGTGAGACTCTCCTACCCAAATTTACATGCCGGTAACACAGATATCCCATGGGAGTTGCTTCTCAAGAGTCCTTTTAGAGGTAACGGGGACAATTAGGCACTTGCAAGCAGCGTCCCCTCTCATCTCAGCACAGTCCTCTGAGGAACACACAACCCCACTGAGGACATCAGTGCCTCCCAAGATGTGAGCACTTCTGACTGTCAAGTGATTCTCTCTGGTGGAGGCTTCTGTGTTAGGAACAACCAAAGCTGGGTGTCATTAACCTCACGTCATGTCTCTGGAAGCATCACAGTGCTGGTAGCACAGAAACCCAAGGTCCAGACCAGTTGGATTTGTCACAGAAAAATGAACAAACTAATACTGAGTGTTCCCTAAGGTACCAGTAATACTTCCAACATTGTGGTCTAAGTTTCTTTTGGATAAATTTACCTTTCCTGTCCAAACCCCTCTGGTTGCTTCAGCTGGAAACTCTACCCTTGCCCTGAAGGCCCAGTGTGGTGTAGTTGTGTACCACAGAGCACTGTTGCTCCCTGTCCCAGCTACAGTTGCATTTCAATGGCAGGTGAAGAAATTCTCTCATTTCCTGAGAATAATTTGTGAAAGTCCATTAAATGTTTTGTGGTAAGTGACACATTTATTGCTGCTGTCATCTTGTGAGAAAAGTGGATATTCATAACCTTCAGCATCCAAGAAACCAGCCCAAGGACACAACCCAGACTTTCAAGAGACTATCTGGACTATGAGTAAAATTAAAAAGATTACACACGAGTCAAACCCTAAAGATCTTGCCAAATAAAACAAGTGTCAACCACCAGTAACCCTCAAGTGACTGTAAGAGATTATTTGAACAGCCAGTGCAGCCTCAGTAGTCAACATTGGGTTTTGTCAAATTCTAGTGCTCAAAGATCTTAAAATTTTGCATCCACTCAAGAAAATTATCTGTGTATATGTTTAAGAGCACAAGAAGCTGATTAACCATCATGAATCACTTGACTGGGTGAGTCAGGACAAGACCTCAAGTTCCCCTGGTGTGTCAGAACCAAACAGGACCCATTCCATTGTGTGTAGGGTGGCTTTGCATGTATGACTATTATATTGTGAGTTATTAAACTATCTACTTTGACGCTAAAACAGCTGTAGGATGAGGGACAAGAACATTGTTTTTTGCCATTATTTGAAACATAACGTGTTTGGAATTTAAGGATTCCTGTAATTTTTGCACTCCTTTGTGTATGTTGGGAATTTAGGAATAGAGTTCCTATTTATTGTTACAGAAGTTCTACACAGAGATTTGGGATTTGCTTCTTGAAGAAAATGGAACTGTTTTTGCTAACATGAGAATTTGCTAGTAACAATATTTTCTCTAGTACCGGATTTTTCTTTCCCCTTAGAAGAGATTTTTCCTTCGCAGCTCAGAACAATTCATTGATAGACACGTCCAGGGACAAACGGGAGCAGTGTGGATCAGGGAGGAGGAAGAGGAGCCCTGGGCCACTGCTGGTGCCTCCCTGGGGGCTGGAGCACAGGGAACATCTCCTGGGATGGGCTGTCCTGCCTCCCCCCGCCAGTCACCCTGAAGCTGTGGGTGCAGAGACCAGCAGGGAGTCCACCTTTGCCCTGAGGCCATGTGGGATGAGGATTTTCTGTCCGAGCTTGGAAACACACTTGGATCCTCAGCCAAGGCGTTTTTCAGGCATGGGATGTGCTGTTTGACAGACAGCCCTGATCCCTGCGAACACAAGGAGCGGCTTAACTCTGAAGTACCTCCAGCAGGGTAATTTCCACCCCCTCATCCCGCTTCCAATCTTCACTATTCCCATTTATGCTTTTTCCCCCCCGAGAGAGACATCCTAAAAGCACTATTCTCTTAATTAACTTTCAGGCCAACAGCTAGTTGATAGTTCTGAAATTGTTGTCCAACATACTTCGGATTCAATTAAAAGCCAGTTCTCTTCTCCCCTTTCTGCCCTGAACTGCCAAGTACAGCACGACCCTGTGTTATTTGAGAAGTAATTGGCAGATAAATTCCCCTGGCACCACGAGTTCTCCAGCAAACACACCAGAGCATCTCTGTAGCTGAGGAATGAGTTCCTGCGCCTTCCCCCTGCATGTATTCTGACACTTTAGGAGGAGTTGAGAGAGTTTTAGGTGGAAGTGGAGGCAGAAGGTCAGCACTCAGCTTGCTAAAGAGATGCTGGTTAAGAGGACAGGCAGCTGCATGCTGCTGGGAAATAAATCACTAGCAGAAAGGAATTAAATATCACTGTAACTTCCTCTGGATATCCAGGGTCGGAATAAAAACCTCAATTCCTTGTCAGAAATAAAAGAGCTCCCTTCAGGCTTCAGCCTGCATTACCTTGTACATTGCAACATCCCACCCTGCTTGTAAAGTCTAAAGCTGTATTTTATCAGCAGCGTTTATTTGTCTCAGTGGCATGAGCGTAGGCTGTGAGTTTATAAATGTGCCATCAAATAAAGAATTTATTGCTCCCAAATAATCTACCACATTGAAAGCGCTCCTCAATTTAATCTAACCTGTCACTTGGCTAATTAAAGATTGTTATTTCTAACCCCTGCCCTTCCAATGCTTGTTACCCTGGTAAAACACAATCTGGTTTCTTTAATTACAAGTAAATAAGTCCCCTGGCAGGAGAGGAGAGATCTGGTACTGCTGCAGAGGCTTGGGGAGAGGGGAGGAATTTGTGAGCAGTGCAAAGACGGGCATGGAGGAGACAGCAGGCTGGGGAGGGACTGCTGGGAGAAGGGTGAGGGAGGTTTCTGGGCCTGAAGAACCACAGGTTGGCTGAAGCTCCTGGCATTGATCAGGGACTTTCAGCCTAGGAGACACCACATGCGGCATGTTTACCTGAATCTGGCTGGTCCCAGTGACAGAACCCACACAGTAAGGGCCTCTGTGCAGTACGAGAGACCTCAGAAAGGGTTATTTACTCCTGCAAAACACACAAGTTTAAATAGCTTACCAAAATCTTTAGTTTAAGCCCCAGTCAGGTTGTCTTCTTACCTTATCTCTGTCGCTGGTAGAACATTGGGAAAAACTGGGCATCTGTGCCAGAGGAGAGCATGGCCGTGCTGATGGCTCTCCCCCAGGGCCACATCAGGGAGTGACCCCCAAAACACCAGCAGGTCCCTTAAAAAGGGACAAAAAAGACCATGAGGGCATCCAGCACCTCCCTGCAACCAGAGCAGGCTTCTACTCTGTGGGACCAGCCTGTGGATAGTGCAGTTCTGACATAAAACAGGGGTGCCTTTAAATGAGTAATACTCAGGTCACTGAAGAGGATGCTGAGCAGACATTGGAGAACAGAGTGGATACAGCCCCTCTTCAATCTGGTCTGGCCCCCAGCTGCTTCTTTCAACTAATTAGTTCAAGGAGGCCACAAGAGATGCTAATAACGCCTGGGTATAGTCCTACAGCAATATTAATGTAATCATTCAGCAGTTACTTATTTTGCATTTCATGTTTCCCAAGGCTTCTGGAGGGCTCTTTGGCTGGCACTGCCCCCGAACCTGCCTCCTCTCTGCACTCACTCGGGGGTTGCTCCTCAGGACTCTTCAAACCAAGGCATCCGTTCCAGGAGCACGCTGGGACACACAGCAGATCAAAGCTTGTCAGTCCTGCAGGGCTGACTTTAATTGACTGGAACACCCTCAGTTTAGCAGTTAACCATCCCTGCACATTCCTGCCCTGCCAGGGTCTAAATGCTGACTCCAGTGGGAGGGCATTGCCTGTGCCACAAATCCAGGCTGCTTTCCCAGCCACCACCCAAGGGAGGGAACGTGACTACAGCACCGTGGGTCTCTGTTACACGGGTGATGGGCAGAAGTATTAAGGACAACTGGTGCTTTATAATTTCTGAATTTTCTTTAATAACCACCTTATGAATTGGGCTCTGAGAGTGCTGTTTCTATAGAGACAGGGGATGCTGCGACTGCACTGGTGGCCGCTCGCTGCTTCTTCAAAAAGGAATGAATGCCTTGATGCCAACCTAGAGCCGGGCATGGCATGTCCTTGGCACAGCCAGGCAGGAGGGCAAAGCCATGGCTTTCAGAGCAGGATGGGGGCTAAGCCAGGGCCAGGCATGGGAAAACATTTCACTGGAGTTGCTGATGGTGTTTATTAATGCTCCTGGGACTCACGCTGCCTTCCTCCAGGAAGGGTCCCAAAGCAAAGGCAGTGGTGTGGAGCCAGCCCCATTCCTGGTTCCTGAGCCAGAAAGGAGCACAGGAACCCCTCTGCATGTTCCAGCACCTACTTGATGCCAGGGCCACCCTCACCCCAGCTCTGCCTCTGCTTCTCATGCAAAGATGAAGGCCAAGAGAGGGTTGCTCCTGATGTCCCGCATGGACAGTGGAGAACTGCGTGGCTGTTCCCAGGGTGTCTGGGCAGGTCACTGTCAAAGGACACTGGGGCTCAGATTGCACCTTCCCTCCCACCGGTGGAGGGTAAGGCTCCTGCCCTTCGACACAGGATCAGGCCAGTGCCTTTAGCCTGGTTCTCACATATCAGACACCTCCCTGCCCACACCCAGGGACACTCAGATGGACACACTGCAGGGGACGTTATCCCTGAAACCAGCAATTACTGGGGCAGAGGTCCCAACACTGTTCCCGCTACCCTGGAGAAGGAGTAGGCGTTTTGTTCTGCCTTTATTAATACTTCTAAAGCAATGTGTCATTGCTTCAGCAACAGACCCACCTCCCTCCCTGGTGTGTCTGCCACATGTGAGCCAAAGACCTGCTCCATTCATCAGCCTGAGATTTATGAGGTGCACAGGGCTCCAGTTACCCTGCTGCCCCCAACTGATGAATGAGATGTGGCTGGTTCTGCCCATACCAGAAGCAGAACAAGCCCAGAGGAGAGTAAAGCCACCATTTCATCAAACTCAGCTCCTTAAGGCTCTACCAGAGCGTGAAATCTTCTGCCATGAGACTCCGTGCACCCACAGAAGCCAGGAGTGGCACTCTTGCCCATGAAGACTGAGCCTGTGTACTGCCAGCCCCTCTGCACAGCCCAGCTTTGCTCATGTGAGACTCTCCAGAAATAGAAGAGGGATTGAAGGTTTCAACTACTCTGGATTCCTCAGGCCATGGGGCCCTGCTGTCCTGGGCTGGTTCTGGGCTCTGCTCTTCCATCCTCCCCCATAAATCACTAGGCTGCCTGTCGTGCCTGGCTTTCCTCTCACTTGGGTTGTTTCAAGAGGCTGAGCGAGAGGAGAGGTCACGGGCAAAGGAGAATCACTCCTCCCCAAAGCCAGGAGGAATGTGGCACTGGAGGAGCAGCCAGTGACGCACAGCTTGGAGGAAACTTGGCAGCAGCCCTGGGGGGGGGAGGCAGCAAAGGGACCTGTCAGCGGCCGTCTGCGTCGCCTGGGCAGGCTGTGGGCCAGCATCCCGCCTCTCCTCCTGGCCCAGCACAACCTCTGCCAGAGGCCAGCACGAAGGCAGCACACAGAGCATGTTCAGAGAGCAGGGGGGATCCTCAGACTGCTGCCACCAAACTCCTAAAAGCAATAAGTGAAAACAACTCTCTTTGCAAAGTACCCGCAGTCAGTAAAAGAAGATTTTGAAATGGGTAACTGGGAAAAAGCTAAAAAACATCCAGATGCCACCGGTGAAATTCTGCACCACTCTCTCCTCCAAGACTGGAGCGAATGTGTCAACATGGAAAGAAACCTGCAGAATCCTCTGCAAAGATCCACATGGATAAAGTGAGCAGATAACTGTTTATTATTGCACATAATCCAGCAGAACAACCGACAGAAAACTCCGGACAGGAGTACAGAGCTTGTAGTAAACAGCTTGCAAAATCTGTGATGAAGGTATTTTTGTGTGAAGAGTGAAAGGTATCTGCATCTTTGTAAGACCTGAAAAGTATAACACAATATCCTAGTCAGTTTTGAAAGCATGCAGTTTGAGGTAAATCTGGTATTTTGCATCTAAGAAAATGAAATCCCTAAGGGGCTCTCTCTCTATGTATATATATCCATATCTCAGTGCAATATGGATATAGTTATATGTCACATAAAAGCAAATCTACCTACTTTTCTCAGAAGGTTACTAGGAGGAAAGCACATTACTGAGTGCATATCACATGCATAAAAAATTGGGGGGGAGGGGGAATTACCTTAGCGCTGTTGAAAAGGATCCATTTTTGTGCTTAGTGTTAAATAAAAGCCCCTCAGGTCTCTCAACGGAAATTGTCTTGCTGGCGAATAAAAGCAGCTGGCATATTCAAACTGCAGAGCTGGCAAGTGAATGCCAGCAAACAGAGATAAAACGTCAAAGGCAGCAGAGCCTGGGGTTGCAATACATTTATACTTAAGGAAAAAAAAAGAAAAGAAGTGAATTGCTACTAAACTATGCTCTGTGGAAGTGTAGATGATGCTGCACAGCTTTCTCAGGACTGGTACAGCCACATGGCTTTTAGGGATCACATTCACTTCTCCCACAGTAAACACCACGTATTTGCTACTGTGGCAAAGTTCCTGAGCTGAATAAGGTTAAAAAATGAAATTGGTTCACAAAGGAAAGTACTGAATTATTCTCACTCTCTTATGCCATAGCTAGAGTAGATAAATTAGGCAGGTTTTGCCCTGTGTCTCCAGTCCGTGTAAACCCCTGTGTGTCTGCCACCCTGTCTCTGCAATCCATTCAGATTGACCTTTGGAGCAGACTGGGCATCTGTTTTTTTCCTTAACCATCATTTCCCTATTCTTTCCAGTCCAAGAAGGTTTTCCCACCCAGTCCTGTGCTGTGGGACTTCAGGATACACAGAGGTGCACAACCAACTATAAATAACATCTCTGATTATCTTAAAAAGGGATAGAAAATACACATTGCTCTTTAAAGAAAGAAGAAACATGTCCAAGCACTCAGCCTCACACTAAACTGTAACTTCATCTGTGCCGACTTTCTAAGCTCACACTGCTAAGGATCAGAGCAGATCATGGTGGAAAAATCTCCTTCCAAAAGTCACTCCTTGTCGCAGCTTTGGGAAAATCAGTGCAAACAGCAACAGCCAGAACTGCCCCACTGTACTCTGCCCCTGCTGAACGCCCGGATGCCGCGTATTTCCGAGCCCAACACCCAAATACAACTGGAGTCACTCGCGCCTCTGCACCTTTTTTCTTTCAGGAATAAGGTCACCTCTCCCCTGACAGCCACCCTGCATCCTCTGGCTGGAAAGTCTGTTCACTCCACACAGTGAGAGCCCAGGAGCCCCCCTGGCATCCCAGCACGCCCAGGGGAGGAACCTGCAGGCGCACAGAGGTATTTTCAGCAAGTGCCTCTTTTCACTGTAACTTGCAAGATTTTCACAGAAAAAAGGGGTAAAGGGACAAACTCAGCACACCTACTTCCTTTCCCGTTACGGTGGGAAGCCACCCACTGCAAGACGCTTCTGTGCAGAGCATTGTTGGTGGCCGGAGAACACTCGGACAGTGCCTGGTCCCAAAACAGGCACCATCTCAACCCCACATGCACCAACAGCCTTGGATCCACCAGACCCTCGCACCCCACCCCGTGGCCCCATCCGCGATGAGCTGGCCAGCATGGGCAGGACTCGGGTTACCCTTCAACAAGCCCAATTTCAACTTGCTCCCCCTCTCAGTCCTCCATACATGGGAAATGACTCCAGGTGACAGGGGAAAGGAAAGACTTTTCGTTCATCCCTCTGGATGACTTCCAAGCACGGAGGGTGACATCGTCCACCCCGGGCATGGCGCGGCTCTCATGAGTCATTTTGGTTGCTGTGTATTGCTTCATCTCCATGCCATGGATAACCTTTGGAAAATCTCTGACACTGAGTCAACCAAGGGAGTTACAAAACACATCAGTGTGCTCGCACGAGACCTTCTCACTCATTTTCCTACAGCTACAGATAAATCCCTCATCCCCGGCATGGCAGGACAGTTGATGGCTTTGGTGAGAATAATTTAAGGCAACTGCTATTTTATACAAAGAAGAGAAGAAGACCACAGTGCAGAAATCCTGGCTTTTCCTTGGTAGATTGCAGAGGCCAGCCACAGCCTGGGAGCAGGAGACTGAACTGATCTTCAGGTGCTCTCATTTAAGATTGATGTTTGCAGTGTAACCTTGAGATCTCAAGTCCTCCTCTTAGGTGTTTCCAGGTGGCTGAGCTTTAATCCCCGCCAAGGTCTGAGGTCTCCATCAGCAGCAACGCCTGTCCCAGACACAGAAGAATGGGAGAGTCATGGGGGAGCAAGACACATGACCGACACATGGTTATCTGCAAGGCTTTCACCTGCATGGGCTGAATGGGGACTAATGGCATAACAGAAAGCAGTGCCCAGCAGAGCAGTTTTGTCCCCCTGCAGCCCAATACCCTCACAGGGGCCTGGGAGGTGCCTCTTGTGTTACATTCCCATGAGGCTCAAGGGTCAGGCTCAGCCTTGATGGCAGATTATTTTTGAATATTTGAGCCCAAGGTGACATAAATCTTGTGCAAGCCCAGCACACATTCCTATTTATAGGAATTCTGCAGGCACGAGAAAGCTCAGGAGATTTTACTGCCATGGAATCCAAATGCAAACCCTCATCCCAATGCAAGTGGAAGACCTGAACAAGCTCCAGTTAAACCTCAGCCTGATACACATCTCGGCTCATATTTACCTTTTGTAAAACAACTACATAACAACAGCTGCAGAACTTGCACTGGTGCAGTCAGATCTGCAAATTCCAGTTCTGTATTTTCTATGTGTTCTTGACTCTTGCTGGGCTGGGTGCCAAGAAATACTACAATGCACAAGTTACCTGGCAGCAGCCAACATGAAACAGCAAATTGAAAGTGCTTCTTGAAGCATATTCGCAGCAAATTTCAAATTTAACATCACACATTCTTGCACTGGAAGTCTCACTCCATGAAACATGCCCATGGTACTGGGAAAGCAAAACTGTATGGTGGGATTGTATCTTATCAACACAGTTTGCTTTATGTAAAATGAGAACCAATCACTGAAGTTACTCCACAACCGCTCTTGGAACAAACAAGGGGTAACTGAGAATCTCAATGCCTAATGCAAGGTAATTGCTTTATTGAATAAGTGCCCACGCATTTTCATCACATGGGCATCTATCAGTGAATGATTTGCATTGGCAGTAAAGCAAGTCGACCCTAAAACATCCAGTGAGCTCTGCAATCGAGGATAAAATCTCATTCCTCTTCTTACCTTGTCTGAGAGGCTCATCATGTCAAAAAATGTACAAATAGGATGGCCAGACCAATGTTCAGTAAGATGACCATGCAGATCACGATTGTGTTAGGTCCCTGAAGGAAAAACCCAAAACAGAGTATTATACACCACAGCTCCAGCAGAGCAGAGAGATGCAGCTTGATGCTGCTGTTCAAAAATATCACAATCACCCCCTCCTGACGCCCTGAAATCGGGCACTTTACAACCCACCTGAATTGCAGACTAGTGGAATGTTTATCAATCCCTATTCCTACTTATTCCCTGCAAACTCCTTTGAAGGAGGTAAAATCAGATTAAAGGAGACCCTGACCATGAGCACATGAACTGCTGAGCCCATGTCAAGCTGTTCCTCCCAACCTCCTTCTGCACCCACACTGCCTGTGTTTGTAAAGTTGCCATTTTTAAGATGAACAAAAACGCCCATATGAGATTATTCTAATGCTTTAATTTCAGACCAAAATATTAACAAGTTGTGCTTTTCTAAAGTCACATTGGAATCATTCACATCCGAAGGGCTGCAAGATGAGACTCGGGGGTCTAATAAAGTGTCTGGGTTTCCAGCTGTATTTGCTAACAGCAAATTTGAATTTCAGGGGCTATATTTTAGACCTGGGAAATCAGCTGGTGATTTGACACCACAGTTCAGCTCATGAGGTGCCCCTACACCAAAAGTTAAGTGTAGCAGGTAAAAGAGAAACACACTCGGCTTTTACTTCCCTGTTTTGCTTTTTTCCCCCAACATTCACATCAATGTTGGCTGCTTAAGGGGTGAGAAAAGGAGAAAAGTGTAAAAAATTAATTGGAAGATCCCCGTTTCCCCCAGCTTTTGAAATAGGGATGTGTCTGAAAGCGTATCTGCCCCGGTGCAGAGGGGAGGTCACGGTAAGAGAGTTATGAATGCCAGCGCCAACATTTGGGGCAGGGTGAGCTGGAAAGGTGGCAGGAGAGAAAACACCAAGGCTCTGCTCCCGAGGGCTCTGGGATCCCAAAAAGAGCCTCTGGGATCCCAAAAAGAGCCTCTGGGCACTGCCTGGGGCCTGCTGCAGACTCAAGCCCGTGGGCTCTGCATCTCTTGGGGTCCTGTCAGACCTCCCAGCGAACAATAAATGAAATACGAAGGGAGACTCCCAGGGCTGCCCCACGTCACCTCTTCGCACTCCTCCACCTTCTGCGCCGCCGCCGCCACCGTGGCCGGGCTGCGCTTGGCGCCCGCCCTGGGCTCCGTCCGCCCCAGGGCCCTGCCCTCGGCCTTCCTGTCGGCCGCGGGCTCAGCCCTGCCCGTGGCCCTGCGCTCGAGGCCGGGGCGCTGCGGCAGCTCCTTGTGATGGGGCAGCTCCTTGTGCCGGGGCGGCTCCTTGTGATGGGGCAGCTCCTTGTGCCGGGGCATCTCCTTGTGCCGGGGCGGCTCCTTGTGATGGGGCAGCTCCTTGTGCCGGGGCAGCTCCTTGTGCTGGGGCAGCTCCGGCTTGGCCTCCACCACGGCTGCCGCCATCTCCTCCCGCTCCTGCGGCGGGGCAGGGGTGCCGCCCCGGCACTGAGGGTCCCCCCGGGGCTCCGGCGAGGGCGACTCGCGCTGGGGGAACTGCTCCTCCTCATAGTCCGCGGCGGGGGTGACCGGGGAGGTGCGCACGGCGTAGCTGTGGTAGCCCTTGAAGAGCTCGACGTCGGGCTCCAGCGCCATGCGCTGCAGTGGCGCGATCTCCATGTGCTCGGCGGCGCGGCCGCGGCCCCGCGAGGCCGCCCGGGCCTCGCCCNTGGCGCGGCGCGGCGGCTCCTCGGCCTCGTGGAGCCCGGGGCTCTCCGGTGGCGTGGGGGGCGGTGGGGCCGCCTGGGGCCGCGGCGGCGCCACCTCCTCCTCCATGTTGACCGCGTGCTCCGCATTCTCGATGATCTCCTGCAGCAGCTTGCGCTTCTGGTACTCGGGGCCTGTGGAGACAGGGATGGCGTCAGGAGAGACCCCAGGGCACCACGACACCCTCACCGCCGCACCCCCAGCCCCAGTGGCTTTGGGGACCGTGAGGTGAGGGCCCAGGCTGGACACTGGGAGAAGGATGTGCACCCAAATCAGAGCCTGGTGCCAGGAGGGATCTCCTCCAGGAGCACCCAGAGGCTCTGAGCCCAATCATGCGCTGGGAAGAGCCAAAGGAGCAGGTGGGTATCGTCCTGCAGTCAAGGTGGGTCAGGGAAATGACACGTCTTGTTCCGAAAACAGGACCAGGACTTTTATTGTATCAGAGGCTGTGGTTCTTATAGACCTGAGCATGGACACATGTCCAAGGACCATTGGTTTCTCTATACATAAATAATTCCTAATTGGACACACAAACCACATGTCGGTAAACATGACCCATCACTTTAGAGACCGGATTTCCGTTCTAGGTGTCACAGCCTTTCCTTCCGTGCATATCACCCTGACGCGTGCAGAAGGTTCCTAGCATAGTCCAACTATTCCACAGAGACCCCAGGCCAGCTGGAGTCTCCCCCACACAGGTGGGGAGCTGCAGATGAGGGTAAAGAACACTGAAAATCTGCAGCCCGGCTTCTTGTGTGCACCCGGATGGGTCATACTGGGTCTAAAGAGGATACCTGGCACCATCACACAAGGTGACTCAGGGCTTCTGGTTTCATTCTGGCCTCATCTCTCACACTGGCTTCTGAGTTCCTAGCAACGTTGCCTCACTTCAGTTACTCACCTATCATCAAATCTTTGCTTTTTATTAACCCTAGGCCGTGTCTGCACAGCAAATTGCAGCCCAGCCTGGGTCTGGAGAAATCAGCCACAGTGTGACACCAACAATACCCATCATGATGGATGTCTGGCAGACCAAAATCCACCACTAAACAACTGGGAATATCCTGTGGAGTAACAACCCTTCACCGTGCCCTCCATGCTGGGACACGTGTTGGCAGAGGGGTCACCTTGATGCTCACGGCAAGCGAGGACAACAAGACCATCCTGCTCTTTATGGACAGCATGAGGTCACAAAGCAGCTTGTTTGAAAGCAAACCACCTGCTTTGGCCTCATTTTGCTGAACCCCAGCCATGCTGAGGGGTGCACACGTACAGGGCATGCTGTCTGTTCCTGAACGACACAGATCCTGGAGCTGCACCATCCCTGGCTGTCTCAGGGTTCCTCCCCTCATCCCCTCCACCCCAAGGACTGATAAAGACTCTTATGTCTGGTTGGAAAATTTGGCTTGCTGCTCCTTTCCCTCTAATAAATCAGTGGTATGATTTGCACACTGCTACCTCCTGCCCATGCAGGCACTGCCTCTGCTTGGAGGGGCAGTGGGGAGAAGGAGGGCACTGATTTTAGCTGCTCTGCCCTGCCTGCACCCTCCTGTCAATCAGCAGGTGACCCATTCAGGGCCATTTATTTCTGGCTGCCAGTAAGTTATTTGGAAACTGTTTCAACAGTTGTTCAGGCTCCTCAAAATAGGCTGCCTGCAGCTCCAGGCTCCTTGCTCTCTCCTGCTGCTTTCTTCTCTTCCTGAAAAATTCACAACAAGAACAAAAAACCCCAACTGCCTGGAGAGCACCACACTCACCTCCTCACCTTCATCTCCCAGCACAACATTTCAGGAGGGGCTTTGGCTTACAACCCTCTCCTCTAAGGCACTGGGGACGATACCCTAACTGAAATCCAGGGCTCAATACTAATTAGAGATGTGAGGCTTGCTGAGCAGGATTGCCTGTGCCAGACACAGCAGGGTCTATCTGCCAGGATAGCAGGGAGAAACAGCTACCAAACACTGCCAGGCTCTCTTGGCTCTGTGAACAGCAGCTCCCAGTCCTAGCAAAATCCAAGGGTGGACTATTGTCTGTTTGTTCCTGGATGGTGCAACCGTGCAAGAAGAGGCATCTGCCCCTGTTGTGCATCTTGGGAATTTAGAGATGTAAGAGAATCATAGGAGAACAACAGGTATCAGCAGCTTACAAGGCTTAGAGAGAGAGGCCAGGACCAAAGCAAGGCCCTGCATAACAGCAGGAGGAGGATCCAGCACCTGAGGAGCCAGAAGCAGAGGTCAGGCTGCCTCAAGCTTTTTACAGAGAGTATTTCAATTGTCTCATTCAATCGACATGAGTGGAAAAAATAATCTAGCTAGATGTCCAAAACCTCCCGTTGGGAATTCCAGTTTCCTTTGCCTCTGTGCTATAAATACCCCTGTGTGCAAAGGGTGAATGTGGAGCTGTGAGTGGCAGCTGGGGGGCTTATGTGAGGATCAAGCGACGTTTAGCCATTGTTAAATGAAGTGCCACATGCTGGCTCAGGACCATGCCTGGCTGCTGTGGTGTTTCCCCACTCAAAGCCAGCTCTGTCGGGCCTCAATGGGCAGTGGGGAGGGATGGGCAGTCCTCCAGCTAGGAGGTGCAGGGCAAGGTGGGAGGACAAGGAATTTAGGCAAATCTGTCAGCATGACTCTCCCTGGCCAAGCACTGGCTGTGTGAGCTGTTCCCCTTTCCCACTGTATGTCCTGTGCTGGGACGTAGTACAGGAGATGCAGAGGCACCAAAACCAGAGCAGGAGCAGGTATTGGGTTTTGCTGAGCAGGAGTCAAGCTTTGGCTTCTACCCCTAGTTTTGCTGCTGTGTTAGTCCCTTGTGATCCTGCAGCAGCCATGGGGTGCTCATTCCAGCAGCAAAGCCAGATAATAAGAAAGACAGAATGAAAATGTAGGCACTTAGAATCTTATTCCCTGCTCTGTTATGACTTTCCCTCTCTAGAAAGGAAAGTTTTCCAGGAAGAACTAACAGTCTAGCTCTCTAGCTAACTCAGTCTAGGGAAAGGTAATGGCATTCACAATGCTGCTTCTAATATTACACTTCCTATCTACTAATCCTCAGTGCTTGGTCTCACAGAAGGAACCTCCCAAGTGTTTTTCCAGCCAAATAATCAGCAGGGGATGCTAACAAATAAATAGGAAATCAGGGAAGTGGTATTTTGTATTAGCTGCTTTCTTGTAGGATATTACAGCCCCTAATTATCAGAGTCTGATTGTGCCCTTATTTGTTGTGGGGCCCCACAGGATATGGGCTTGTGAGTCAATGTGCAAAGCTGTTCTAAGAAAAATCCACAAGGGATGTATCTACAGGAGTGCTGCAAATAGCCCCAAGCTTGCTGCCTGTCCTGCCGGGTGTTCTGAGGGCTTGGGGCGTGGAAAAACATGAGGAGAGGTTGAAGGGCTGTGGGTTTTTCCTCCAGGCTGTGGTGACACAGTGGGTAAAACAGTGGTGTAAGGAGGACAGCAAATCAGTGAGGGCAGGGGGCTGGCTGCAACTGAGCAGAAGATAATTTAGGATAGACAAGAGGACAACTTTTGGAGTTGATAAAGTGGATGAAGCATTTGAACAGACTGCCCAAGGAAATTGCAAAACCCCTCGTAGAAGATGCCTCTGATCCTACCTGGCTGGTAGAAGTCTGGGGAGAGCTCCCTGGCCATCATTCTGGCTATGCCTGATTCATTGTTGGCTGCCTGAGCTGCCTGCTCAGACCCTTCTGCCTTGGCTTTGGCATGAGCCGTCCTGTGGAGAGAAGAGAAGACAACAGTGAGCACCTCCTGAGCCAAGGCTATCCCAGCTCCAGCAGTGAACCAAAAGTGAATCAGCCCATCTGGCATAACGGCACTCAGAGTTTGTTCACATGACCCAAACCCCCACACTCAAGGAGAAAAGACCAGATTTTCAACGAGGAAGGTGCCCCAGATGCTCAAGGCTAAGGGGGGAAGGTTGCAGGTAGCCATGCAAGGGAACAGGGCAGGGGTGTTTGCAAATGTGAGCGTGTCCCTGTGTTGCAGGGAGGCAGCGGGTGCAGCACAACGGGCTCGTTGCTGTGCTGTTCAAAGGAACGCCCAAAGCTCCACAGGCATCTTTGGAGCATAAAGGGACAATACGTGGTGGCTGAACTCTGCTGTGTTGTCACCAGCCCTCAGCTACTGCACCTTGCCAGAAGAAGTGTGTCCCTGCCCAGCACACCCCAAAGACACATTTTACCCTAAATGTCTCTCCTGTAGCCCTCCAGCAAAAAACACCCATTGTGCAGGGGCTCCTTTACTGCCCGCAGCCCATGGGGCTGCTCTCACCAGCGCTAGGAAAGGCAGAGCTATTTGCCTCTGTCTCATCTTGGCTCCCTGACTCCTCTCCACTCCTTCCCAGCACATCTCCTCCTTGCTCCACAGGACTACAGGGCTATGGGGGTTATTTTACTGGCCGGCTGTCATATTCTTCACATGCCTCGCGCTCGGGGCCCTGTGATCTTTCTGCTAAAAGCAGGGCTGGCTTTACAGCCCAGCTGCTCAGTCTGGGAAGGAGCTGACTTCAAACAGCAAAGTTGCACCTTAAAAATAAGGGAGGGTGAAGCACCGTATATTCAGCTGCTTTGTTCCACCCAGGGCTTCCCAAGAGCTGCTTTCCCCGTGCTCTCACTATCAGGTTTGCCGAGGCTCCCCATACCTCCCATTTCACACACAAACCCACATTTTTTTGTGTGGACAGTTAGATAAGCAGTTAGCACTACTCAAACACAAATTCACCCCAAACTGCAATTTTTAACGTGGTCTTAGGGTGTCTGATGGGCCCTTTCCAGGCTCAGGTTGGTATCTGGTCACGGTTTAGGACCAAAAAAGAGGAGGAAAGATGCAGTTCTCATCCCTGCAGTGAAAATGCTCCAGAGGAATTTTTGGACTCTTAGTAATGAAATCAAGATTAATTCCTTCCCATTAAACTGAGCTGCAGTAGGCCAACAAGACTAGCTTTAGTCTGAATGCTCAACAGGTACAATGACAAAGTGATAGAAATGCTGTTCTGAGAAGGGGGAAGATACACACGTGCCATTCTGAGTAGCTGTGGGGAAAGAACTAAACATAGAGCATCAGTCCCAGCTGACACAGGCAACAGTGACTTGACAGTGAGCTGAAAACACTGTTCAGGGCCCTGCAATAGAGAAGAGGGTGCGGAGCTGCTGTGGCTCAGCCTGTCCCTCCCTGGGATGACATCCCACTCCACTGGAGCCATGATTCACCTCCCTGCCCACACTTGGGGTTATCTCCCCGCTTCCTCTGCAGGCTGAGCTGCCTGGGATTGCAGTCATTCTTGGTCTTTTTATCCAAAATTACGACAGCTTCTGAGAAACCCAGAGACAAGACATGATGAGGCAGAAAACAGCATTTTTAAGCTGTGGCTCGCAAGCCGGGGGTCTGAGCCAGCTCCAAACGGAGAGAGCACCTCCTTTTTTGGTAGCATATAATCAGTGTGATTAATTCCACTATAATCTGGCAGGGGCCGAGGGGGATGTTTCTGTGCTTTCCACGCCTGGGGGATCAGAGCGGGCTGGGTGTGCTGTGCCTGGGGCACACAGCCTGCCTGGCGCTGGCCTCAGGGAAGAGGCTTGCAAAGGGGGGATCCAGCTCTTCATCCCAGCAGGATGTGCTCCAGCCCCTGGCATTGTCCTGCTGCTCTTGGAGGATGAGAGTGACCGTCAAGAGAGAAAATTCTCCCTTTCAGTTGCTCGCTGAGCCAGGCAGATGCTGTCCTGACCAAGTCCCAGCCAGACAATCAGCCATCTGACCCCAGGTTGGGGAGCACCAGGCAACTCCTGGCAAGTGCATTCCTCAAAGTGGCTCCCAAAAAAGTAGTCTGGAAGTGGACTAGACATGGGGTCTGCTCTCACTGGTAAGGACAGAGCTGGACTCCACGTGTCACCAAGTGGGTACAGATGGCTCTCACATGCTCAGGTCTCTCCTAGCATCTGGGGACAACGCAAGAGAACAGCCTGGAGGTGTTGGAGGTTGTGAGGCAGCTCCCGATTATGCTTTTCTCCTGCTGGAGATTTCCTTTCCTCCAGAGAAGCTGCTGGATGCTGTCTGGCTGCTGAGGGGGCTTGAGTATTGCAGTTCCTGCAGGCAAAGGGATGGCAAGACCAAGGAGGTGCCAGCCTGGGTTGCAGAGGCTGCAATGAGACACTGTGGGTGGTGGGGAGCTGAGCCATCACTGCGAGCCACCGTGGCCCCAAGGCTAGGAGGGCACAGAGGGATGTGCCACACAGGAGCAGTGGCAAGAAGCTGAGCAGCACAGCTTTGGGATGCTGCACTGCCCAAGGACTGTGAGCTGTGTGGCAGCTTTGCCCAGCTCTCTCACTCTGCAGGACACACTTGACCTCTGCTCCTGTATCCATGCTTGGAGAGTTGTCCAGAAGTGTTTGATTTGGAGGGACTGTGGCCAACACAGCTGCAGCTTCAAATCTAGTACCTCCAGCAGACCACGTGCTGGCCCTGCCAGCATCCCAGAAGAGCTCTGCTCTCCCAGCCAGCAGCCTGGCCCCAGCAGGGATGCTGATGCTGCGTGCTGGGTCCCTCTGTCCCTGAGATAATTTAATGGCAGGAGCCAGGCGATGAACATTTGGCTTTCAGAGACACGGGATGGTATCTTAAGTACATCTCCCCTGGCTGTGCTGAACATCCCCAGGACACCAAGGGAAGGCAGAACTGCTCACAGCCTTCCAAAAACCCACGCTGAGGGTTTAGTGACACTGTGACAAAGCCCAGCCTGGAGGAAAGGGTCCAGCCATAACAATAACATCTAACTGCCCTCAAGTATTCCTGAATTTATTATTTATCCGTGTGGCTGGCAGTGCCTGGGAGCTCAATGCAGAGGAAAACTTGGCCCTGGCAGCAAAGCAGGAGACAGATACCAGCTGCCCTGGGAGAGCCCAGTGCACGCAGCCCATGGCACGACAGCCTGTCCCAGCCCACAGCCTGGGGTCTGCCAGGAGCAGGAGTTAAGGAAAGAAACATGTAAGAGGAAAAATTTCTTCCAAGGTTAAGATCTTCTCAAAAAGCTGAAGTCGCTTTCGCAAAATGGAAATCTCAGCCTTTTACTATGTGAATGTAAATTTGATGATTTTCAGGCAGCGCTTTAATCAGGGCCACACTTTTATTTGCTGCTGGTTGTGCTGTGAGCTCCCAGCACCTCTGCAGAAAGCAGCCCCTGCAAAAATCAGCAGAGGAGAAAGTCTGGAGACGGAGGGGGTCATGGGGAAACCAAAATACAGACCCACAGGTTTTAGAGGAACCAGCAGCAGAATTCAAAACTCCTTTTCAAGGCAGTGCTGGAAAATGAGCCATGAACACTAAACGCACCCAATTGGGGGTAATAAACACAAAGAGGGACCTTTACAAGCCCACACTGGTGCTCCCTGTCCGTGCCACTGGAATGAAGATTTCCCAGTTGCACCCTGAGCCATCTCCCTCGGCAGCGCTGTTAAAAATAGCTGCAGTGAATTCTTTGCAAGGAGGAGCAGCAGCCCCGTGCCGAGATGAGGGGAGGCATGCGGGCAATGTCTGCAGCCCCCAGCCCTGCCCTGCTGCTCTGCTGCCTCCCAGCTGGGTCACAGCGGCCGCCACGCTTCACACCCCAGCGGGACGGGAGGGTTAAATGCATCTGCTGTTTTATTTGCTCCTCTGGCACCGTTCTAATGCTCTAATAATTTTTTGTACTAGCGCGGGACAGAGAACCGCTCCCGTCCTTCCTGGCCATCTCCCAGAAACACTGCCTGAATCATTCCTCTGCCTGCTCCTCAAATCCCCTGCGGACACACGAGCCGCAGCTGAGCACCGTGCAAACAGGTGAGGCCCAAAGCCCAGCCAGCACGGCCCCCGCTTTGGACAGTTCATGCGGTTTTGCACATCCACATTGGATTAGACTGTAAATGAGATTGGAATTAGCAGAGAATACTGCAAATACCAGACGGGGTTGGGGTGCCTGCAGGTGCAGCAATGACCTTGCTGCTAGAAATAGGGCAAGAGCTCAGCTCTCTGCCCAAGCTATTCAGATTTGCTTATTAAGGGAAAGACAGACCTGTCCAGCACTACCCTTCCTTCTCCAGAGTCTCCCTCCTCCCATTGACTCAGCAAACCCTGAGCAAGAACCAACTGAACACCTCTCCAATCCATTCTATGATTCTTGCCATTCAAAAAGACCATGAAACAACTGTAATTCATCAGTCAGCTCTAGGAAGGGAGACTTCTGCTGAACTCCCCTCTCCTGGAAACTGACTTTTCCACTCCCAGCCAAATCCCTGCTCCAGCATCCAGCAGGAATCATTTTGTCCTTCTGAAGAAACTTAAGATAACAGTTTATCTTGGCAGGACTGTTTGCAGCACTCAGAAGGCACAGAGAGAAAGCTACAGCATGTTTTTGCTGATGGCAATGTGGTCCTTTCTGCGTTCACATTGTGGAAGGCAACAGAACACAGGCCTGACCAGCACACATCTGTGCTGAGGCTGGGACTGGATGACCTTTAAAGTTCCCTTCCAGCCCAAACATGCATCTACATCCTGACCTGACAGAACTTTCTGGCTTCTCCATTTTCCACACTGTCTTTAGACTTGTGTCATCTCTAGAGCTGGAGCATCTCCATCTTCCTGCTTAGTCCCAGTTCATGTCCTTTGTGTCTCTCCCTCTGCCTCCACATGCATGCAGACACCAGCAAAATTCAGCTACACTCATTTACCTGTAACCAGCCCATGGGACTGAATATCTCTTTTCAGTCCACCTGTCGTGCCATTTTCCCTGCCCTCAGTCAAATCCATTTGTGTATCCCACCCCATGGGTGTCCTGCCCTGACAAACAGCTGCACTGTTCACCCTCCTTTTGCTCTTTTGGTTCCATCCCTCACATGCAGTACCCACTAAACTTAGACTTACATCTCTGGGGTGCATGAGCCTTTGTTTCTTTAAAATATGGATTCTGGACTTAGAAGGTGTGATCTAAATTTTGAAATAAGGATAAATCAACACAATCTGCTTCCTAAAGGAAACACATCCATACTACTACAACAGAAATCCAAAAACAGAAATCATCCTGACCATGCAGAGCAGCTCATGAGATGTCCCAGGCTTTTCCCTCTTGGTACCAGCACTTACACAGCACTGGTGGCACTTTGTATATGCCCAGGCTACTTAGCTGAATAAATCAGGCCTCTTTTCCTTCCTTCCAAAGAAAGGGCACAGCCTGGCCATTCAGCCAGGGGAAAAGCATCCTTTTCTGTGCAGTGATTCTGGAGCACAGGCCTGGCAGAGCTCCCTGCCACCTAACGAGCTCAGCAAGCATTAGCCTTTATGATTACTTGGTGAATTTTTAAAATACCGAAATGTTATCCTTAGCTCTAAATAGCTCCGGGCCACTTGCATCTTTCACCAAGGGATACTTCCCCTTGGAACACTTAAAGTGATATTAATCTCCGAGCAGACAGACCTGCAGCTGTCTTCAATAAGATGACAACCTACGCACCCCAGCCCTGCGTACGGGAGATTTGCTTAATTAATCTCTGCCACCCTGACTGCCCCGTGAGCTGAGCGGGACTGGGTGGCCAGCGGCTGGCAGGTCTCGGCTGTGCCAGCCTGCACGGGAGCCCATGGGCTGTGATGAGCTGGGGGGCCTGGCACAGAGCACAGCTGCTCTCTGTGCCCCCACAGCCATGGGGTGCCAGCCAGCAGCTGCCTGGAGCCAGCTCTAAATGGAGCAGTGCAAGCCAGAGCCTGCTGGCTCAAGGGGCCACCGGGACAGCACCATGGCCCAGGGACATGGCACCAGCCTCAGGCAGGCAGGACAGGCAGATCCTCACCCTGCTGGAGTTTGTCCTGCCAGCACAGCCAGGTTCAGAGCAGCTCATTAGAGCATCCACAGATATATCCTTGGAGACAAGGGGGATTTGCTGCTGCTGCCAGCTGGACCCCCCTCCTCCTACCACTGGATTTCAGGTCTGCTCTCCTCCCTGCTGCCCGGGGTGCAGATCAAGTGGAGCTCAAGTCTCCCAGAGCAGCACAGCCTTGGGGCTATGCCCAAATGCCACTGATTTATTCCAGCTTCTACCATGCCATTACCAAAGGGGCTCCGCTAGTGCTCTGGAGACCCTGATGTAATTAGGTACCACTGCAAGATCAAAGCAGCCGGGTTATCCCGCTGACAGCGCATCGAAACATCTTCACAGCACGTATGAAGCAGGGTCTTCCAGCCTTTCCATGCCCTGTGTGCTCCTGCCTCCCTGCCTGTACCTGCACTGAGCAGGCAGGGGCTGCTCCCTGCCTTGCCCTTGGAATTCCACTTCCAAGAAAACACCAGGAATGCAGCAGTTATTTGTTTCAAGGGAACCCAGCCTGATGCAGGAGCTCCTGATGAGGCCCAAGCTCTGCCAAATACATGGATCCATAAGCTGAGTGTGTTTTACACAACTGCCGGATCCAACAGAATAAAAATGGATCAGAAAGTCTGCGTTTCACTCTAAGACTGTTGGTTTTCTTCAACAAAAAGTTTTAGCAACTTCTAATTCAAATGTTTGTCAGATTTCAGCAATCCAAACCACAAGGGTGAGGAACTGTTGTATCTGTTTTGTGGTTTGTTTATTTTTTTAANTCCAGAAAAAAAAAAAAAAAAAAAAAAGCCATTTCAGGAAATGAAAGCAGATTTCTTAAAACATTGTATTTGGCCAACCCCCCAATTTTTTATCAAAATTTAAGGTGGAAGCCTTTTTCTTCCAGCTCTCTAGGTCTCTTGAGTAGACATTCACAAATGTGAGGTCTAGGAGAAAGAAGGGATGGAGCCAGGAGGTGTGAAGGGCACCCAGCCCATGGCCTGGACCGCAGTGCCTGCAGCTCCCGTGCACCTGCACCCAAGGCTGCTGAGGGAACCCAGGTGGATGGGACACCAGGTCCCTCCTGCTGCTCACTGAAAACTCATCAGGCTTTGCAGGAGCAAAATCAAAAACTTCAGGACTCAGAAAGCCAAAGGGCTCTGGCTCAGCACCAGGATAAGTTGAAAACAATGCTCCTCCTCCAGGAAGAGGGAAGGTTTCTTTATCACCGGCTTTCTATTTTAATTGGATGTTTTACTTAAATAATATTTATTTTTCAAGATAAGCCTATTTCACATTCCACTGAAATGATGATAACCTCTGAGTAAAGCCTGATTGAATCCAATGATTTTAAAGCCCAGCTCCCTGCTCGCTGATTCCAAGCATTTGGATGGAAGTCAGAGCCTTCCTGATCTGCAGCAGCAGATCAATTGAATGAGAAACCATCATTTTCCACAGGTTTTTTTGCAGATTGAAGTCACGCTTCATTTTTCCCTTTCTGTGTTTGTAAGCTGGTGAGATAAGGATTTCCCACAAGGTCAGAATGAACAGCCCATTAATTCCACTTTCCCTGCCTGGCTTGGTATCAGAGTCATACCCATCCCTGGGGCTGGCACCCTGCCATCCCAACTCAGCTCCTCTTGAGAAGATCCCTGCAAGCCACAGCCTCGCCTGCTTCAACCCTGATAACCTGGGAAGCCCTGGAGAAAGACAGTTTGCTGCCCAACAGATGCTTTCTCCTTGGAGCTACTAGAAGTGCAAGTTCCCTCTTACCCTAATAGGGCATGAAAGTGCCTGAGGAAATTCATGTGAGGCGGGTGGAAAACAGATAAAACTCTGCACCCTCCTCTGGAGTCAGAACACATCTTGGCGTAAGGAGCACACTGGGCCAAAAATGTGTCAGTGCTGGAACCGCAGCCAGCCTGGGCTGGGGATGGGGCTGTTCCAGGAGAAGGCTGAAAGAACGGGGTGAAGGTGTCACAATCATTCACCCAGTGGCTCTGAACCCCCACAAAGCCCCTGCTGTCACATGGGGGGATACACTGCAAGGGTCTCACAGTTGGGGTGGGTGTCTGATCCTGCCTCGACCCCAACGCTGGGGCTCGCTGTCCCCACGGCCACGCAGGGCCAGGAACAGAGAGTAGCTCAGCCAAACCCTGAAGCCCTCTCCATGCACGGCTCCAGTGTCCAGGTGGGGTGAGGGTCAGGCAGCAGTTTGAAAATGGCAGTGCTGCTGTGCCACGCAGAAGGTGGCAGAGCCTCAGCCCCAGCTTCGGCTGGTGCGGAAACAGACGCCAGCAACTGGGTTTCTGTTAACCAAGAGTGATGAAACAAGATTATCCTCTTTATAAACACACTCAGCTCTGTGAGAAACGTCTTTGCTGGGACAGCAGGACTGAGGAACGTGCCCTCACTGCCGTGTCCTGGCACTCAGCTAGAGCAGGAGCCACGTGGTTGCCCTTGTTTCTCCCTGCTTGTTGAGCACACTGGCTCTGTCTGAGCCCTGCCCGTGGAAGCACCGAGATGTAGAATCCCTCTGTGGGGGCTGTGGGGCAGCCAGAATACCTGGGCCAGCCAGAATACACAGCCATGGAGGACCTGTCCTCATCTCAGGCCACTCAACTGCCTCCAGGTGTGGTTGCACCTTACTGGGAGTGAGCTTCCCCGTGCACCCCGTGGGGAGGTGAGGGGTAATCTTGTCCTCCCCCCCCACACCTGATGCATTTGTCTCTGAAGCCCCTGGAGAAGTCAGGCTGCAACATCTTCAGTGTCTGATCATACAGCTGCAGAAATGCTGTTCCCTGTGTCTCTCACCGGCAGCTCCTGCTTGGAGGCAAATCACAGACAACAACCAGCCAGGGTCAGGACAAGCTCTGCCTGTCTCCTGCCTGCTGCTGCCTCCTCATTATGTGCCCATCCATCACATGGAGATGTCCTGGAGCAAAGAGACTGTGAGAGCAGAGGAGGATCAGCTGGCCACCCAGGCAGAGAGCCCTCCTGGCAGGGCTGCCTCAAACCACTGCTGCCGCCTGCTCTTGCAGGGTGGCCATGAGCATCCTGCCCTCCAGCCTCAGACCTAAAGGTCTGGGAACGGGCTGAACTCCTGAAGTGTCTCCTGCCTGTGCCTCTGGCTAAAAGCCTGAGGAAAGCAGCAATCAAAGAGTATTTTAAAAAAATCCTAAAACTTTCAGAGCAAACCCCAAGTCTGATTCAACAGACCTGAAATCTCGTCTCAGGGAAGCTGAGCTGTGCTTTCAGCCCAGGAGAGCTGAGGCCACTGTGGCCACCAGCTCTGCACTGGACACACACTGTGCCTCACCAAAGAGATGCCTCACGAAGACATCGCTTTGGTTGCCCACCTTCCCCACCAGCAGTTTAAACTCCCCAGAGCAGTGGGGCCAAGGGCAGGAGCTTGCTGGGGAAGAGCCATGCCAAATAAAGCCCCTCCTGGGTGGGAGCTCGTGGCTGAGCCCCAGCGGCGTGGGCTGCCACGGCCTCGGCTCTCAGCTGTCGTGCTGATAAAGCCCTGCTCTGCCTGCCCTTATTTAGTCAGGAGCCTCTGCTGACTCCAGTGATTTCAGGACGTCATTTGCACCACACACCCGCGTTCCCCGAGGAGATCCTCGCTGCTGTCCGGCCACGCAGCCTGGAAATGCCGGGCACAGGGAGACGGCGGCAGCGCTACCGGGAATGGGGCTGGGCAGGGGAGGTTTGGAAAGCGATAGGGAAGCTGTGGAGCCCTCTTGTTATGTGAAGGGAGAGCTAAGATGTGCCCCAAAGCCATGGGTACAGACAGAAGACCAACTTAGTCTTCAAAACCAGGCAACAGCTCACACTGTGAATGATGCCTACATGTCACTGCCACAGAAGCCGATGTGATTCCTGACACCGAGAGCTCTCCGGAGCTCACCATGATGAGCAAACCCTACCTAATCAGGAACTGATGCCCCACACTTCAGAAAGGAACCTGGAAATTCTTACAGATATCTACAGATATTACATTAAAACAACAATAAATCCAAAATGTATTCATTTGTAGTTGTACTTCTCCAGGCATAAACCACACAGGGGCGTCAGGGCCAGCACCCGATGACAAACAGATGAAGCACAGCAGCCATTACTGCTTCTACTATCTTGCTTTCCTATTGATCCTGTGATGTCTGGCAGATGCATATGAGGTGTTACTGCCAGGGCATGCATCCGTCAAAGGAGCTCAGAGCTTGGCTAGACCCATGCCCTGCAGGACACATGGCCAAGTCCCTCCATTGATTTCAGTCCAAGTCACTGGGAAGCACAACCACGTGCAGAGGCAGACCATGTCAGACGCTGCTGCAGTGGGACAGAGAGGGGATTTGCAGTGCTTACACTCATTTTGTCCCCTAAAAGCCCCAGTGAGAAGTAAAATCCCTTTATGTGCTGCACAGCTACTGAGCACAAAGATTTCAAAACATTAAGTTTCCCCTGCAGTCAGTCCTACTTATTTTATTTTATTTTTTATTTTATTTTATTTTGTTTTATTTATTTTACTCTTTTTTATTTTAATCTGTTCTGAGGAGATGAAAGCTGACCATTTCCAGGGTCTTCCTCCCTGCTTCCAGTAGGACCATCCTCCCCATGTGATAGGCAAGCCCACGCTACTCCCCAAGTCCCCTGTTCTGCACCAACCCGTGTGCCCAGAGAGCTCCAGGGCAGTCATTACACACCTCAGGATGGCTTTGAACTGGCTCACTCACATCTGGGTGGTGACAGTCCCGTCCTCGCTGTCCTCCAGCCAGTTTATCCACTTGGCTGTGATCCCAGTCAGCACAGAGGGTGGGAAAGAGGGAGGCTGGAGACAGACAGTGGGTACCTTCACCTGGCACCACAGGAACAGCCGTGTTCCAGTTCTGATGGGAATCCCTTGGGAACACAGCAGGACAAGTCCTGGAGCACCAGCAGAGCTAATGAACACCAAACGAGTGTTAACCTCCATGTCTATCCCTGTTACCCCTGGTAGTGAGTAAAGCACTCTAAGATGACTTTTCTCCAAAGTGACAGCAGCGTGGGTGAGGATTCCATCAGCTTCCATCAGCTCCATCCCAGTCCTGATCTCCTGTGCTGCCAGTAGACATGCCCAGGGTTATCTGGGCAGCACCGAGAGGCTTTGCCTGGGCTGAAGCTGGCTGAGCTGGGTGGACTGCTCAGGACAACACGACACTACACCAAATAGTTGTCACATATTGAAGTAATGAAAAAAACCGCTGTTCCCTCAGCTGACAGTGAGATGATGTCCTCAGCTTCTTGCACAATGGGGAAAGCAGCTGGTTTGCTGCCCCAGGACGATTCAGGAGGGAGCTGAGTGGGCCAGGACAGCGTTGCAGGCAGAAGGGCAGGCAGTAGCTGGCACTGCCCACAGTGCCAGCTGGAACAGCCAAACTGAGCTGGCAGGAGCCTCAGACACCCTTGGAGTGGAACTGGGACAGGGAAGGTTTGGTGACCACACTGGCCATCATTCCTGGCTGTCACTGCTCTCCTGCCCAGCAGCCCAAGGCAGGGCTCCCATCACTGCTGCCGACAGCGCAGCCCCAGAGCTCAGCACGTGCCTGGGATTCCTACAGTGCAACTGGCCGAGGCAGCTTCCAGCACCTGGGCTTGTTTTCCTCAGGATTTCTATCCTTAAAGAGCCTTTTATGGTGTAAAAAGGAGAAATCTGGTCTTCTCCTGACACTTCACCCTCAGACAGCAGAAGGCTGGATGTGATGACCTTTTAGCTCTTCCTGCAAGGGGCTCCCTTGAGTGTCAGAAGCAAATGAAACTCAAACATTCACATACAATGGCACAGGTGTGCAGGGATAGTTGGGAATCTGCACAGCCTGCTGTGTCCTTCCAATTCATTCCTAGTTATAATCTTACATACAGATATACCACATCTTCCCCCGGAATGGGATTGGTGTAGCCTCAAAGGCATTTTTGTGGGTAAGGCACACGCTCCTATTTGAGGAGAAACATAAATGCTCCATCTAGAAAATGCCATCTCGCAGTTAACGAGCTCGGGCGATGCTAATGATAGTGCAGCCCTTCTATAAACTGTAATAATCCATTTTCACAATCTGTCTGCAATTATTCTGTCCTGGGTGTGGAAACTGAGTAAAGGTTCAAGGCCAAAGCAAAAGTCAGTGGCAGAGCTGGGGTTTAACTAAAGGACCTTCTTGAAGCAGAATTACCTGTATTTACTTTCAACTCCAAAACTGAGCTGAAGGGAGAAGGAAGGAGAGCATGAATTGGATTTACAAAAGGCATCAAGTAGAGAGAGTGGCTCTGCCCAGAGCAACGTACACCAGGAAGAAACACTGATGGAAATGCTGAGTCACAGTTCAGAGGATGGAGGACCCTGAGTTCTCCCACAGTGGGTCCAGCTCAGCTGCAAGCAGTGCCACAGAAACAGGACTGGGGTTCCACACTGACAGGGATCATGGCAATGCCTTCCCTGCCGCAGCAGCCACACCACCACAGCGTCTGATAGCCCAGGACTCCCTGGAGAAAATGGGCTCTCACGTCCTATTTCCTCCAGCTTCAAGGTTTCCTTAATAGGAAATTATTGCCCGGCCGCAGTGGGGAGGGATGCAGTCCCCCGCCGGGGCAGCGGGCACATTCCAGCCCCTGATGGAAAACACTGCAGGGCCGCTTTTGATCCAAAGTGTAAATAGTGTATAATAAAAAGAGGTCCGTGTAAACCAGCCAAGCTCTCGGGGAGCAGAGTTTGCAGCTCCAGCCTCCTTATTCACACCACAGCCACACACATTTCCCGGGCACAGCAAAGCTGGTGCCGGGCTGAGCCTGCCCTGCCAGGAGGATCCAGCGGGCCCCACGCTGCCCTAGCCTGTTATTTTTATCCCTGCACGGAGCTTCACTTGCAATCCTGCTGCGTTTTCTCCACCAGTCTCTGAGGCAACTGTGTTATGCTAAAAAACACTCAGGCTCCCCACAAAACTTGGGAGCAGAAACAGTGGATGGGAAAGTAAAGGCGGGGTTTCTCAGAGGGGCAGGATGAGGTTTGGGAATAGATGTCCCCCTCACTCATTTCCCCTCTCTGTTTGATAATGAAGGAAAAGACAATTAAACAGGAATTAAAAAGAGTGAGACAGGACAGACATGGAGTCACAGCCACTGCCCAGCAACTGAGCAAAGCCTGTGCAGAGTGAGGTTTTGATGTAGAGACCATATGAAACCTTAAGGACTGTTACAACCGCATTTCCCCAAGGAAGAAGAGAGGAGCAAAGGCTCCAATCCCACCTCCCAGATCTCTAATCTTTGCCAGGTCAGCTCTGAGACTGGCAGGAACCCTGCAGGAGGAGGAATGTGCTGCCAACACAGCTTGGACATAGGCAGGGATGCAAGCTGGAGAAGGAGAATTTCCCCTGCCCTTCCCAGGCAGACCCTGGAGCCACTCTTATTTCCTCCCTTCTCTGTCCCAGAAGGGACAGCGGAGTAATTAAACTCAGCTGCTAAAATTAAACGACAAGCCTAATGCATCCCACGAGCTCCCCACAGAGCCACACCAGGGGCTGACCAGTGCTCTGCTGCAGCCCCAGTTTGTCTGGGATGAGCCTGCTGGATTTACCATCATCAAGCCCCACTGTTTGTCATGCTGCCCCATCAATGCCCAGCAGCTCTGGCAGCCTGGCACAGCACCAGGGTGCTCCCCATTCCACCAGCTCACAACCCCCATCCTGCTCAGCATCAGGGCTGGTGCCAGTCCCTGGTGTCCAGCAGCTCCCCCATGGGCCAGGGCTGCAGGGGGACAGGAGAGGGGACAAGAAAGAGGACAGGTCCTGAACGTGTGAGATGGGGCCCACCACCACCACAGGGACCTGCAACTGGAGCTCCAAGCACCCACCTGGACGCTGCAATCTCCGACTTCTGCCGGGCAATGGCCGCGGCCCTCTGAGCCCCCTCCACGCTCCTGTCCACCTTCTGCCGGATCTTGGCGCTCTTGAGGGGTATCACACGCTTCTTCATGCCCTTGACGAGGACGTTGTGGCGGTACTTGCCCTCTTCCTTCTTGCCATCAGGCAGCGTGGTGCAGCCGTAGCCGTGCCGCAGGTTGTCCAGCCACTCGCCCTCGTACTTCAGCCCACTGGAGCGCTCGCTGACCCCAAAGCCAGCGCGCTTGTCGTTCTTCCACTCGCCCATGTAGGTCTCCGTGGTGGTGGCGTCGATGTCGGACTCAAAGGGGGTGTATTCCTCGCCCTCGGCGCCCTCGCCCAGGCTGACGGTGGACGTGGCATCGCTGGCAGCCGAGCTGATCCCGCTCTCGCTCTTGAGGAAGCTGACGCGGCTCTTCTGGCTGGCCAGGGATGACTTGGACTCCGACTTCTTCAGCTTCCCCAGCAAGGAGCCCCTGCGGAAGAGCCCCCCTTTCTTGGGCTTGCCAGCCTCGGCATCCGCGTAGAGGCTGAGGGCGAAGCCGCCGCGGGTGATGGTGGGCGAGAGGGGCAGGCTCTCGGGGTTGGCGGCGGGGGAGTCCTGCTGGGGCAGGGTGCCATTGCTGTGCTCGCTGCGCAGGGAGGACAGCGAGGTGCGCAGCGGGGAGCGCACCACCGAGGCCATGCCGTAGGGCACGCTCTGCCGCACGCCGTAGCCGTGCCGCATGCCGTTGGTGAACTGGCCCTGGTACGTGCCTGCGGGAGAGAAGAGGGACAGGGTGAGCAAGCAGCCTAGTCCTGGGAGAGCCAGCAGAGGAAGGTGGGCTGGGGGGTAGCACTGACACAGAGCAGATGGACCCACCATCCCTCAAAGGGGAGCCCAACTCCACCGGTGCTCACTCACATGCAAAAGCATCAGTCCCCATGGAGCAGAGAGCAGACGACACGAGCCCAAGAGCAGAGGACACAAGCCTAGGAGCAGAGGACACGAGCCCAAGAGCAGAGGACACGAGCCCAAGAGCAGAGGATGTGAGCCCAAGAGCAGAGGACACGAGCCCAAGAGCCTCTGCTGGCAGGTGATAGCTCACTGGAAAGGAGCTGGAGCATCAGGCAACTACGGTGCAAGCCCAAAGCCACTTCGTGTACAGGATTTGCATCCAGAGCGGGGAGCAGAAGGCAGCCCTGCTTAGGCTGTGCAGAGGGTGGCCCCAGTGTGAGCTGCAGTGACACATCTCTCCTTGGCTTGGTGACAGTCCCTTTCAGCCTGTTCTGTAGTCTGTCGCTTGCAGGCTGCCAGGACCAGCTCTAGAACCCCAAGTCAAGCTCCTGGCCATAATGATCCCATGAGTCCACTGGCTGCCATGGCACCTGCAGCTGCATCTGTCTGGCCCAGATATACAGATTCTCTGAGTTCCCAAGACCAAGGACTGTGCCGCAGTGCATGAAGCAAGAGAGGGGCAAAGAAGGGAGGAGCAAAGCAGCTCTGTGTGGGGTTCCTCTAGCTCTGCCCCAAAACCCACCACCCTACTATACTCCTCCAGACCCAGCTCAAGAGGGCAGATGGGTCTCCATGGAATAGGCCACCTCACCCCAGACCAGCACCCTGCAGGACAGGGGCTGCCAGCAATTCCTTCAACCTGGGGCACAGATGGAGGGTGATGGGAGAGGACCAATGCCTTTGGAAAGTCCACTCTAGTCCTTTACTCTCCCAGGTGCTTCTTTCCTGTAAGTGCATGGTCAGCTGTGCTGGGAACATTTTCACAGACATCTGTCCTAAACCTGGCTTGCATTAAGAAGCCACCTACCAAAGGGCACACAATTTTGGGAGAGCAGGCACTCCCAGGGTCCTGGGGAGGCTCATGGAAGGCCATGACCCCTCTTCAAGGCATTCATCTTGCCCCTCAGTCACCCTTACTGAGTCCAGGGATAACCTTGCTCCCCAAGGAGCAAATCCAGTTCCTTCTTTGGCGATTGTGGGACTGCATATTTTACAGTCTCCCAGGCCACTTCTGCAGCATAATCTCTCCTCCCAAGCTTCAGGTTTCGTTGAAATCCTCTTTGGACCCGCCTGTGGAGTGTTAACTTACAGTGCTGAGGGCCAGGAAAGACAAGAAGTGCCCAAGCAGGCAGCAGCTGCTGCCCCAAGTAAGCCACCCTCCACCAGCCCCTGCCGACCCTGCAGCACACAGCATTTTGGGCTCCCTGCAAACAGCTGGTCTCCCCTACAAAGAAAAGCAGAGGTTCAGGTAGTGCAGGGCATCTGCAGCCATGGGGAACCACCCGCCAGAGCAAGGGCCCATGGCCCAGCTTCTTGGCAGAGCCTGAAGCTCTGCTAGGGAAAAATAAGGCGGGCAGCATGGGTTTGGGCATGAGCCAGGAGCCAAGGACCATCCCCAGAGATGCCCAGGCACCTGGGCATGTTCCTTGCTGTGCTCCTAAATCCCTCCCCACAAAATGGTGATGCGTCCTCCTAGTGCAAAATGAAGTTACAGAGACCCCCACACTGCCCCCACTGAGAGCTCGTGAGGTCAGTGCTCCATCCCAGCGAGCAGGGCTGACACACGATCAGGGTGACATTGGAGACCTTCTCCTCAGATGGGAACAACCTCACACAGATCAGGCTGCAGATGATAGTGCCACCATGTTAATTCCCTGGAAAAGGAACTCTGGAAGAGTCTTGCCGGTTTAGGGAGGCTCAGCCGCTCCTCAGGAGCCAAGTTGGAGCAGCCACTGTGCTCCAGCAAATCCCCAGCCTGTTCTGTCCCCCTGAACAGCATCGGAGCCACCGGGATGGGAAAAGCCACATGGCACAGTGGGGCTTCCAGGAGCAGAGATTGGGGTGCCACTTCTTGGGACACATGTGCCAACCCTCAACACAGGATTCAACACCAGCTCTGCAGGCTGCTCTCTGCTGCCTGATTTCAGACCGTATGGCACAAGCAACATCATCCTTGTGCCACGTGGTGTGACCAAACCTGCCAACCCTGCCTGGCTGAATGGAGGGCGCCAACACACGGTGCTGCCCAGCCAAGGCAGGGGCGAGCAGGAACTGCCGTGTCCCCGTCATGCTGCAATTCCCTGCCTGGCTGAGGCTTTGTGCCAGGGCAGGGCCATAAACCACCCCTGGAGCAGAGCCAGAGGCTGCCGGAGCAGCTGGAGGCGCCGGCGGCCGTGCGTCAGGGCACGCAGGGTTTGAGTGGAGCCAAGTCCTGGCTCACCAACACGTCCCGGTGCAGCCAGTTCAAGAGACAGTGGAGCTGTGCAAAACCTCTGTGCAGCAGGGCTGCACGTCCCCGAGCCACTGCCATCCCCCCCCAATCAAAACAGCCTGGGCAAGGGGGGACAGGCAGGACACAGAGCTGTCAGCCAGGCAGCCACGAGCTCACACGTGCCTGTGGTTCTGCAAAACATAATTAAAAAGCAGTGGATGTGAAACAAATAAATCTCCATTTTGGATGAAAAGGGGACGGAGCCCAATTCCCTGACTCCCAAACCCCAAGGGCAGTGGGATAGAGCCACCTCACCACATCAGGGTGTGGTTACTGGGGGACAGGACCCCAGTAATCCTTTATTGCCTGTATTTTTACTTGTCATAATGACAAAAACCTCTGCAACCCGCAGGGATGTGATTCAGCACCTCTGCCCACTCCCAAGCAAAGCAGGGGATGCTGCCTGGGTAACTTCATAGCACGGGAAGGATTCCATTGTGGGACTGATGGAACTGGTATCCCCACAGTCTTCCCTTCCAAACACTCTGATGGGGTGGGAGTACCCTCTGCTTCACCACGGCAGCAGGACAGGATGGTGCACAGCTGCATCCAAGGCAAAAGCTTCAGCTCCTGGTGCCAAATGCCAAATGGCAGAGAGAGCCCACCATCAGCAGTGTCACATCTCCCCTTCCCAGCCTGCTGCAAGGCTCTCATATAATTAGTGATGAATGTAAATAATAAAACCAACCAGGTAAATAATGCAAACAGCTCAGATTGAGTCACTGCCATACGGTCTCCTGCTGCCACCCAGACATTGTGATGACAGGTGGATAAGAACTCAGTGTAGATGGCCAGGTACATTAAAACAATGCACAGCACCACGCGCCAGATGGGGCAGCAAAAACTGAGTGCTGCTTTTTGGTGCCAACTGTACTAACTGATGGGTTCTGCTGAAAAAGAAAGGCAGCAAAAATCCTACACAGGGGTAAAAAAAAATCACTCTTTTAACCCACAGGTCACATTCAACCAGGCAGCAGACACAATCCAGCACCATCTTGGCTCTCCAGAGCCCTTTCCTCCTTTCCCAGCTGCAGTCCCATGGATGCTGCTCCTTCTGTCCCAGACCATGCCCCTTCCCACCACACCTTCCCTGCCACAGGCACTCGAGAAGCTGTGCTGCTCTGTATCACCTATTTCATCTCCCCCAGTACAACACACTTCTGCATTTCTCTTCCCCTTTTCTGTGGTCTTGTGATCACTGACTGGTCTAATTGTTTCCTCATGGTTAATTGACACCGCTGTTTTCCCTAGTGCCCTGGAGAACAAACTGCAGCATCAGAAATAAGTTGGTTTTAGGCTGCTTTGGTTCCAAGTGAGGGTTTTTTCCCCATATAGATATATAAGCAGTTACTTGTACAGCAAAGACAAGCTTTGGGCTGAATCCTGGGTATGCAGCATGATTTGGCATTAGCAGTGAGACTTGACTGGATTTTGACTCTGAGTCAAACACACAAAAGTATCCAAAAAATGAAGCCTTCCTTACAGCATGGGCAAAGCTCACCAGTGGAAGCCAAGTAACTAGGTGTTTACTCATAACTTATGTTGCAAAATGATGAATTCCTTAATTCCGTGCCTTTCACAACCCCAGTCACCATCCACTTCAGCTCAAGCATCCTGCCCCTGTAAAGGGCTCTGACCCCTTCCCTCGTGACAGCAGCAGACACAAGTATATCCAGCTTGGATATCCAAAGGAATATATCAGTGTCACTGCCTCTTCCCAGGAGCTCTGAACCCCTTGTCTGATTTCAGTCAGTGTTACAGAAGACTCCTTTAAACCGTCAGTATCCCAAAGCTTTCACCAAAATGGGTCTTCAGCAGTGGAGAGAAAAAAATGACCCACGCAATGTCTGGGCTAAACTGTACCATGACTCTGTTTCTTATTGGACACCAAAAATCATATGGAATTTCAAAAAGCTTTACTCCAGATATGGGCTTTATTTAGCCACTAATCTTGGCCAGACACAAGACTCAAACACAGACAACCCTATTAAGTATATTTTAAGTGTATTTTGAAGTATAAATTTTTTTATTTATGTCTATATATATATATATATGTGTATATATAAGTTAAAGTCTATTTTAAAACAGTAGAATCAGCTAAATTTCCGTGAAATCTGCCCGCAGCCCAACCATGACCTAAAGTTTCTGATGGCCTGGCAAGAGCTGCACATTCCCAGAGACCTCTTCCTCATGTGGCTGGCTTCCAAGGGGCTTTTGGGAATTGTATCCCCTATTTGAGGGATGGCACATTTCCAAAGCCTTTCCTTGGCAACCTCAAATTCAAATATTAGGAGGTCCCATTAGCAACTTGGCCACATCTGGATCTTGCAAGTGGTTACCATGCACAGGTGAGGAGACAAAACAGAAGCAGCTCAGTAAGACCATCACACCCTCGTCCTACAGATGTGATGCTGGATGGTGATCCCCGCCCTGGCTTTGGTCGCCGCTTTCTATGTGTTCCTGTGCCATCAGAGAAGCTCACGTGCTGAATGTACCGCTCAGAGCAGCCAGGATGTGACGGCCCAATGCGACGACAGCTCAGCACAGCCCAGCCCTGGGGAGCCCTGGGGAGCTCAGCTCAGCACTGCCCACGGTGGCTTTGGCAGGGCACATCCTCACGGATCAGGACCTAACTGCCAGTCTCGGGTGGCACCAGGGATCACACAGCTGGCACGTTCTTGGGTGTGGGACAACACCCCTGGGAGCACTGTGCTGACAGAAGCAGTATATTGTATATCCTCACAGGAGAAAACATTGACTCATCTTTCCCGCTCTTCCATCCCAATCTAAACAAGTCCAAGATCTAAACAAATTCACAGCCTATATCAAGTTCTGCCTCTCAACATTCTCCTCCAGAACATTAACTGGAACTCCCACAGCCTTTCACCCTTAGAAGAATCTGCATTTTAGGAAGCAACAAGGAAGTGGCTTTGACACCTCCAAGGAAACTCTGATGCCTCCAGAATGAAAGTCCCAACAGCAGCCGTTGCTGAGAGTTACCTGGTCACTGCTCCTTACTCATCCGAGCACACCTTGCTTGTCACCAACACACCTTTATGGCCCCATGTGCAGGTTCTCTGCACTGAACTCTCACTGTGGCCATGCAACCTGCACCTCTTAAACCACTCCATGGCCACGGGACAGAGAAGGGAGAAAGTTTAAGGAGGGATGTGTCAATTCGTATTTGTACCTACAGCCTCCAAGGGCACAAAGAAAATGGGTCAATTTCAAGGCTGTATTCCCAGGTTTAAAGTTAGCCACAAACCCACACAAGTCATTGAGAAATATTTATGTAGAAGCATAACCCTGATGGCTAGTCTTGAATTAGTCCATTTTTCTAACACTTACAAATGTGATACTTTTCATTATGAAGATATATACCATTATAGCTATTTTTCTTTATAAATGAACTCCAGTGCCTATCATAGACAAATATAGAAGCAATTCTGATTCATATTTTGAAGGGTATTTCTTTCAAATCACCCTCTCTATTTAGCCATCCTAAATGTGGCAGCCTGGAACATTACAGTGGTGAAGAGCTACAGAATTACTTCTACAGAAATTCTTGCGATGTTTCTAACGCCAAAAATTGCCACTAGTGCAAGAACACAATTAGTCTGAACATTTACAGAGAACAACAAATATCTGACTACATGGTGCATTTGTGCAGTAGCAGGGGTTGGAAGCTTCCAAGTAATCGAAGGGATTTATTTTAAGGAAAAGCGTGTGATCACATATTCTAAACAGCTTCGATGGACTCAATCAAGACGGTTTGGCAAAGCAGATGGCCGGGCAGCCCATCAGAGGCATGCAGGTGGTGTTTTAATGCACAGGCAGAGCGCTGCGGTGCCGTGAGTGGCTCATATCCGACAGGAGGACATTCACAGCTCACAGCCTGGTGAGTGAGTGAACAGCTCACTGCGGTTGTGCACCAGCCCAGACGTTCTGGTTTGGTTCAGCAACGAGCTGCAATAACCAGTCCCTGGGGAACCCGGAGTCCCAGACTACCCAAGTCAGGTTGGTTGGTGTTAAATATCCATACGGACACTGGAGAGCAGGTCCCGAGGGAGGGATGGCAGGGGCAATGCTCCTGCTGCTCCTCCCTCGTGTCCGCAGACAGAGTTACACCCCAAGCTCCGCTTCGTGACTGAAGCACCCCAATGGCTCATTGTAGACCACTGTGCCTGTTGGGATCTCATGAGTGGCAACAGGGTCAGGTCACCTCTTCAGCAGGGACAGCACAACCTCTGCTCTCGCGGGCTGGAAATCCTGCTGTTCATCCCCCTCCCAGCCCCTCCGGAGCCACCCTTACCTCCATCGGCGTAGGTCTCCGTGCCATAGCCATCCTGCAGCCCGTTGTTCCAGGTACCCTCGTACTTGGCACCGCTGCTCATGCTCTGCCTCGCGCCGTACCGTCCTTTAAAGCCGTGGGTCCACTCGCCCCTGTAAACCCACCGTCCTTTGGTCTCGATTCCCAGCCCGTGCCTCTTGCCTTGCGACCAGTAGCCCTCGTAGGTGTTGCCACTGGGCCACGTGTATATGCCCACCACTTCGAAGCCGTAGTTCCAGGAGCCCGAGTACTCGCCCTGGCCCTTGGGGCCGGTGCAGATGCCGTGCCCGTGGGCTTTGCCCCCCTCCCAGCCGCCGCAATAGGCGCCTCCATCATCGAAATCGAACCTGCCGCCGCTCATGGTGCCCTGCGGTGCCCCCCAGCCGGGCAGCGTTCCCAGGGGCAGCGCCGCGGGGCTGCCGCATCCCCGGGGGGAGCGGCCGCTCCTGCCTCGCCCGGCCCGGCCGAGGGGCTGGGGCACGGGAGGAAGGAGAAATTGGGAGGGAGGGAGGGGAGAAGGGCGGGCCGAGCCCCAGCGCTGCCGTCGGGGCAGCCGCTCCGCGCCGGGACCTGCGCGGCGGGCACGGGCATGGACCGCCCGCGGGCAAGGCAAGGCAAGGGGGGCCCGAGCCCCTGGAGGATGGGAAGGGAAGGGAAGGGGGTCCCGAGCCCCGCGGCGGAGGAAGGGAAGGGGTCCCGCTGCCGCCGCTCTGCCCCGCCCGCCCGGCCGCTGCCGGCCCCCGTCCCGTCCCGTCCCGCTCCGCTCTCCTCCCCCGCCGGGAGAAAGGTCAGCGCTGCCCTAACAAGGCCATCGGATCCCAGGAGCTGCTCCCAAAAATAACCCCCCGGAGCCCGGCCCCCGCCTCGGGGCCCTTTTATGAAGGAGGGGGTAGAGACACATCTCACTCCCCCCGTCCCCGGGCAGGGATCCAGGCGGAGAAGGCGCTGGGAAAGTAAATGACTGCTTAAAATAGAGCCTGGGAAGGGGCCGCCGCGCTCCCCCCAGGAGCCACGTCCCGCTCCGGCGAGCCCCGCGGGATGCGGGGATGGAGCGGCGGGACAGGCTGCTCGCATGGGGGTGTAAGCGGGCAGAGGTGCAACGAGGAGTAAGAGCACAGCGGACAGCCCGCTCAGCCCCTCTGCTGCTTTCAAAGCGACTTTCCAAAGATGCTTGAGGGCAAGGAAAGGAATTCACTAGCAGTCGTTTACCCTTCTCTCCCAAAACTCTCCTTCTGTTTAACAGCTAGCAGCGTAATTCAGTCTCACTATGTGGGGAAGAGAAAGGTGAGATCATGCAGAGAGAACGGGGTAGTGACAGCCCACCTTGTTTGTTACAATTCATGGCATCAAATGGTAGAGGACGAACAACGAACAGGTACCAGGCTAATCCAAGCCTGCTCTTCTTCCAGCACCCTTGTCCCGTTCCTAAAGACACTCACAGCAAGACTGTGAAGAGATGACCTTCCCTTCACTGACCACGAAGAGATGACCTTCCCTTCACTGACCACCACGCTGAGAAGCTGCAGGAGCCGTGGGGTGTTATCACCAGGTTGTGCCATGCCCTGCCCTTCCAGGGGAGCGCCCAAAACCCACACCAAACTCTGGGCCAAAACTGCCACAGACAATGTGGAGTGTCAGACTCACACAACACAGTTTTACAACTCGGACAACCTCCTCAGCAGCATTTCTAGAGCGAAAAGGTATAGAGAAACCACACAATCTACACCTGCAAGAAAAGTGTGTATAAACAGCACATAGACACAGAATGCCTGCAGGCACAGGTGAGAAGGACTAAGTGCCCTTTATAAAGCTAATTACAAGAGGCTTCATTTTTATTAAGCCACAGGAAGGAAGGAAGAGGTATTTTGGTGAGGGACTCCAAAACTACTCAGAAGTACTGCTTGGCAGAAAAGTTGGATTTTAAAATTGGCTCAAGTTTGTTGTGGTTTTTTTCATAAATTCAAGTTCTTAGACTACTCAGGCATGTTTTCAAGGTTCTTGGTGCATGATCAAAGGCTAGAAGCTCAAAGCAAAACCAGAGGGTTTAGTTCTGTGGTTTCTGGGAAGACCAAAACATCTTATAACACCTTGTAGTACGGAAGGGAAAGCGTTAAGGCAGCAGTTGCAGCTACCCATGGTGTTCTAGCACTCAGGAGCCCAGAGATGTCGTAACTGTCCCAAGAGGATGCCAAGTTCAGGACCACATAATTATTTGCTTAGCAACTTTTCCTAATTACATAGCACAGTTGTGAACTGATTGCACACTTTAATGTTTAAACACTTCATTTAATGTTTGTTTAAACATCAATAGCTTATGCAGATCCTGGCATTTAAAGAGCTTTTGTTGGCCATCAACAAACCCACACAAACTAAAGAAAGCACTAACAGTGTGTGTGCACTAGGGCACCTCACAGAGCTGGTCTTATTTCTTCATTTTGGCAGAAAAATTCACATTCCGCCCTGAAGATTGAGCCTGTGTCAGCAGCCAACCCACACGGCTGGGACTGACCTCTAGTGGCCCAGCACTGCTCCTCTCCCTTCCCAGTCAGAACCAGTTCACATCTTCCTACTCGGTATTTTTGCATTATCTCCTGGATTTCAATCCACTTTAATGCAGCACTGAGCAGTGAACAGTGCAATCCCAAACTCTGCAGGCCTGTGACTAATGAAAGAAATGGTAAAAAGCAGCGCAGTCTTGAAAGGTATTTTCAGCCCCACAAGGATGCTGTAGTTGGAATTTGCATTGGGAACAATAAAGAATAATTGTTTAAGAAATAAGGTCACTTGGCAGCCCAGTGTTGTAGACAGTAGTTACCAAATAACTGCCCTGAATTCAGAACACAGGTGGCAGAAATGCAACTATAAAAGAGCAGGGAATTGGAAAGGAGATCTGGGACCCAAGTGCCCTCTGCAAGGGGAATATGCACCCTTCAGAACTGGCATAAAATGTAAATTCACACGGCAACTTGTTCTAAGATACCAGGTACTGCAACAGAAGTGACAAAAAACCCCAAGAGTAACCCCAAAGGATTTTGCAGGAAGGGAAGTGTTTGTCTCCATTTCTTCTCCAGACCTTAACAGGTCAGAAAAGTTCTGCTGTTAACCTAAGAGCATCTGACTAGATTAACATTATCCCAGACAGGGAAGGAGGATGGCTGATCAGCCCAACAGAAATAAAGTCCCTTTAGGCACAAAGAAACACCAATGCCTCACTCAAGAAGAGATGACTCATCTCCTGAATTTGCCCAGAGGGGTAACAGTACCAAGAGGAGGGTAGGAGATGGTCACACTCCTTCATGAAATAAAACCACAAGCACGAGCATCCAAAAACACAAGCCTAAGTGTTAAAACCTGAGGTCAAAGTGATTTCAAAGAAGCTGAATTGCACAGACAGTAAGAGCTCTAATCACCAAGCAATCTAGGGACTCCAGCAAACCAAAAAGAGGATGTGGAAAACAAAGTAAATTTCCCAAGTGTTGGGTCTTTTAAGTACAGGCAGGTACTCTCTAGGTACATTTACTTCATTATCTATTCCAATATTATAATGCTGAAACTAAACTGCTTGTCCAGCTTAAATAATGAACATCAGCTGAGATGCAAAGAAATGTTTTTATTGCAAGCACAGTGCGCAGAGAGGAGGTTGCATCTTCACATGACTGTGACAGCAGATTTAGACCAGCCACTCTTCAGGTGTTAGTGCTCCCTGCTCTCAGGTGTACATCATTTCTGCCATGTGAGACATTTTCTTGGGAATATATAAGTAGTATTCCATGTATCCTGAAAGATCTTCAATTGTCACATCATCCACAAAGGCCCTGGCTTGCTCAGAGCAAGAGCGTGGAGAACTTGAGAGAGTTCTTGATGGCAAAGGCTGATCCTCAGAAACTGTTCTATCAGGTGCCAATGGGAGAGTGTTCTGCAAGCCAGTGAATTTGTACACTTCCATATCTTGCCATAGTTTACACTGACAGGCTTTATCTGCACATGTACAGGGCGTACTCGTGTTCAGCCTGGACATGGACTGGAAGTCAGAAAGGTCCGTGGTCTTTAGGCTTGCTCTAGATACCAGAGAAGCTGCAGCTGGAGAGTTCTCCTGTCCATTCTCTGGTGTCAACTGTGTAACAGAAAACCCCAAAGACTCAACCTCAGGTCTCTTCTGGCCGACATCAGGAGCAGCACTGCATCGTTCATGTGCACAGACTTCCTCTGGGACTGGCATCCCAAACCCACTGCTGTCATCCTGGGCATCTGTCTGACTCTTCTTCACTAGCTGGCTGCACATGGAATGTGATTTTGTGCTGCAGTGGATGAACTTTGGAGGATGAAGAATCGGAGACTTGGAACGCCTGCGACGCTGAGTTCTCATGACTCCTCTTGGAGGCTTCTTCATAGACCTGCCAGAGAAAGACACAAAAGGGACTGAAAATTCACTAAAGGACTTATTGCTGGGTTATGAATAACACTGGGCAAAATCTCTACTGCACTTATACTGCATGCAAGAGCTTTAAGCTCAGAGTATTCTGCTGTCTTGGAATTTGACTTTGTACTAGTTAAGCAGCTGTATAAAATATAAAAGGAATACTAGAGAAATAAACCCAGAAGAGTGGGCTTTTAAGGTTAGAAAATGAGTAAAGCATGTGAAACATGACAAAATAATCTCTAAGAGAAGGACAAAGCACAGGAAGACGGCACAAAACTAATGAATCAAGGGCTTTTGTTTCAGATGAACATGAAGTTCTGCATAGACACTCCAGAAATCAATTCTTTATTTTAATCTAGTTCCCAAGGCACAATGACAGCTTCTGCAACGTCAAATGACAAATGAAAGAGGTGCATTCATGATTGTCTGATTCAAAACCAGCAACTTACATTTGTATTGAGAAGTATCTATGAATGCTTAACAACCTGTGGCTGACCAGCATTTCATTTCACTTCACATAACTTTAAATAAGAATGGTAATCATATATGAACAGAAAAAGGTGGTGTGGGGTATTTTAAACAGTTCTTTAATAAAGCACATTTAGGTCCCTTGTTTAGGGGTGCACTTACTCGAAACCTTGTCTATTTAAAATTCCCTTCCAGTGTAGTATCATTTGAAGTAGTATGATAATCCCAAGCTTTTCTTACCCATGCCAGGTTTCCTTAGAAGCACACACAGTCTTAGGTTTGGTTTCATCTGCCACTGTTCTAACTAGTGTTCTGGGACTTGTCCCTTCACCCACAGAGAGAGTAGTAGTAGATCTGTGAAAGACAGAATGAATAGTTAACAGCCTTGACAGGTTAGCATTATTTAGAAAAAAACACCCTATGAATATTCTTTCCCAGAAAATATTGCTCCAAATCATTTAGAATAGGTCTTAAAATCCTGCCCACAAAGACCCAAATCAGAAGGATAAGTGTTTACACATTGCAATCTCAAAGGTCTGTATAACAGACTCTTTCACCACACGATGCCATTCAGCAGCAGACCCAAACCCCACGTGTCAATGACGAACACACACAAAGGATGAATTTCAGCTTCTCAGGACAGGGGAGGGGAAAAACACCATCACTAAAGCAACATGTGTCTTTTTCCAGAGACAAATAAGCCATTCTTTCCTAAAAATAAATGTTCTTTGGACATAAATAGACTGGTTAGCTGAAGAACACTTGAGCCTCTGTCTAAGACAACATAAGCTAAAACTCCTCATACTCATACCACTGCAAGTTGAATCACTTGAACAACACAGATGTGTCAGACCTTTAACTTCTCCTCAAGCCAGGGACCCTAAATGATTTACTAAATTTTTCTGGTGCTATAAATTGATCCCAGGCTCCCATTTTGAAGGACTTGTAATAAACCCAAGAACAATTTTTCCAAGTTGTGTCTCCACACATTACACTGGAATTCAAAGAGAAATTATTTTCCCAATCTTCTATTAAATTAGTTTGTAAGCAGGGTGGATTCCCTGAAAAGTGAAAATAAGTTCCCACACACTAATCTAGGATGGGGTTAAGAGAATCCAAACTATTAGTCAAACTAATTTCCATTTAAAGGACAGTGAACACAGAGCAGAAAATTGAAGGCCACCAATAAAATCTCCAAAGTAATTCAGTATGCCCAGCTGCGTGGTGGGACTAGAGATACTGAAGAAATGAGAGGCAATTCACTACTAATGAGTATAATTACTTAAAAGAAAGATAACTTTAGAAGCCTATCTGCTCACAATCTCAGCTCCATGGTAATTCTAGTTACCAGCTTGATCTTTACGTGCTGCCTTACCTCACTTTCATTTCAGTGACTGTGTAATTGCATCACTGATGACAGCCTACATGTAATATGCAATGGTGCACTACACAGGACTACACAGGTAATACGCAATGGTGCATGTTTGTCAGCAGAAAAACATTAATATAGAAGTCTTTTTAAAAAAAAAATCAGATCAAAATGATCATCACCAACAGAAGACACATGGTGCTTGTGTTCTCCTACCTGAGACGGTGAGGATAAGTGACACGTCAGATCTCCCACAAAACAAGACCATACAAAAAGCATTCTTTCCCATGTAGTGATTTTGGTTATAAATAGAAAATTTGGGACAGCAATGAAAATAGTTTGTGTGGGAATCATGCACTGACTCTCCTGCTCTCTTTTATTGTCATGGAAAGAAAGTTCCTCTCCTGGGAAAAGATGGGAGTTTATTCTCATGACAGGCCTTCAGAGCCATGACAACATGCTAACTTCAACAGCAGAGTTCTAGCACTATGGACTTTAGTACTGGTAAACTCTGGCAGCCAAATCAATGCCAAAGTTCATTTCAAGCACGCTGTCAGCTGCTGATGATTGTAAGGTTTGTTTCAAGCCTGTTGCAAGCGGACAGCAATCAAACTACAATTTCTTGAGAAGTGCAATCTGCAGGTAGTGAATTTCTTTCAGTTTGTTTAACTATAATGAAGGCCTAATGTTTTGCAATTACCTCATTCCCTTAAATTTCACAGTCAGGGTGTTCCCTTCTAGTCCATTTGTAATAGGTTAACTCTGTGCCTCCCTGTGGTGGTTACTTACCCAGTTGTGTCGACCCTCAGCTTTTTGAATGCTGTCTGCAGGCTTTCCTCTTCTCCATCCTTCACTTCTGATTTCATCATTGGGATGGCCAGAAGGTGATGGAATTACCGTGTACTGCTACAAGTAGAAAAAAGGCATATGAAAAAAAAGGCCAAATCCCTGTTAAAAACATTAGTTGCCCAGCAGCACCGTAATACATGAAAATAAACTCAAAATAGCACACTGAGCACGCTAAGATGAGGTCATTCTGCCAGAGCATTTTTGAAAGCTGATTCAGAACAACCTTTACGATACCCAAGAATGAAACAAACAGTCTCTTGTAGCTGAATTAACAATTCAAAGTAAAATTTGGTGTCAATAGCACCGTGCACATCCATTACAGTTCAGACTCTTCTACTTGTCCTACAGTGTTACCAGAATAATTGCAAGAGGCGAAAGTGAGAAGGAGTACCACCATTAGGAACAGTCACTCTGTTATTTCCAAATCTGGGACTCGATGTTACACATATACTTTAAAAACTCCAAACCAACAGATTTTTCTTAGAACAAGTTTTAAGCCAAACAAAATTTTTAGACTTTATGTCTAAGCCCCAGCAGGAGTTACACAATCCTATCAGAACACTGTATTTTGATTGTAAATAGCCATTAAAATTTTCCAATATCAGCTCACAAACAAGTACAAATGCAAATGAGTACAACCAGGAAGTAGTAAGCCTTGTTTTAAATAAAGAACAAAAAGAATTGATAAAAACTGTCTGATGTATTTTTTAATCTACCCTGGCCATCATTTAATATACTACACAGGAATCTCTACTATTTCTAAATTTGATGCTCTTCGGGCTCTCTGGAGGACAGACACCAGTGGTGAACCCCAGGGCTAAGAGTGATCAGCCCTTTTTAACATCTTCATTAATGATGTGGCAAAGTACCTTCAACAAGTCTGCTGCTGTCACCAAACCGGGACGAGTGGCTGATACACCAGTGGGGACCTCAAGAGGAACCCCAGGAACTTCAACAAGGGGAAGTGCAAAGCCCTGCCCCAGGGAAGAACAAGCAAAAAAGGCCCTTGGGGTCCTGGTGGACACCAAGATGGACATGGGCCAGGAACATGCCCTTCTGGCAAAGGGACTAATAGTAGCCTGGGATGCACATCCAGGGAGCTGATCCTTCCCTCTATTCAGCACCAGTGAGGCTGCAGCTGGAGTGTCCAGCTGGGCTCCACATTACAGGAGACACACTGACATGCTAGAGAGGATCTGGTGAAGGGACACAGATGACGAAGGGACTGGTTATCTGAACCTCTGCAGCTCAGTTACTTATGCAGACAGAGAGGGGTAATCTCTGCTCCCTCACCACCTCGTTCCAGCTGGAGGTGGCAGCTCTCCCCTCTGTGATTTCACCTGGAAGCCCTGGATTGCAGACACACACACAGAAGGATATGTATCACAGCTATGATGACACACAGAGAAGGATGATGTATCACAACAATTTCAAGGCACATGTTGTCCAGTGAGTCAGAGAGGGAGTAAACATGAGAGGAAGGAGCTTACACAGACACTGACAACATGAATCTGGGCAAATCACTATTTCATATACTCTCTTAGACAAATACTACTGCTCTGGTGAAACACATGGTCCCTATTTCAGTTTTTTCCTTGGCCTCCCTAATCATCTTTAAAATAAAAGAAGTTTTTTTGATACCAACCCCCTGTATTATATAACCTTAGCAGGTGGATGAGGGTAAAAAGTTCTAAAATCACTGTACATGACTCAAAACATAGGGCCAGGTTTAGGTGAAATACTTTATCACGCTGCCCTCCGTGACCAACACAGCAAGCCCTCGAAACAATGCAAAAGTCATTTAGATAAAACCCCACTCACAAGGCAATAACAAAGCATAAGCTTAAGCACTATAAACACGCCAGCCAAGCAGCACCAATACAGAAAAAAAATCAATTACTGCGATAAACAACCAAAGTTTAATGTAGCGACAAAAACCACACTGCAACTGATGCTCTTTATCTCCTACAAAAATACCCACCAAGGCTTTTCCATTTTATTTTCAGCTCTTTCCCAGCAACACCAGACCATTAACCCAGCTCAGTGCACAGCAAGACAATCCACGGCTCACACGGGACGGGGCACATCCCTTGGACCATCGTGAGCTCCCGGGCGCTTGTGCACAGGGAGCAGGGACAGGGTCCCTTTATTATTATCATAATCATTATTATTACCATCATCATTATTATTACCATTATAATTATTATATTACTTTCAAATTTTTATATTTTCAAAATTTTATATTTTCCAAATTTTGTATTTTAAAAATTTTGTATTTTCTATAATATACATAAAACACTATATAAAGCTTACTAAAAGTTTACCTTTAAAAACATCGCAAAATTTTATATTTTTAAGTTTAATGTTTCTGAATTTCGTTCTCTTTTAAATTTCGTATTTTCGAATTCCATACTTTTA
>VWZG01008762.1:1891593-1926901 GCA_013396735.1 Grallaria varia | reverse complement strand
TCCCCGGCCCCCCCCCGGGGCAGCCCCCTCGGCCGCCCCCGACCCCCGCGGCGGGGCCGGGCCGTGACTCAGCAGAGTCCCCGCGCTCCGGGGGAGCGAGAAGGGCCGGGGACGGAGATGAGGCTGAGGACAAGGGCAGGGACAGGGATAAGGACGGGCCCGGTGCCCGCACTCACCGCGCTCCGGGCCGNGAGGGGGCAGCGCGGCCCGCTCGGGCCTGGCCCCGGCGCCCCGCGCTGCTGGGGCCGCCCCCGCTCGGCTGGCCACGGAGCAGCGCGCGGGAGGATCCCCCCGCGGAGTGGGATGGCTGGAAGGTGGGCACGGAGAGGGAGGTGCTGGCTGAGCGCGAGGAAGCGCTCTGGGGGCGGCTGAACCCGGGGCCGCGCCGGAGTCCCCATCCTTGGGGGCTTTCAGAAGCAGCCGGCTCGGGGTAGCCCTGCCTGAGCAGGGGCTGGACCTCCAGGGATCCTCTCAGCCTCAGCCTCAGTGATCCTGGGCCTTCCCGAACTCTGCTGCCCGTGCCCTGCTCACAGCTCCAAGTTACGCAGACTGACAGGATCCGAAGACACGTTGTTGTTTTTCTCCTGGGCTTTGCCTGCTCTGAGAAACTCAAGGGTGTTGGAGTTGACAGTGGAAAGCTCAGGGTAGGTCTGGTCGGAAAGCAGTGACGTTGCCCGCAGAGGAAGGAGTACCCATTGCAGGGTCAGTCCGTTCTGTACAGGCCACACGTGTTCAGACCTCAGCATCAAATGCCAATTTCTGTATTTCAGTTTGTTCTATATGGCACAATCCGTTACCCACTGAGAGGACGTCGATGGACTTGGAAGCTAAAGATGAAGAGGAAGAGAGTCTACAAACGGCGTTCAAAAAGCTGAGAGTGGATGCAGCAGGGTAAGTGAGCGACAGAAAGGGCCATGTAATTTGTCAGATTTTTGTTACTTGTTTGTATTTGTTTGTTATTAGTTTGCTTTTCAAAAGGACAAAGTAATTTTGTGAAGGTTTCTTTGCTCTTCAAGAGAAGACAACTGTATCGCTTCAGATGAAATGTATAACAGTCTAATAGGCAAAGCAGTACTTTATTACAGACTAATTTTGACACAATATCCAACTGAAATTACACAGTGACTTTGTAGAAATAAGAAATTACTTGCCCAAAGCAGTGAACCCACTCTTAACTGTCATGGTGGTTGTAGTCACTTGGTGTGATACAGAGCTTCTTCTTGGTTTCAGGAGATTTTATGCAGTAAAATGCAGACGTTCTTATATTAAAAACTTGTTCCATAACACACAGGGTGTGCTGATAATGTGTAGGATGAGATTTTCCTTAAAAGTAGGAGCTAATAAATGTAGTCTGACACTCTGTGAGGCAGTTCACTTGGAAGTCTTTTAGGACTTCATAGACACAAGAGAAAGCTTTGTACTGACATTGTTACCCTGTTAATTCGTCTCCCCAGCCATCCATACTGTGAAATCAGGAGTTCCTCTGCATGTGGAAATACACTTTGCTTTGCTACTAATTTCCTCTACTTCAGGAGGTCTGAGGAGTGTGGAAAAAAATAGCTGTTCTCTAACAAGGAACTGTGCTTATTAAACATACCACTTCTGATGCAGTACCAGTGTCAGACTGTGTGGGATTCTGGTTGATTCCTGATACCTTCTTAGGCATAAAAAGATCTTGTTTTGCAGGCATGTGTTTTGAACTGCTCAACTCTTGTGACTAATCCCTTAAGATCGACTTTGGGCTCTTTGCTAGAATTTCAACCTCATTTCTTACAATTTCCTATCCTGTGTTCCAAATCATACCTGCAGTCATCATAAATACAGATTCGTGTGCTGAGGCATTTATGTTTGTCGTCTGAACCTCCAGGGCCAGATGTTTTTTTCATTCCTTGTTTATCTGGGAAATTTAATGATAAATGAATCAGTAACCTGCCCTTGTCTGTTGTTCCTCCTCTCCTTCTCCACTGACTCCCCCTCAGCCTGCTGCTCCAGGTTCCTGACTTTGCATTTCAGATGAGTAGGAGTCTATCTTTAACAACTATTGTCTGACAAGAACGTTTGGAACCTGAGTTTACATTCCTTTAATGTGTCATTTTGGTACAAATAGAGCATGACATCAGCCTCTGGGCATTTTGGCTGCCTTTCATTTCATCTCACCTATCTTTAGCCACTTGACCGAGGCCAGTGTAGTAAAAGGGGTCGGATAAATCTCTGTAATGCCCGGTTTCTGCCACAGAGGAAGTCAAGGCTCCAAATGTGACTGTGTTAGCTGAGCATCCAGCGTGAACAGGCTGAATCTGGACCTCTGGAGCCGTATGTTGAGGCATTTCTGTGACGTGGCGTTTCCCTTCTTACCCAGATGTACTGCAGCTCTGTCCGTGGGCGACGGGACGGTTCTCAGAACAACAACAAGAGCAGCCATGGATGGAGCCAAGCAACAGACTGTCTGTTCCAAGGAAGCGTGGCATGGGTAAAACATGAGACATTTAGCAGCCGCAGGCTGCTTTCGGTGCAAGTTGTTAATTAGTTTCTTCAACATATCTCTTCTCTCTGTTACAAAGTTTTTTCATAGAGGGTATGATGTTCTTAAGGGCATTTCAGCAAAGACTGTAAAAAAAATACTGCTTCTTCTCTTCGGTTTCCTAAAACTTCCTTTTCCGCTGATTTCCTCGGTAGTCTTTTTCTTCAAGTCTTAAACGTTTGCATCCCCCTCTCACCTCATTCTTGGGTTATTTTGTATCTGTATCAAAGTACCTGGGTATTCAGTGTGATTCAGCCAGCAGCTCCAACTGATACAGGTTCTGCACTGCAGTTCAGTTTGGGATGACAAAGTATCATTTGCTTAATGCAGAAGATTTTGGGGGAAGTTCTGTAAGTAAGGGCTGTTTGTACATGTCTCTCTTTTGGGGGATCCCAAATTTCTTCAGAGTCCTCCACTGTTCCTGTCAGAGATTGTAAGTGACCAGTCACCTGGTTTTTTGAAGCAGAAGAAAAAAATCTTACAAAGCATTTTTAGCCAGATTTTAGAGCTTACTGAGCTGTGGTGTCAATTCTGCAGTTACCTACTTGCTCACCTGTTGTAACCCTGCAGGTGTGTGAGGAAGCCTTCCCGAGGATCAGCAAGAGTCCCACGCCGCCGCCGCTCCAAATCTCCGGTCCTGCATCCTCCCAAGTTTACGTATTGCAACATGAAAGCCAACAACCAGCTGAAACACAAAACCCAGGCAGACACGTCGAAGGGTATCATCGGCTCAGAGGTTTTTGTCACAGCAGAACACGGTACGAAGGACAGGCAGGATTCTCCCCTTGAGGCCAGTGACGACAGAATTGAACCGCTGGAAGATTTCACCGCCGAAGAGCCTTTGGAGAAGTCGAGAGAGAATTGCCCTGCTCTGCCCTCATCCTTTGAAACCAGCTTGCATTCTAGCCAAACCTCGGATTTCCAGTCCTTATCCATGCTTAGCAACGGCAAGCAGTGCCCTTGTACGGACAAGAAGTGCCAGTGCAAGCAGTGGAGAACCATGGAAGTGTACTCCTTCTCCGGCCTACGGAGCGTCCTGTCGGAGTGCGAGAAGGCTGTCCTTGGAGTCCATGGCCACTCTCTGCAAAACAGATCCCCTTGTGGGACAGCCTCGTCAAGCTCTCCTAGGTCTTGTTCTGAACAAGCTCGAGCCTTTGTGGACGACGTGACTATTGAAGATCTTTCAGGATACATGGAATACTACTTATATATTCCCAAGAAAATGTCTCACATGGCAGAGATGATGTATACTTGACTGTATGCAATAGAGGATCCTGAAGTGGAGTTTGTTACAATGGCCGGGTTAATTGCCTTGTCAGTGCCATGTTTTCACTGTTGTGTGTTTGATTAAATGTTTCTTTGCCTCACACAGTTTAGTTTTCTAATAAAATGAAAAATTAAATATAGTTTCTGAGCTTAGTTCTAAAAAGAAAGCACTAAAGTCTCTGAATACCTTAACAAAACACTCTGGTTCAGAGGAGCTCCGTTTGGTTTTTGGTTTGTGCTGTGGATATTGTTTTGAAAAAAACGCCTGAAAAACCTTTAGGGGTTTTTTTTCTGAAATTTTGCAGTGTTTGGAAGGTTCATTCTTAATGTGTCCCAGTATTTAGAGAAAAGTTTCACAGCTACAGCTCTATCCTCCTCATTGTGCTCTAGAGACAAGGATGAGAAGGCATTCAGCATTTTGGATAGGACGAAATCTCCTTTTTGTGAACACTGGCTGGCTCCTTTTTAGTTGGATTGAGTTGTGAATGCTTCTTCCTCACAAATTTTTTGGGAGGTCCAGAACATGCAGGTGTGTGCTTGGACCCTTCCACAATCTAACTCACTCACTCTTAAGCAGTTCTATTTTTCTGCAGATAAGTGAAGCTCTTAGAAGTAAAAATATATTTTGTTATTTGTGCTTTACAGATGGAATAATTTAGGGAGAGAGTGAAGCAGGCTAACAGATTTTTTGGGTTATGCTGTCTCAGAAGTGGAGATGGTGGACCCATCAGATTGTTTCTGAGCACATCTGATACACAAAGCAGGGTGGAAATGGGGTGAACAAGAAGTGTGTATCATCCTGGCTTTGTGCTGTAGAGCTATGACATTCCTGCTGGTTGAAAATACTGCAATAAAAAACTTTGTTGCTGAGACTTGCATTAATAAATGTTTGTCAAAACCCAGCAAATTAAAGACTGAATAATTTGACTTACACTCATCTCACATCAAGACTTTTTTTTAAAAAAAGCCCAACAAAACTGCTTTCAGTGTCAGCTGTACATGCTCAACAGCCCTGTCTGAGTAAAGTACTGTGATGTTTACTTCAGTGCTTAAAACTGAGTGGTCAGCAAGCCAAGGAGTCACAAGCAGTTGTGTAAAAATAGATGATAGCAGATGTGGACAGTTGGCCTTGTATTCTGTGCTGGAGAATGCTCAGACATTGTAGATAATAACCACTGTCTGTAGATTTTGTTGTAACCATCCCTAAAATATACACTACACATCCAGGCAGTTCAGATTTAAATTTCAAGTAAATCAAAAAACACAAGAATACAACTAAAACTGTTATTTTGCTCTTCAGTTTCATGCAGTTGTTTAGCATGCAGTATTTGCTCTTACTCAGATTAAATTTAACTGATTTCTTCATTTTTTCGAGTTAGTACTTTACTGTCTCCTTCATTTTCCTCTTCCAGCACTATCCTGCAATACCCACACACACACTTTGGGTTTTCTCCAGTTTCCCTTCTTTCTCCCTACAGAAAATCTGGTATAATATGTACTTTGCTTTTAAACACAAATATTTAGTACTAGTTATCTTTGCTGCTTCTGTTTTTCAGAGAGTGTTTCTGCTTCAGGAGAGGGTGTCTGATCCTGTTTCTATTCATGTTTTGGTTCTGTGCCCTCTTTAAAACCATTGGAAAGTAGTATTGCTACAGAAAGGGTTTCTCCCCTTTAGGCTCTTAAGAGTTTCCCTGCCTCTTGGTGAGCATATCCTGGAGTCTGTGTGAAGCTGGGGCATAGCTCTTCCACATGCACAAAAATACAGTTATTTAAACCCACTATTGGTTGTCCCCACTCTCCTCTGCAGGTAGAGCCCTTGAAGGAGCACAGTGAGGCTGTCCCCCAGGACTGTGGTGTGGCAGCCTGGCTCAAGGTCACCTCAGGGCAGTTTCTGCTGTGCTGCTCTCCCATAAAGCCTGCACAACCCCGGGAAGTGTCTGGACTGGGGTTACATAAAACCGGTACCAAGTGACAGTGTTGGAAGGGCACTTTTTCAGCTGTGGAGCAGGACAATATGCTGTGTCCAGGGAGGGTGGAGGAACTGGGGAAATCGTGGAGGTTAAACTAGTCCAAGATATGCCCTGAAACTGGAGGCTGAGAAGTGAATTCAGGTTGCCAGAAGGCTGGATGAGAGGGAAGAGTCTGAGAGCAGGATTTCAGGGAACACTTCCATAGTGTCCTGTGGAGGACTGAAATAACTGTAGTGAGTGGGGAAGGAAAAGGGAAAAAGACAGTAAGTCAATGTTTTGTGTTCTGCCTGAACCCCATCTGTGCTAGTGTTTAGGCACATCTAGTGCTGCCTGCAGCAGAGGAAGGGAAGATATTTTGGTTCTTGACTGCAACTCTGAGGCTTTCAGCAGATGTACTGAAACATTGCTGCTGACATTGGCACGGCACAAAACATCCCCTCAGGGTGAGTGATGGGCCCTAAGTGAGGCCTCAAGCCCAAACTTACTGTGTCCTTCAAAGCCGCCTCAGCTCAGCTCATCCACATCACTCTGATGACGCAGTGACTCCTGTTTTCTGCCTGCCCGAAACCTCAAGATTTATTGGAAAACTGCATCTCCTCTGGGAATGCCTGCGCAGCACCATTAGCTTGATTGATGAGCAGAGGTGTCCCAGCACAAACACTGCTGAGCGCAGCCTTACTGCTCCCAGCCTGCTGCTGTACCTGTCCCAGCAAGTCTGGGGAATTTCTTCTGTTCATGGATGCTCTAGGATCTGTCCCTAATCAATCCACAGAAGAATATGTCTAAAATGTTCTGAGAAAGCACTGGTGGGCTTGCAGTGCTTCCAAGACTTCCCTCAAATTGAATCCCACCTCTCTATTTCCTATCTCAGCAGATCCAGCCTGAGGGTTTCCAAGTGGCTTCCCCCACTCCCAACACAAGCTCTTGCCTGTCTAGTTTCAGGACTAGTTCAACCAAAGTGAGATGCAGATGGACACCCTGGGTCAATGACAGCCAAGCCAAGCCCAAGCTAAACTTTACATTGGCAGATGCTGGATCAGGCCACCAGCTAAAAAATCAATGGAGCCGTTTCTACAGCACAATTTCCAACCTCTCCTAAAGCAGGGAAGGTTCTTCTGTGCCTGCCCTGATGGCACCTTCTGCCAGGGCTCCGCCAGTGCTACTGGGTCTGGCCGCACAGCATCCCGCGGGGCAGCCCAGCACCGACCCCTTTGTCAGCCAGGAAGCCTATGGACAAGAAAAGAGGATGATCTCAAGGTCACACAAGGTCAGAGCATCCCTAAAACGGGCTGTCACTCCTCCTGCCCCTCAAGCCTTGCTCAATTTAGCAAGCCAAAACTCACCTAAAGAAATAAGCTCCTCCAGAGGCACCGCATACTCACAAGACCCAGGGGGATGCAACGACCTATCATTCCTTATTCTCCATGGTGCAGCATTAATTCATTGCAAAACAGACCACTAGATGGGGCCTTCCAGGCAGCGATCCAGGGAGAATCACTGCTCCCTGGTAAACCTGCTCTTTGCCTCTTCTAAAGCTAAAGTGTCCCCTTCCAGTGAAAGGAGCCCCAAAAGATGCTTCTTGGGCAGCAAGGGAAGGCTGTAGAGCTGAGAGCAGGATGGTGCTGCATGATGGGGCCAGCTCTTCAAAGCTCAGTTTTCCATGAGTTTGCAGCCCAAAAGCAGAGACCAACCAATATCCTGTCCCCGTGGGTGTCCCTGAGGCCAGTGCAGGGTCTCCCACAGCCCTTGAAAAGCCTTGAAATGGGGAAGGAGGATGGTTTGGGGGCTCTGCATATGGGGGAGAAGGCAGAGAGGAGCCAGTGCAGAGCATAGCACTTCACTGTCTCACTCCTCCAATCACCCTCCTGCACACCCTCAGGAGCAGGACATCACAACATCAAAGAATCCATTTTCACCTCCCAGTCCCCAGGAAACAGTTCCTTGCAGTATGTTCATGTCGCTGGGTATCAATCTGGCCCCAATCCTTCTCAGTGCTCCTGGTGAAGTGTGCCTCAGTTTCCCCACTTGAACCAGCTCTTCCAAACCCTCCCCTGTTTCCAAGTGTGGGAAATTATCTCCAGGATGCCACATTGCTGGAGAAGGAGCATGACAAAGCCAAGTGTCATAAAGCACAGGTCCAGATGTGCAGGTTGCTGTGTCCAGAAAGGCGCCAGCTGCCAGTCTACCTCTACCTGCAGACCTCTGGGTGATGCTCACAGGACTCAGAGAGCAGCAGCTCCAGAAGCCCCAGCACTCTCCAAGTCTCCTGGCTGGTTTGGAATTGCGACACACCTTGCTAATTCTGGAAGTGCCCCCCAGCTGTGCCTACTTTGGCGAAGGACAGCAGTCCAGTTTGGGCTCCAGTGCAGAGCAAGGGCTCCTGGGCTCTCCCCCAGTACAGGCTGCGTAACACCCGTTAGGCACAAATTAATCTGTGCTTTCCAAAAATCACTGAATGCCTTTAAAGACCCATTGCTGCCTCTTTCCGTGAAGGCTGCAAGGCAGGCAGGACACCTCTTAGGCATTTTAAAGCCGGTATCCATCACTGCGGCTGTTTATTACACACCCACCACCCCTAAAGCAATCCAAAAAAAAAAAAAATCTTAATCTTTGCTGAAAAATGTTCTCAAGCAGCCGCAGGGGTTGGAGCTGCCCCGGATTGCCGAGCTGGCGGGCAGACGGGCAGGCGGCAGGAGCATCCTCGGCTGCTGCCTCCCGTGTCGAAGCGATGCCTGCACGTTTCCGTGGGAGCCCCGCCACGAGCGGGGACGGGCTGCGAGCCCACCCCCAGCCCCGCCGGCGCTGCCACCGCCCCGTGCTGTGCCCCCGGCGCCCACCGCCCCGCGCTGCCCACCCCGGCCGGGGCGATGCGGCTGCCCCGGGAGTGATGCTGCTGGAGGAGCCCATGTGATGCTGGGCTGGCGCCGCTCGCTCCCCGTGCCTCTCCCGCTCGCTCGCAGGCTGTCATGGCGACTCCCAATAATGTTACTCCCACCAACTGCAGCTGGTGGCCCATCTCGGCGCTGGAGAACAACGCGGGGAAATCCACCGAGGGGGAGGAAAACCAGGACCCGACGGACCCCGCTCTCAAATCCCAGGACAGATTGGTTTTGTACCACTGGACCCAGTCCTTCAGCTCCCAAAAGGTAATGGAGAAACAATCGCTCGGCCAAGAATCGCCGTCCGGTCTCCAGGACATCCCCGTACCTCGGGAGGATGGATGCGCTCGGGGACGAGCGAGGGGCTCAGCCCCAGGGGTGGCGAGGGCGGCAGCGTGGGACCGGGCAGCTCTGGGTACCCTCTAACAGCATCTGCCTGGGGACAGGGATGGGGATGGGGATGGGGATGGGGATGGGGACGGGGATGGGGATGGGGATGGGGATAGGGATGGGGATAAGGGAGCTCGGCCACATCCTGCCTTTGTTTTGGGATCACGGCTTGCACCGGGAGCCGCCTGGGCTTTGTGCTCGCTGCCAGCCCCACACTGGCGTGGCCGGGAGCGCAGACAAAGGCTGCGCCGGGCGCCGGGACCACCCTGCTGCCGCTGCTGGGCGAGGAGAGGCAGCCCCGGGCCAGGCGCCTGCCAGGCAGCGGCTCCCGGACCCCGGCACGCAGCGATGATTCATTCACCCCTGGCACTGCAGCAGTGCCCTGGAAATTCTGTTCCCGGGGTGCCCCAGCAAGAAAGCCCGTTTTCCAGACAATAGTAAATGCTCATTTTGCAGCACAGCGGCTGCGTGGCCAACCCGACCTTCCCCCCGGCCCCGAACCCCCCATAATTCCCATGCTATTAATACAATATGCAGAATGGGCTATTCGGAGGGGCGGGGGAACACCAAGTTCCCCGGTACAAGGGGCTCCTTGAGCGCCACAGCCCAGCGGGAAGGCGGGGGCAGAGGTGCCCGGCCCTGCGTGCGGGCACAAAGGAGGGAGGCTGCCCAATGCAGCAGGGGGGGCGCGCACGGTCGGCCCTGCCACCACGGGCAGCGGAGCCGCGGCTCTGCACTGGGGAGGGATGCTCACCCCGGCCTTGCTGTTGCTTTTTGGCTTGCTTTTGTGGTTATTTTTTGGCTTGCTCGTTCGGCCGCCGACAGCGGGGAGGCAGCGGCTGAGGCACTTCTTGTACTGGCTTTCCTACAATTGGCCTAATTCTGTGTGGCAGGGCACAGAGCTGGGCACAGGGCAGGGCTGCACAAAGGGCAGGGCACAGGGCAGGGCAGGGGACACCCAGAGCCACCGCGACTGCTGGCACCTGGGCTCTGCACCGTGTCAGGCTTTGCTTTTGAGGTCACTTGCAAGGAAAAAGCACTTGCTGTGAGGAGGAGGGGCACGAGCTGCTGTGACAGACACCACGGGATGGGGAGCAGCGGGGCCTCTGCGGGACCCCCGTGCACGGGGGTTTTCCTTGGAGTCGGCTACAGGCAAAGTTTTGCCTGCACTGCCCCAGGAGCCGCTGGGAACCGTGCTCTGGGAGCCCAGAGTGGGAGGGATTCTGAGCCCCACCAGAACCTGGCCTTATCTGCAAAGGGATTTTTGGAGTTTTACACAAGATGCCTGTCATACCCTGGTGCTGTGGGGACCGTCTGGAGGGTCCAGGAATGTTTCATCACCCCTGTGTGTTGTGTGGCTCCCCTTGCCCTCAGGCACTGGGGTACCCTGGGAGTCTGCACTGCCTCATGCCTGACAGCTGCCTCCTGCCAGGCCTTCAGCCTCAGCTCCTGATGGAAGAACAGGGAAGCACAGGGAGCCTGGCGCTGGGTACCCCAGGTGGTCATGGCCAAGGCTTATTTATCAGCTGGGAGGAAAAGGCCACAAGCAATTTGCATTTGAGAGACCCAGGCATTCCCTTGTTTTACTTAAAAAGAAAAAATTAACTTGCCAGCCCTGTGAATAATTAATGACTAATTCCCCAGGAACTCTGAAGTACTCATAGAAATGCTTATATGTGTTGTTGTATTTTTAGCTGCTGGTAGTTGGGTGAAAACAAGTGCTTTTCTCTCATTCAGTGATTCTGTAAATGGTGGCTTTCTCACATCCTTTTTTTTTTTTTTTTATGTTTGACATACTTAGTTCATAATGGTCAGGTTTTATAACCCAGAAGCCTAAAATGCCATCCCCGAGTGCATATTCAACACCATCTCATGCACAGAGCAAAGCAGCAGGATCAGCCCTTTAGGGCCAGCGACTGGGATGGAAGTGCCAAAGGTGTCCTGCATCCAGCCCCACTCCTGCCCCCTCCTCAAGGCTGGGCTCAGCTTGCCCACCCTTGAGAGGGGTGGGTACCACCCCAGCAGTGCTGCTGGCTGGGCCAGGGCTGGAGTAGGACAGTGGCACGGGAAGGGGGAGGCAGCAGGTTTGGCACAAGAGGTGCAAGGTCTGTAGGTGATGTCCTCGAGCTGACAGCAGCATGGAGAAGGAGAAGGAGGAATGCTGTGCCATACCACAGGGGCTGTTTGAAATTCCTCTCAAAACAGAACCTTCTCCCTGCTCAAAATGTGCTGGCTAAGCCAGAGTCCACTCCTGAGAGTGGGACATTCCTGAGTCAGCGTCCAGGTCTCCTTCAGCCAGGCAGCAGGACTCATTGGGTGTAAGTCTGAGACGTAACATTGCTGCAGCCTCTGCTTCCTCCTCTTCCTCCTCCTTTTCTTCCTCAGGTATGTGCCCAGATTCACAGCAGCATCACTCATTCCTCCCAGCTGGGGAGCTACTGACGGATTGGCTCTCAGCCCTCCAGCCCCTCTGCTTGTCACATAGGCTACCAGTGACCAGAGGGAGGATGGCTGGTGATCCTGAAAAGATAGGATGGGTTTGGGTATCCCCTCCTTCCTGGCAAAGCAAATCCTTTCTTGGCTGCCTGGATTTTGCAGCTGTCCCATGCCAGCAGCTGTCCCACGCCAGCAGCTGCTTGGCTTCCTGCAGGACGAGCACGTGTCCTGGGACATCATTGTGCTTAAGCTGTAAGGGAGGGTCTGGGGGTGCCGTGGGGTGGTGTTGGGGCTGGTTTGCTCTGAGGGTTTGGGGGACCATCTCGGTGTGTGGGGCTGAGCCCTTTCCCCCCGGCCTCTCGCCCCAGGTACGGCTGGTGATCGCAGAGAAGGGGCTGCCCTGCGAGGAGCGGGATGTCAGCATGCCCCTGATGGAGCACAAGGAGCCCTGGTTCATGCGGCTCAACCTGGGGGAGGAGGTGCCCGTCATCATCCACAGGGACAACATCATCAGCGACTACAACCAGATCATTGACTACATGGAGAAGAACTTCACAGGAGGTAATGGAGGGGTGGGCAGCGTCCCACAGGGAACTCCGGTCTAGTCTAGATGCCGTTTGCCAAACACACCCACTTTTTCCTTTAAAGTCTCATCTTTACCCCAGAAGAGCAGCAGGCCACCATCTCTCCACGAACTTCTGTGTTCACCCAAATTGAAGATTTTCCAGCAGAAATCCCCTAATGTCCTGTGGAAGTGCTGCTCAGGGGTGTGGTAGCTGTGTCCCCCTTTTCTGCCTTGGAAGCCATGCCCCAAAGCAAACCATTTCCTTCAGTTCCCGTGGTGCATGGTGGCATCTCACCAGAGCCAATTCTGGGACATGGCCCACGGGAGCACTTCTGGCTTTGGCCACCTTTGTACTTCGGCCTTGGGTAATTGTATAAAAACAGCCATAAGGGGCCCTGCTGGGAGAAGGTGGGTTTAAACCAGGTGCTGCTGCCCCTCTGCCCTTCCTCAAAGACCCCTGGGGCACTGGCCATGGGCAGAGGACCCTGCTGTCCCTGGTCGCTGCTGTGCCTCAGAGAAAACAGCCTCTTTAAAACACAGCCAGAGGTGCTGGGGACCATGGGAGGATGATGTGACACAAATCCAGAGGAAGGGACAGCCAGGAGAGGGACACTCGTATTCCCCGTGGAGCAGAGCTGCAGGCAGCGGGCGGCTGAGCCCAGCTCACCAGGGTGCTGAGACAGAGCTCAAAGTCAGCTGTTCACTCAGCTCCTGTGGTGAGCAGCCTCTCCTTGGCACTTTGCACCCCTTCGCCCTCTTTTTCCCCAAATCTGGGAGCTGCCAGGCTGGGACACCCACCGGGGAGGCTTCAAAGCTGAGCAAGGAGCTCAGGCTGTGCCATCACGACGTTCGCCCCAGCATCCATCCCCCTTGCAACCGAGACATCAAAAACATCTCAAAATAGCTCCCGAAGCAAGGGCGCCTTGCCAGCTCAGCTGCTGTCCTCTGCCGGCCCCGCCACCGTGCTGCTGCTCCTGGGAGGCACGCAGCTCCCAGGGATGGGGTCTGTGGAGCATCCCACACCGGCAGCAGGGCCTGGGCAATGGCAGCTGCTTTCCTGCCCGGCACCAGTCCCGGGACCGAGGGGCACCAGGGAGTGTCGGTCCACAGGGCTGCAGTTCCTGCACAGCTTCACCTGGTCTCTGCGAAGGGCAGGTGGTCCAACATATGTGACAAGAGGCTGTCCCCAGCAGGAGGGGGACACAGAGCTGCCCGAGTGCTGGGAAACTCCTGACGATGAGATTTTCCAGCCAGGTGCAGTTTCTTACCTTTTTGCTGGGAAATGGAGAGGGGAATCTCCAGGGAAGAGGGCCCAGAGCATCACTCCCTGCTCCATGCTCTGCTCTGACCCACCGCCCAGCAATGCAGCTGGCAAAAGCAGTATCAGGATGCCACAGCATTAGTCTGAAGGAGAATCACCCACCTTACACAAATGTGTAGAGCTTGAAAAGGCCTTTACGATGTGTGTTTACTGAGGTATGTTTTCCCCTGTGCTGGGAGCAGGGATCTTTTCAGCTGCTTACACGCACACTGCTGGTCAGCCATCAAAAAAGGGCGGTGTGATGAGAAGTGTTTTCCTTTACCCAAAATAGCAGTGTATGGTGCCAATAAGCCACTTTTGAGGGTGCTTCTCACTAGGGCACTGTCCAGCAGTGCCCAGAAACCACCAATAAGTAGACCAGGGTGCTATTCCCCCTGGGCAAGGGTCTCCTCAAGGACCTGCACCCCTTTGCACAGCCCATTGCTTGCTGGCTATATGCAACAGCAGCCCATATGAGCAGGTCTGTCATGGCATACAAAGGCAAATCAAGCACCATCCCACTGGCAAATCTCCCTGGGACATGCTGAAGGATGCAGGCCAGTAGCCAGCATGCCACAATTTCATTGTGGTCACTGCCTGGACTTCCTGCTGAATGGGGCAGTCACTCTGGATGTGCCGCTTCCCAGCCTCGGCCCCGGCCTGTCGGGTGCTGGCCAGGAGCCCCGTGGAAGGAGCACACAGGCTGTAGGTCAGTTTTTATTATTTCATTCATCCAGTCTCTTTTCTCGGATGGAAAATCCCTGCTTGGAGAGCTGGAGCCCTGGCAGCACAGGCAGCAAGCAGCCCACGGGCAGGGAGGAGCCCCTGAAACCTTCCCTCACCCAGGGGACAGTGACACTGATGCCCGTTGGTAGGAACAACTCTACGCAACCTTCCAGCAGAGACAGTCTGGATTGGAGCTGTGAGGATGTTTGCAAAACAGGAGCTGCCAAAATTCCCATGGCTCCCGTCCATCCATGGGCACCAGCAGGCAGGACAACGGCAAGGCGAGATGTACATCCCTGCCAGGTGGGCATTGCTGTGCCCGCTGGTAGCAGGGTGGGCAGAGCAGAGCTGTCATTTCAGGCCCTGAAATAAGGGGCTGCATTGGTCACATCTGCCAAAGCCCTTCTGCCAAAGTGCCCTGACTCAGACGGGGACACCGGCATGTGGAGAGCCCTGCACTGTAATGGCAACTGAGTTCTGGTGGTAGATTTACTCACTACCTGTGAACTGCTCTCTGCAAACATCATAAGCATTTATGATCCTGTAAAAAAATGGACATGCTGTTCTTGGGGGAGACGAGAGTAACATTTCGCTTCCTGTGGTATCATCTGCTGTGTATTTTGAGCTGAAAGTGTAATAAAAAGGGCACGATGCAAACTGCCACCCGTGAAAAGTGAATAAAACCCAACAAGGCGGGGAGAAGCAGAGCTGGCTGGGGTGAGGAATGTTCCTGCAGCTGAGGCACTGGCTGAGCATGGAGCGAAGATGCACTGGGCTCCTTTGGTCACCTACTCCCTGATTGCCCATTTTGGGATTTACAAGAGAACCCCAAGAGAATGAGGCACCTCATTGCCACTGGTGTATGGGGTGTCTTGCTCAGGTAATCCCAAACTCAAATCCCCATCTTTTAGCTATTTTCTGCAGAACAGAAAGATTTAGCTCCCGTTCTAAGAGATGTGAAATCACAGTATACAAATTCAGGGGCTGCAGAGACTCAGGGCTTGCTACGCTGACCCCCCCAGGGACATGAGGACAAGAGGGCACAGGCTTAAGCTCTGCCAGGGGAGGTTTAAATTAGATATCAGGAAGAAATTTTTTACAGAGAGAGTAATCAAGCACTGGAATGGCCTGCCCAGAGAGGTGGTGAATTCACCGTCCCTGGAGGTTTTTAAGATGAGACTGGACATGGCACTGAGTGCCATGATCTGGGAATCACAGTGGTGTTGGATCAAGGGTTGGACTTGATCTTGGAGGTCTCTTCCAACCCAGCTGATTCTATGGTTCTATGAGGGCTGCAGGGCTGGGTAGTGACCCCTGTACACCTCCCTGTGGTCCTGTGGGTTTGTCCATCTCTGGGCACAGGCTGGATGTGCTCCTGGCTGGGATGGGCAGTGGGGAGAGGGCAGAGCTTGGGCTACAGCTTTAAGTGAACGCACCACCTCAGCCAGCCCTGCCGGGAGGTGTCTCCAATAGGATTTCACACCGGTGTCCAGCGCAGCCTAAGGAGCCACTACCGAGTGCCTGAGCTCCCCCAGGTCCCACTGACAGCTTTCCCTCTGTCCTCGCAGAGAACGTCCCGCAGCTGATCCCCGAGCCGGGCAGCCTGCTGCATTCCCGGGTGCTGCAGTACCGGGAGCTGCTGGACTCGCTGCCCATGGACGCCTACACGCACGGCTGCATCCTGCACCCCGAGCTCACCACCGACTCCATGATCCCAAAGTACGCCACCACTGAGATCCGCAGTAAGTCACCTTTCCAGCAGGGCTGCCCAGGGCTCCCCAGCCCCCTTGGGCTCAGTTTGGCTCCACAGTTCCTGCTCATCTCCCCTTGCCACCAACGAAGGCAGGGGCAGAGCTGGGAAATGGCAGAGAGCAGCTCCTCTGAGAGCTGCAGCCACCCTATAGAGGCTTCCTAATTCTGAGGGTGTCTGGGCTCCTGTGGGCCATGCACGCTTCTCCCCAGCTCTTTTTGGGGCACAGGAATTTGCCCCTCTCCCTCCGACAGCTCTAAGGGCAAAGGTGGGAGAGTCCAGCCAGACTGAGTTGAAGGCAGTGGATGAATCGGCATAAGTCTGTGTACCTGACCTTCAAGCTCTCATGAAACATTGAGGATGCTTAATATAACTCCACGGCAAGGATTGCTCCTGGAGAGAGTTCCTTGCCAGAGAAGCGACCTTGTTGGGAGATTACTGGCCTGTCTAACGTCTCTCCCCTCCTTTAGGCTCCAGCCCCAGGCAGCACCCATAGAAAACACTGTTCCCACCCCCATCCCTTCCACTGCCTGGGTCCCAGATAGTTCCCTAGGATGGGATGTACTCATACACAGAGAGAAACAGGCAGTTCCTGAGGTGTAGCTCGTGGTCTGCCCTGCTTCTGCTGACACCTGTCACAGACAGCTTTCCCCCATGTCACCAAGTGGCACCTTCACCCCAAGACCTTGGGCAGACACAGGGCAGAGCTTGTCCCCTCCTCAAAGGGGGCTGCTGTGATGGCCTCAGTCTCACATCACCTCCCCAGCGCTCTGCTGAGATCTCTAAACACATCTCCTTGTCCAAACCTCCTCACTGGTGGCATTTTTCCCAAGCCAACAGAGGGGCTATGAGCGGGTCCATGGGCTGATGGTGCTCTTCTTCCCCAGCACTTCTCCAGCACCCAGGTGATGACTCAGCTGCTCCGTTGCAGTGGGAGCTGAGGAAAATCCATGTAGTTGTGTCCAGGGAGAGGGTGAACTGAAGGCCAAGCACTCCCAAGGGGAACAATGGAATGAAACCAAAATGATATCCAGGTTTCCATCTGAGTTGCAGCCTCAGGAGGGCTGGTTGGCAGCCTTAGGAAGCACAAGTATGAGGGCTTGTGGTATAAAATAGGGAGTTTCACCATTTTATGGCACTGTACAGCCTGCTGCTGGCTGCCTCCCCAGACAGCCCTGGCACCTCCCGCACTTGCACACGGGCAGAGCCAAGCCCTTGTTGGAGGGAACAAGGAGGGAGAGACAGGAAGACATTAGCCCAGTTTTGGGTAGTTTATGTCATCTCTAAGGTGTAACTCTGCCTCTTGTATTCCTTTCTTCCTTTTACTCTGCTCCTTTCCCTCCATTAGCTCCTTTGCATAAAGCCCTTCCCTTCCTCCCCATAACTGGGGAGGGAGGAGGGTGAGTCTCTCCCATGCTCTCAATGGGCTCCTCACCATGGAATTGCATCCCTGGACAGAGCCAGGATGGGACAGCTTCACTCAGGAGGGGAACATCCCCTCCTGGGCCACTCCCCGCTGCACTGCTCTGAATGCACTGCTCCACACGTGGGCAGCCAGCAAGGACATCCCAAAGGATCAGCCTGCTGGGAATGGAGCTGCAGGAGCCAAGCTATGGGGAAGCTCAGGGGTGTTCTCAAAACAGCAAGCAACAGACAAATGTTCCAGTAGGTCTAATATGAATTCAGCAGAGAAAAGGAAGAGCTGAAACTCTCCCTGAAACCCGCAGAGCTGGGACTTACCAAGGCCAGGGAGAGGGATCTGCCATAACGTATGGCCAGCACTGCCCAGTGTGAGTGGATGGGAGGGCTGGCAGAGCCACATGCCCTCAGAGAGTGTGCAGTGCCCCAGTCACCTGCCTATATGCCAGCAGAGCAGCAGCAAGCCACGAATTTGTCCCAGTTTAGCTCTCTGAGGTGTTTTTCTTGATGCTGCAATGATATCTTGAATTCAGGATGAGGTGCTTTGCTATCAGATCCAAGGTCATCCCGACCCCTGCCAGACACAGCCCCCCAGCCCCTCTGTCTGTCTCCTCCCAGGACATTTAGCTAATGCCACCATGGATCTGATGAAGCTGGATCATGAAGAGGAGCCCCAGCTATCCGAGCCCTACCTCTCCAAGCAGAAGAAGCTCATGGTGAGGGGATCAAAGCCACACTGGTGGAGGGGGGACCCACAGACCTGCCATGGGCACCAGGTGCCTTTTGTCCCTGCATCCATCCATTCCCCATCCTAACCCTACTCTCCACCCAGGCCAAGATCCTGGAGCATGACAATGTGAACTACTTGAAGAAGATCCTTGGAGAACTGGGGATGGTGCTAGACCAGATTGAGGCTGAGCTGGAGAAGAGGAAACTGGAGTACCAAGGTAGGCACCGGACTGTGTTTATGGGGTGTTTTTCCACACGAGGCTGAGGTGCAACACCAGGAACAGCTGATGGCTTTGTACCTGATGAACATCCCCCATGGGTCTGGGGCTGCCTCTGGTCTCTTCTGCTTTTGGGTGCACTGATGTCATTGCAGCCATGCAACTTAACATACGTACTAACCACACTAACCTCTGGCAAACCACCCCTGCACCCCTTGCCACAGGGGATAGCAGGACCCCCGTCCTCATGGGTGCTCTGTGGGAGCCCCAAAGTCATCACAGGGTGGGGCTGGCCCCCTCTGCCCCAGGGAGGGACTGAGAGTGATGGATGCTCTGTCTGGTTTAGGAGAGAGCAGGCTGGCCCCAGGCACTCGCACCATGAGGAACGCAGGCTTCTGAACGTGCAAGGCTGGGGTTGTGCTGCAGCCAAACCCCACCTGGCCACAGGGCTGTGGCACATCCCAGTGGAGCAAGGGCAGGGGAATCAAGGAAGCTGAGGGGCCCTGGAGCGGTGGGAGCCCCTACAGAACCTGCGTCACACAGCAGCGGGTGGGAGAGAGCAGCACCAGCCATCCCTGACATCAAACACACGGTGCTGGGTGCCTGCCGAGAGCCGCTCCGGTGCCCTGCCAGTCAGGGCTGCATGGGCACAGCTGGCCAGTGCTTGTCCTGCTGTCACCCTGGGCAGTGCTTGTCCTGCTGTCACCCCGGGATGACGCCGTCCTCCTCCCGTCCCCACTGCCCTGAGAGGTGCCAGATCCAGGGCAGAGCCCAGACACGGTTAATCAGGGGATGGCCCCAGAGCTGCCCCTGCCCTCGGGGACAGCCTGGCCCGTGGGGAGCCGTGCGTCACGCTTGGGGCTGCACCGAAGGGCTCTCGGAGGTGCCAAGGGCAGGGCACCGGGCTGGGGATTTGCCAAGAGCCCTGATGTGTTCACAGCAGCACCCTGTGCTGTCCTAATTTCCTCCAACACCCTCATTAATTGATCCAAGGGCTGGGACAGCTCAGCAGAATTCAGCCTAATGAGGTGCCCTCGGAGGACATCCCAGGTGGCCGGAGCAGAGGGGTGGCTGCTGCTGCTGCTGCTGCCAGCACCCGGGTGCTCCCCTGCCTTCCACCCTTGTGTGCTGCTCCTGCCCCCTGCTCCTGGACCCCCAAGTCCCGCTCCGTGCCCAGGGCCAGGTCAGGCTCTCAGCAGTGGGCACAAGCACCAGCCCTTTGGCAGCATCCCAGGAGCTGCAGTGCAGCAGCTCTCCTCCCACGCAGCCCAGGCTGCTGGTGATGCAGGCAGGGCAGGGCAGGGCAGGCAGGAGGGGGGTGGGAGATGCTGCAGGAGCACTGGGAGATCCCCTCCACAGGTACCCCATTCAGCTGGGACGGGCTGATTCAAGCTGGGGCTGCTGTGGATGCAAAGAGGATGAGTTGCTTTTGCCTGGGCTTCTGCCCCACCTTGGGGCTGGGGCATCCCACAGCCAGGGCCAGACTTCAGGGGTGGGTGTAAGCTCAAAGGCAGGAGGGACAGGGACGGATCTCTCCCAAAGTCACCATCCCCACAGGTACTTTCTCCTTCACCTGCAGCAGTGTCTGGGACTCAGGCAGCACCCTCAGCCGTGCTGGTGTACTGGCAAGGTCCCTCTGCACCCAAGAGGCTCTGGCTACAGCACCCCAACAATTCATTAGTCACCGAAAATATTTATTCACTAATTAGGCACAGGCAATCTGTCTACTCGGGCAGTGCCTCCAGTAGGATTAGGCAGGCTGCCAAGTAGCTTCCAAATGAGGGCTGCTAATTACCTGTAATTGGCCTGGCCTGGCCCTGCAGGCAGCCCTGTAGCTCCAGTGCCTGCATTGGGGTGCAGTACAGGGGCCTCTCTCCCCTTTTGTGATATAATAGCCACAGGACAGTGGAAGACCCCCAGAATTAAGAATTTGAAGCAAAGCTGGGGGCTGGGACTGGATGGGGCCAGGTTTTGCGTCCCTTCTAATATTCTTCCTTACATGCCCCTCCCTCAGCTCCACCCTAGCCCTGCTCCTCAGTATTGAAAGGGCACTGGAGAAGTGCCTAACAATCCTGGCCTGAGATCACTTTTTCCAGCCTAACAGCAGCTTGGTTTATTTCTGGATGTCTCTCTGGTCAGGTTATTTCCAGGGTCACCCATTATCAGAGGCCATCAACCCTCTGGTGTCTTTCTTCATGCCCTGCACTCACATCAAGCTCTGCCTCTCCCAAAAGCCTGGCTCTTGGCACAGACATGCTGCCAGTTTTGATGTCCTGGAGCAGGGTCCCTAGTGCAGGAGAGACAACAAAGGCAGAACCTCCACAACTGCACACAAGGAGAGCAGCCAGGCCAGTCAGCAAATGGTTTTGATTCCTGAGGATTTCTTGCATCCCTAAAATAGGACAAGTTGACATGACACTCCTGAAACAGCTCCTGGTGAGGCCAAGGGCAAACACTGCTGCTCTCCCCCAGCACCAACACACCAGAAGGACTCACTGCATCTTCCTTCGAGGGGGACCAGGGGCTCTTTTCCAGAGATTTCCTGGGTACAAGAAGATGTCATCTCCTGTTGCTCTTGACTTGGGGGAGAGGCAGCAGAACCATTTTGCAGATAGTGATTTCTGTATTGACGTGACTTATAAATTATCATCTCCTATTCCCAGCTTTGTGAACACACATACCCTCTATCCCATAGTCTGGTAGATGGGTTCTGATCTCTTGGCCCATCAAAGAGCTAGGAAGGAACATCCCAGATCTAAAACAAGTGCTCCTGCCTTCATGAACCTTTTGGGCAAGATTTTAGGTGCTCACCCAAGGGATTCTTACCTTACCTGCTCTATCTCTTCTCCCTCCAGGGCAGAAGTGTGAACTTTGGCTCTGTGGATGCGTCTTTACTTTGGCTGATGTCTTGTTAGGAGCCACCCTGCACCGCCTCAAGTTTCTGGGACTCTCTAAGAAATACTGGGAAGATGGCAGCAGACCTAACCTACAGTCCTTCTTCGACAGGATACAGAAACGCTTTGCCTTCAGGAAAGTTTTGGGAGACATACACACCACGCTCCTCTCTGCAGTGGTACCCAATGCCTTCAGGCTGGTCAAGCGGAAACCTCCCTCCTTCCTTGGAGCCTCCTTCCTGATGGGATCTCTGGGGGGAATGGGATACTTTGCTTATTGGTACTTAAAGAAAAAATACATCTAGTGCTGACTGCTTGGTGTTTAGTTTGGTGTCTCTGTGCTGTGTGAAATTATGATGAAGCCTCAGTAACTGTAATGAAATTTGAAGCAAGGTAATGAATAATTATATTGTTTAATGTAACATTCCATAGTCTAGAAGTAGAAAACTATATTCAAGGAAATAAGACAGCAACAAAAACAACAACAAAAATCGTCAACTTGTAAATGCCTTTTTTAGGTTTAAGTATTCAGCTCCAGTGAGAGGCTCAGGGGTTCACGTGTCCACTGGGAAGTGATGCCGCCTCCAGCACCAGCCGGGCTCCAGTGGGAGAGACAGGAATCCCAGGAAGCTTCCTGACACCCAAGTTGACTAATGGGACTTGGATACTTGGTCCTCTACGTTTGTGTTTCCAAATTGTTCACCGGCCACATTTCACACATGCAGGTAGTGGGAACTTTCTTCTAGAAGGCGTTGTGTTGTCGTGCTTGGAGGCTTTCCTGGGAGCAGGGTGCAGTAGCTGGTCACAGTCAAGGTGGATTTCCGTTCTTCAAGTATCCATTTTTTAAATTATTTTCTTTAAAAGGAATATTTTTTATTGAGCTGCTCTTAGAATGTATCCACTTTCTACGTCTGGTTTTGGTGGGATTTTTTTTAAGGAATTTAATGTCTGTCTTTAACTGCGGCACTTTTTTCTTGAGACAAATCATTTTGACTTCCATCCTGAATTTTGGCACATGAAGGAGATTATTGTTTTAAGCCTTTTGGCTCTGTCTCTTAAGTTTTCCTTCACGGATTTGCACAGCATCTTTCACCGACTGAGCATATGTGGACTCTGAAAAAGTACAACCATTTTCAGAACTTTTCAGCACTTTCCTGAAGGCGCTTTGGCTTTCTTCCATCCGGGGCTCTTTTCTGTCATTTCCTCGCTGTGTGTTTTCTTAGGGACACTTTGCACATAATCACATTGATGACTTTCTTGTGCCTTTTGCATGCTGGAAAGAATAACGGGCCTCACTGCTACTCATGCTTTGGAAACTGAGATCCTCAATAAACCATATGGGAGGAGTAACGGCTTTGCATCTCTAAATGTGTTCCACATCCCTCTGGTCCTAGTGCAAGGCATGCCCAAGGGCAGCTGGATGTGCAGGTGGTTTGTGCTTTGGCTTGTGTACTGCATTGGTATCAAACTCACATGGAAACAATATGTGCTCCTCTTGCAAGGCACTCATTTCTGTAAGCATTCAGCCTGCTAGGATCTCCTCTGGCTGGCTTTCCAGGTGCTCCAGTGATCCCTAGCGAGCCATGCTGCATCTCTAGGCTTGGGAATGTGTGCCAAGTGTGGCTGAAATGATATGAATTGCATTTGCCTCCGACTCAAAAGTTATCTTTATGTATTTGAAAGCAGCAAGTCTTCCCAGGGGCTTCTGATACAACCCGGCAGCCACAGAATTGGGAATATTTAGCAGGAATTACAAGGAATGAGTGCATGGCGATTAGACAGTACAAAACACACACATTTATTCCGTGCTTGTCACAATTGTGTAGGCTGGCCTGACATAGTTCTGGAATATAACAGGCTGTGTAGCTGCAAAGGCCCTGTGTTATCCATGTTATCACCCCCAGTGATTAGAGACGCACTGAAAATTGGTGGGTGAGGACCATAATCCACCATCAGCACATGCACACCTGGCACCTGTAGCTGAGGCTGCTGAGTGAAACCTTGCACACACACATTCTCCAAAATACTTCATGGTATCAATGACTTCAGAAGAAACAGTTCTTTTCCTTCTTTTTGAAGAGGAAAGCAAGAGGGTCCCCCTAGGTCACCCCTTCTGCTGAATCTGAAAGGTGCAAGATGACCTATGGGTCATCACCTATTTGCTCCAATAACTGATAACTGACCTCCCCAAGGATTTATAAAGATACACCGACACAAACCCCTTACCAGGATTTCATCCTTTTACCTTTGTCAGTTGCCCTAAACACACATTCCCTGGTGATTTCTAAAAGCTGATAAAATTCACCCACCAGGTGTAGAAAGGAATATGAATGGGGTCCAAGGCCAGGAAACCCTGAGGGAAGGAGGGCAAATACTCACTCCATTCCCAGGGTTTTAGCCCAAGAATGAGGCAGAAGGAAGCTGCTTAACAAGACTGCTGCTGGTTACTTTGCTCCTCGATTTTTTTAATTAATTTTTTATAACCTCAGAATAAATTTAAAACCATAGAGCAAATCAAAACTCTTAAGCACTGGAGAAAACATGTGTTTGTTTTGTTTGGAGCACTCTTTTAAAACATAGCTGTAACAGGGAAGCCAGACAGATCCAGCAGCTGGAACAAGGAATGGGTTGGTTTGAAGCAATGCGTGACAGCTCTAACCCGTGTTGCACTGTGGGCTGCTGGGAAGCCACAGATGATGCGGTGATGGGTATTTTTACAGGTTCTCAGCTAGGAATAGTCACTAATAAACCTTTGTTTTGGACCAAACTAAAAAGGAAAGCAAAAATTGATGCCACTCCCTGTCGCTAAGCCTTGTTTCCCTGCCCCAGTAATGAAAAAGTACCAGGACTTTGCTCCAGGGAAAAGCAATCTGTGAGAGTGATAAAAGACAATTACCATGGCAGGTGGAGGCTGGATTGATGTGCAAGATCCTGCTGAAATGAATGGGAGAGGAAAGTCAGTGTCTCGATCAATCCAGATTAGCCAGTTGCTATAAGCAGCCCTGCGGTGATCACAGGCTGTCATAAAAGCTGGTCTTGCTCTAGCTGATCTCAGCCTAATCAGACCTTTTCTGCTCTAGTTCCACTGCAAAGGGGAGCCCACCACACTACCTGGCAATGAACCAGGCACTGGCCCAAAATTCGCTGCCCAGGGCATGTTCTGTGCACAGAAATAGGAAAATGATGGCAAAAAAGCTGTTTTCTCGCTCCAGGACTTCACGCTTTGCTCTCGGTAAGGTGTGGGGTAACAGCAGCACTCGAGGGGTGAGGCTGGAAGGTGAGGCACCTCAGAGGTGCTATTTTATATTTTAGACAGCAGAGGGAATGGCTCCTGCTGCATCCTGCACCAAACACTTCCATGGACCTGATCCCACCCCAGTTAGGGTCCTTCTTAGGCTTTACTCTGGATGTACTCCTTTAGCCAAGTGAATTTTTATCCTTTTAAATCCCTGTGTTTTAGAGACAAATGTGCTTTTAGGAACCTCAAGCCTTTAAAATCTGTATCTGCACCTAAATGTGAAACTTCTAGTTATCAGAAGGAAGAAAGTCAAGGGCTTCAGGTCAAGTTCAAGCACCTCTGAGACGTAGTTCCATTATACACAGCGAGCTCACAGGGAGTGGTCTCTCCCTCCTGCCTCCCAAGCCTCCTGTTTAATGGGCTCCCTGTGGTCACATTTGCAGAGCTACAGCTTCTGAAATCGTTTTCCTCCTGCGGGATTTGCTCAAAAGACTCAATTATGAAAATTGAAAATGTACGTGTGGATCTTGCAGCTGGCTGGCAGCTCTCTCCTTTGCTTGGCAAGGGACGGAGAAGACCTCTCTATGCAGAATAAAGGATTTCTACACCAAGCTTTCCAGAGGACAGGGAACACTCCACAGAGCCTGCCACAACTTGCCAAAGAAATCGAGATCTATGCCTTCCTGAGAATACCTAGTGACTATCTGGTGGCCCTCTCAGAAATTATTTACCAAGTCTTCATTTGTTTTTGAATGAAAAAAACCCATCCTTATCACCCTACTGCAATTTCAGAATCCAGGCTAAGGAGGGAAGAGAGATGGTGTAAAGGCTGCTCCTTCCAGTGAGGGGAAGCTTTCTTTCTGCTGTGATAATAAATGAAGGATTTCCCCACATAAGAACAGCAGGCAGAAAATATTAAAGGTTGTGAAAATATTTGACATCAGGTTGTGTTTGATGGCATTCACTGCCGTCATGAAGATCAAAGCCAAAACTACCCAGACTGGATCCACAGTGCACACAATGACAGCAACTAAACCTCTCAGGTTTCAGAAATATATACGGGATTAAAATAATATAGAATAATATGAAAATAGTATTTTGAGAGGGATAATATAAAACATGATGAGATTAAAAATTAAATAATCAAAGAAACAGGGAATACATGTACAAACCTAAGAGCCAGCTACTGTAACCCCACACCTGCAGTTACCTGTGGCATAGGATTAAAGGGCATCATCAAAGCTGACTTGCTAGACAAGACTATAGAAAAAAAAGCTCCTTCTGCCCTTGGGACAGAATAAAGTCCCCAATCTACCTCATCCCACCCAACACCTTGATGACTAAAACCCTGGAAAAAAGGCTCAGAACAATATTAGTGGAGACAGATAGACAAAGTACCTTTATTTGGAAGCTTCCAGGTGCACACCTGAAGTGTGCACACGTGTGGTTCAGTGACGTTACAGTTTTTATAACTTCCAGTAATTAGCATATATAATATCCAAAAAACAACCTGTGGTACCCATTTTCCCCTGGTGTCCACCCTCTGAAATCTCAGAACTGCCCCTTGGAGCCCTTCCAAGGGCTCTGGGCCTTCTCTTCTGTTTTGTCTTCAAGCTATCTTGCAGGTGTTTCTGCAAAACATCGTGACCTTCAGAATGTGTGAGAAACTTCCTTTACTAACTTCTAACACCACTTAATATGTGAGCAAGAACATCTACAATTCTAAAACTCTAAAGATCTACAAAACACCAAACCTTTAGGCATCAACCTGGAGAAAAGTTCAACCACACAGGTATGAATGAGAGTATAAATATCTGGACAGGAACAGATTTTCTAACCCTGAAGGGCTTCCTAAAGCAGGGCCTCAGTGGCCACAATGCAGAGGTTTCAGACCAAGCCATTTCTAATTCTGAATCTAAGGTTATAAACAGTAGCAAAACCACACAGGAACTTGTATCTCAGATAAAGCATATTCATGACAGACACATTTTCTGGTTTTCCCCTCATGCTGATTCCAAATGTGCCCAAATGACAATATTCACTATCATTGTCTTTCCTCCTTTTAACATGCTTTACTCTGGAGGATTAAACAGAGAGAAAATAGCCTGCATTGAATTGCTCCCAGTGAAAGCAGGAACACCAGATATGCCCCAAACAATGTGGATGCAGAACTGCTGTCAGCACACAGGTGTCCATCACTGCAGCAGCTGTGGGTACCTGTGTGCTGCCAGCCAGGCTCTGCCTGCAGACAGCAGATTATTTCTCTTTCCATGTCACTTTGGTGCTGAAGAGCATCGATGAGCAAAGAGTGAACCTCCACTCATTCCCTGGGAGCTCGCAATAGGTTCTCTTCCTCCTTTTTGTCCCCTCTGCACAGTGATTTACTTTTAGCCCCGTTTTTCTTTACCCCTCTCTGCTGTGCTACCCCTTTCCTCTCTCCTGGACTCCCTGATGTCACTCTCCTGTCACAGACAGCTGGCAATGCACGATCACCTTCAGAGACATTTCTGTTGTCAGGAGCCCATGGGTTGTCAAGTTCTGCATCAGTGGACACAGTACCTCCCATTTCCACCTTCTGAGGAAGAACTGCTAAGAAATGAAGGAGATGGAATCTTGCTAAAAACCTCTTAACAAACAGCACAGATCAATGGCTTTGAAAACATTTCTTTAAAAATAACGCCATCCACCCCCATACTTTCATTGCCTCCTGTCTCAGCCCTTTCCTACCAGCACCTCATCTCTCCTGCGACCTAAATCCTTTTTAGCTCCAGAAGAGTTATCCAAATAAAGCTACTTTGCAATCAGAACAGAGTGTAACCAGGTTTGAGGGTGCTGTGTAATGCTGCAGGCAGTTCTTGACACAGAACCAAGTATCCTGCATAGTTAAGTGCTGTTTTGCACACGCTCTTTACATCACAAGGTCATGTCACTCCACCACCAGCCTCCTGAACACTCTTCTATTTTTGTTTACTGAAAGCAATTTCTTTCCATTCCATGCCCTTGGAGCCAACCACTGCACAACAGCAATAGAAAGGATTCTTGGCCACAAGAAAAAAAACACCAAACAAAACCTCTGAAAACAAACAAACATTTCTAGTAAATAAAATAGACCAAAAAAACACTGGCATAATTTTTTCTCTTAACTTCCAAATCATGACAATCAACAGAAAACCCCCACATATTCTTAAAATCCACAAGCCTCTATCACTCCCATTCCTCTAAAAAAACAACTCAGGTCCAGTTATGACAGAGCCAGAGCCACAGAGCTGTGATCTAGAACAACACTGTACCAAGCTTCCATCACCTGCAAAACCCAGAGGGCGGACCCCGAGTGCCATTCCCAACCAGCACAATCCTGCTGGGTGTGGGTGCAACAATTCACACATTTGGATATGGCCAACAGGCTCTGAGGGCTCAGCATCATCATTATTTTCAATTCCTTTTGCACAGTGTGCGCCATCACAACCAACTATTCTGAGCCACAGCCTATTTAGCTGAATTTTCCTCGGCAATGAGTCATGAGGATAAGCCTGTCACGGATACAGTCGCACCACGTGTAACCTCTGGGCACAGTCCCCACGAGAGGGGAAGGCTCTGCAGACAGCGCAGGATCCAGGGAAAGCATTTCAGAAGAGCTGACATTTACCTTCAGGATATGCCCAGTTATTGCTCTGACATCGACCATGTTTCCCACAGATTAAATGCATTAAATTACACGACTGAGGGAATACACGGCCCAAAGCAGCAAAAAATGAACTTAGACTGGACATGGGAAAAACCTTCGGAGATGTGAGAAAAAAATAATTGTTTGTATTTATCTTGTTCCACTTTCCTTTCTTCAGCCATCACCATAGGGAGATCCTCAGGACTGCTGCAGATCTTCTGCCATTGGTACCTTGACTGGAAAAGGGTATTTTTCTGAGGAATACTTTCCCCTGATACCCAGTTCTCCTGAAAGACTGGTAAAGCTCTTCACCTGCCACTTAATTTCTGTGCCATGTTACAGTCCCAAAGCTTTACAGAGAAGTTATTCAACTTGTTACGATGCACATGGCATTGCCTGTGTTTTGTGATGGACAAGATGTAGTTTAAAATAAACAATCTTTCAGAGTAAATATTACAATTACATAATTGCCTGAGATTTCATGGACTGCACTCAATCCTGATAGCCATTTGCATTTCTGCCTTTCCAGCTTTTAACCTTTATGCTCTCATTTCACACTTCATTTAAGCACTAAGGTACTCTTCCCATATTCAAATTAATAACTTCCTGCTAAACACCTGGGTGAAACTACCCTTTACTGAAGAGCAGCGCTCACTCCCCAAGGACAAAGGCAACTCTAATGCACTGAACTCTACTGTCACATTGCCCCTCTTTCCTGCCCTGAGCGCAGGCACATCACGTGTAGTTCTGCTTCAATAAATGAAGCGTGTGCTATTTTCCAGGTAAGCACCATTACAGTGACAGTTAAACACGAGTCACAACAGCCTTTTTTGCCTCCGTTAATTACTGTCATCTTAAGCTTCGTGAAAATACTTAAAAGAAGGCAAAATACAGAGAGAGCACACATCAAGCAGAGGTGAAGAGCATTTATTATTAATCTGTGCTCCAGGAGAGATGAAGCTATGAAAAGAAATAATCCCAGGAAACAGGTTTCTGAGCGAATGGATATAAATACAGGCTGATCAAAGAGCTGGAAAAGGCCAATTGCAGAGAAGCTGCAGGGATTTACTTTAAGCCACAGTAGAAAAATCAGATAGTATTTCCAAAATCAGATAGTATTTCACTGAAAGAAGTGACCACACACTTGTGTTCACAACTCATGACTGATTTTCCAAATATTTAAAATATCACAGCAGCTGTTACAGTTTTCTCCATTAAAGTGCATCTCAGGGCATAACTGGGTGTTTCTCACTCTCACAAATTGCCAAACACCAAAACAGAAAACAAGATTCTTTTTTTTTTGCAGCCACCCACAATCTAAGTCTCAGTGCACACAAATAAATTGGCAAACCAGAAATACCATTTAGCACCAGTGGAGCATTCATGGACCAAGTTTGCTTTGAATAAAGACTTCTGAGAAAGAATCAAACCCTGGGTTCAGATACGTTTTAAAGTCTGAACTGTTCAGACAGCTCTTATGAAATATCTCAACTTTCCTGTTTGCTGATCTTGCCTGCAGTGACACAGTCATTTGAAAGAGTCCCAGGTAAGTGAAGAGTGAAATGAATCCTTAGCCAGTTACTCTTCCCACTTGTGCTCCAACTCAGACTCCCCTCCTTGTTGTTCCCATCAGAGGAAAATGTTTAAGGCACCAAGACTGGCCTTGGCCACGCCAGTCAGGCCAAATGCTGCTACTGTGAAAGAACTGTGAAACAGAGCCCAAAAACAGACCAAACACAGGCAATGAAAAATTAGCAAACAGATGTTGAAATAGATAATATGCTAGAAAGATCTTGGGAGACAAAACATTCCCTAGGTAATTCTACAGACACGAAATACAGCTCTGTGGGGAACAAGAGGGATACTTTAATGCAGAAAAGCAAAAAAAAAAAAAAGGCAAAAAAAGCCAAATCCCAAACGTGAAACAAATCAGTAATACCTGTTGACAGCTGATTTGTGTCCTTTGGCATAAGACACCAAATCCAGATGCTCCCAGCACTGTTTCTCTGTTGCTGCAGATCTGGTGCAGAGGCTGCATTTTTATTTTAATGGTAAAAGTGCATTTGGGAGAAGAAAGGAAGTCAGATAAACGTGATGGGAAATATGTGAACAAAAAAACCCCTTTAGTTTCCAGCTGAAGTGCAAGGAAGCAGATTCCTACTCTGAAATGGTCAAAAAGCATAAAGAAAGGTCTGGAGTTCAAGAGAACCTTCTAAGCCAAGAGCTGGCACATGAGCTCTGCGTACTGAGAAAGAACACCACGATTTCCACACTCATAAGCAATATTATAGCCCACAGGAATTTTCCCATATATTTAATTTTGCTACAATAAACCACTGAGCATGTCTACAAAATGAACTAGTGTAACAGGCCGACACTGGGAAACTTGCTTTAGTCAGCCATGGCTTTGTTTTGTTTTGTTTCATTTTATACCCTGCACTCCTGAGAACCTCTGTTAACCCCTTCAAATAGAGCAGAATCATCAATGTCAGCTTGATCACATGTCTCAGTAGTCACAAACACAGAGGGAGGCTGAATCATCCAGGGAAATGAAAAGCAACGGCAGCATCTTTACAGATATCAGAAAGAGATTCTCAAAGACACAAACACTGTTAGAAGTTTTCAAATGTTTTTCTTTCATTTAAATAAAAGTTTTGAGAATAACTACATCCCACATAATTTCCATTAAAAAAAATTAAAACAGTATGACGTTGGTTAAAGTGGACAGAAATATCCACAGTGATTGCACAAAACATTTGTGAAAATGAACATCATTTCAGCAAGTCGATTGGTTTAAGCAAACAGCATTTCTTGTTCCAAGGGCTTGTCTATACAGCAAAGTTACATAAAGATAACCTAAAATAGAAACTTAATGAAATTAATCAGAAAACCTTCTGGGTATATAATCCTTTTTCATGGTGAAAGTTGCTTGCGGTCTAGCTTAACTCTATTGGGAGCAGGCTTACATTACATCAAAAGAATGTCTGCAAATAAATTTGCATTGTTCAAACAAATTTACTTAAACCCAATATGAGTTAATCAGTGCAATTTTCAGAGAGTCAGCTTAAAAGGCAATTTAATACAAAAAACAAGAGGAGCTTGACAGAAAATACACAACCCCTTGGACAGCTTCTTTCTGAGAGGTGATTTGTACTTTCTAAGGACACACAACAACTCCCACTTGCCACTGAACTCAGTGGAAATTCCAGTGAATTCAGCTCTCCTCAGAGGGAGACAACAGCATGGAACTAACACTGCTGTATTAATTACAAATGCTTCCACTCTCTTGCTGGAAGAGAGCCTTTGAGATGGCAAAATGTGCCAAGATTAACCTGTGGTGCATCACACCCTGTACTCGGCAAAAGTCACCTTGGCATCAGACCAAGCCTGCTCTTGGGGCAGTGGAGGTGACAGACCTTGCCCACAGACCTTCCTAGCTTTGTTCATCACTGTCCAACACCTTTTGTAAAACTGCATCATGAATAAGACTTTATTAAATAATAAAAAGCTTTTCAAGATAAAAACTATGCTAAACATATGATTGATACAATGAATAAACCCATCTAACCCCTATTCATTATCTAGTAATAGTGTTTTATTCAGTAGTGGGTTTCCAGCCACATCAAAAGTGGCCGCAGCTTTATGTGCAATCAAAATTAAGTAGCTTATTGATATTACTGGATAAGCAAGAATAAATATTGCTTCAAGCACACTCTGCTTTGCAGCTCCCAGGATAAACAATGTGTTTCACTCATTACCAAGCAGACTATTTGGGAAATAGGGTAAGCTAACTTGTTCAGAACACCAGAATTTCCTTGTTCTTCTAGAAGAAAGAACAAAAACAAAGAATTTGCTGTTGCAAAGTGTGCAACTCACTAGATTTTTTAAAAGTTAAAACCCCAATCCTCATAATTAGACTTTTCATTAAAACAGGAAGGAGTTATTTTTATTTTTTTATCTCAAGAATAAAACGATAAAATATTGTAACATCTACTTCACCTTAGGAGAAAGTTAAGGCTTGTTTTTTTCAAGAGTTTCTTTTTCAGAGGCAGGCATGAATTGAAAGTCACAGTCTGCTTAAGATATTACATATCAGATTTACTCTCTGTTGCAAAAGATGCAGACAGCTACGAGGCATTTGTGGCAATGTAGTGTCTTTAACACTTGAGAACACAAGATGTTCCAGTTTCACAACAGAACTGTTTTAACAATTGATATTTTTGCAATTCTTTGCAGCACTGTCATTATTAGAGCTTTCCCATAAGGTAATACAAATAGGAACATTAAAAAAAAAAGGCATGAGGTTTGGATCATCCACAATATTGTGACAAGAATTGAAAAGAAAGAGGGACAATTAATAGAGATCAGTTAGGCTCTTAAAGAGCAAAGGCCTCTGTTAGCCTTGGGTCTGCTACTGCATTTATTAGAAAGAAAAACAGATTCAACTTCTGATTTCTTTGCTGACAGTGCCAGCCATCAGCCTCAAAACAAAAGCAGACCTTTTCCAGTACCTTTTTTTTTTTTCTCCCAAGGAAGAAGCTCATTATCACCCACCAGCCACTGGCTAGTACAGATTTGGTTTCTTCCAACCCATCACCTTGCTCCTTACAGCGGAAATACAGTAACCGATCCTACATTCAACTACTCCAGTACTGAAAGCAAAATCCAAAGTATTTTAAAACCTATCTTATCTGCTATAGCTGTATTTCTTTGAACTCAAAGGTATATTGGGAAGAGGTAGTCCAGGAGAAAAGGGTTTCAAATACCAAAATCTGTATGTCCCATACCAACCTGACAGACCTATCAGTACACCGAGAAGCTTTTGAATGAAGTCATGGAAATACAGGGCAGTACAGAGGAACATGAAAACCCAAATCACGGTGAGAAAACACAAGGACACAAACAGGACGTTGACCACCACACGCAGCTTAGAGTTCTGGTCTATGGACAAGCCTTCCAGTACGGCCACTTCCTCCAGAATCATCAGGGCACAGTAGGAGAGCAGAAAGCAGTGCCCTGAGATATCAAAGCCATTCCAGACCCCGCTGTCCTGGTGACACTCCCGCTTGGTGGCGTAGAGCCGGGGGGTCTCTCCGGGTTTGGTGGGGATGGAGCACTCCCCGGTGAGGTTCTCGATGTACACAAAGAGCTCGGTGCAGACGTACCACACAGCTGTGCCCACGGCCAGCGCGCTCAGGCGCCGCAGCACCAGCAGAACGCTCCTTGTGCGGCCATAGAGGAACTTGCTTCTGGCAAACTGGTAAGTGGTGAGCGCGATGAAGGGCAGCAGCAGCCACAGGGTCCAAGCCCAGGCCACCTTCACAAAGTATCTGCCAGAGAAAGGGCAAAAGAGGAACAAGCACGTGTGAAACTTCACAGCAGCTGTGGTAAGTGGTGGCTCATTAAGTTTTGAAAATCAGTATTCAGAACCATATAGACACTTGTGCCCTCACCTCAAAGCTTGTGCCCTCACCCTCTCCCCAGTACTTCCCTGAGGCCCAGCACTTCCTCAGGCAGGTACTTGTTCCCTACGCAGTGTTCCCTTGGCCCCAGAGCCCTCGTTCACTGCAGCAGACTTGCAGTTCAGTCTGGCAATCACTTTTACCCTACGAACCTGCTCAACTCTGCCCTACTCAAAATGCAGCTGCAAAGGGTGTATTTTTAGCTTGCCACCCTGACCACAGTAACCCATTCTCTATCTCATTTATCTTTGCTTCCAAAGCCCTTCAGACCCTCAATCTCTTAACACGGAGAGAGCCAGAAGGGCTAGCTCTTTCCCTTAATCAGTCCATGAAGCTTTTCCTCCCTCAGGTCCTTCTATATAAATGAAGCAGCATAATGTGTCTGTTCCTTTGCTGTCATTTCACTCGCTGAGAGCATTCCTTTGGCTTACACAAATCCCTCCCTGCCATGAAAATTTTTGCTGTGATGCCCATAAAATCTTGAAAACCACCTGATGATGTTCTGGTATCTTGTTTAGCAGGGGACAATATTGCATAGCTAGTCCTCTTTTCCAATCTTAAACAGGAGCATCTGCAAGTCCACAGCCCAGGATCATCTTTCTCCCATTAGCACCTTTCAGTGGATTTTGCTTCCTATCAGCTGGTGGGAAATGTGTGGCACTCCCCTTACCCAGAGTCCGGTTTGAAAATAGAGACAGCTCTGTGGCTGAGCTATGGCCAGACACACACAGTCATTATTTAATCCCCACCTCAGCATCAAAGACAAAGCCAAACAGGACTAGAGCTCTGTATCTTCCTTAAGACCCTAACAAAACTGTCAGGGCCTTGTCCAGGATACTGAGGAGTACCTTCTTCACTCTCCAGTCTTACAGGAGTAGTGACATCTGTGTGGCAACTACAGGGGCTACCATGGAATAGTAATAGAAAATAAAATTTCCATTTTATTTAAAAGTAAAAAAGGCTGCCAACTTTACTGCTGACAAACCAACAGGCAAGTAATTTGCAGGGAAAAAAATCTGCTTCAGGAACTGTCAGTAGAGCTCACCTTCCACTACTTAAAAGGGAGAACTGTAGTATGCTTTAACTGTAAGATCAATTTCTCTAAGCGTCCCTGTCAATGCTCTTTCAATCACACCAAAAGCGGGTCCTCTCTGACATGTCACCAGATGACAAATCTGAATCAATAAAGTGCAAAATTCCCCAAGTCACTTTCTGACCCGTAGCAGGTACAGTACACGCGCTCTGGCCCAGCTCATCGCTTCCTCACCTCCCTCAAGATGTTCAAACGCAGCTCTACAGACTGACTAAGCAGGTTAAATCACTGCCCAAGTGCTAAAATAGGATGGCAGTCACTCTGCTCTTAGGAGAGATGCTGAAGAAGGTGGTCGGGCACTGAAGAGGCTCCTCAGGGCAGTGGCCACAGCACCAAGGCCGAGAGAGTTCCAGGAGTGTTTGGCCTCTCAAGGACAGGGTGGGATCGTTGGAGTGCCCTGCCAGGGCCAGGAGCTGGCCTGGATGGTCCTTGTGGGTCCCTTCCAGCTCAGCACGTTCTACCAATCTGCCATTCTAAAATACTTATTTTCTGCAGCGCAGAAACTGATTTTCTCCTTATTTTCCGCACAGATCAGCTGAGTAATAATCAGTTTACTCAAATACAAGGAATCATCCGGGAGTTACCGAAAGAGAAACAAAAATCCGCTTTTCTACCCCCTTTCCAGTAAAAACCGAGCGAGCAACTCCCGATGCTCGGAAACCATCCCAGTCCTGCAGGTCCTGCAGGAGATCAAACACCTACTTACAGAACCGGCTCACCGAGCCCTGGATCCTGCCTCGCCTCCCCCCGGCCCCACAACGAGCCCCCCTGGCCCTCTCAGCCCCTCA
>VWZG01008762.1:1753060-1891569 GCA_013396735.1 Grallaria varia | reverse complement strand
CAGCACGGCCCGCAGCCAGCGCCCGCCGCACTCCACACACTCCATGGCGCGTCCGCCCGCGCCGCCGCGGCGCCGGCACCGCCCACGGAGCGCCTGCGGAGCGCCCGAGGAGCGCCCGCGGAGAGCGCCCCCGCGCGGCACCCGCCGGTACGGCACGGGGTGGTACAGCGCGGCACGGTGCAGAACGGTATGGGACGGTACAGCGCGGCACAGCACAGAACAGTACGGTACGGTACAGTACGGTATAACATGGCACAATACAGCACGGTATGGTGCGGTATGGTACGGTGTAGCATGGCACAGTACAGAGCGGTTTGGCACACTATGGTGCAGTATGACACAGTACGGTATGGTACGGTAGCATATGGTATGGTATAGCACGGTATGGCACGATACAGCACAGCATGGTATGGTACAGAATGGTATAGCACAGTATGGCACAGTATGGCACAGCATGGTACGGTATGGTACGGTATGGTACGGTACGGTACGGTATGGTATGGTATGGTATGGTATGGTATGGTATGGTATGGTATGGTATGGTATGGTATGGTATGGCATGGCATGGCATGGCATGGCATGGCACAGTACAGTATAGCACGGTATGGCATGATATAGCCCGGTACAGCATGGTACTGCACAGTATGGCACAGCACAGCACCCTACGGCACGGTACAGCACGGCACAGCATGGCATGGCACAGTATAGCACAGTACAGCACAGTACAGCATGGCACAGCATGGTACAGCTCAGTACAGCATGGTATAGCGCGGTATGGCACAGTGTAGCACAGCACAGCATGATACGGTATGGCACGGTACAGCATGGCACAGTACAGCACAGTATAGAACGGCACAGTACAGCATGGTACAACACGGTATAGCACGGTACGACATGGTACAGCACTGCATGGTATGGCACGGTATGGCATCATACAGCATGGTACAGCACAGCATGGTATAGTATAGCACACCATGGTACAGCATGGCACAGTGCGCCATGGTATCGTATAGCACGCCATGGTACAGCATGATACAGCACGGCATGGTATTGTATAGCACGCCATGGTACAGCATGATACAGCACGGCATGGTACAGCACGGCATGGTATTGTATAGCACATCATGGTACAGCACGGCACAGCATGGCATGGTATCGTATAGCACGCCATGGTACAGCACGGCACAGCATGGCATGGTATCGTATAGCACGCCATGGTACAGCACGGCACGGCACAGGCGGCCCCCAAGCCCCCTGCAGGGGTCCCGCAGGAGATGGGGATGGGGATGGAGATGGGTCCATGGGGATGGATCCATGCGGATCCAGCGGGAAGCACGTCGCTGCTCCTGGGACTAAAGGTGTGCTCAGGAACGTGCGTTTCGTGCTCTCGGATGTTCAAAGTGAGGACGCAGATGGTGCCCCTTCACAGGTGGGACGGTGTTTCCAGAGAAGAGCATCAGAAGAGATGCTCTGAGGGATCATATCATGTATCCAATATTCCAACATATCTGTATCATGGAATCATGGACTCACAGAATCACAGCATTGGAAGGGGTCCGGAAGGATCACTGAGTCCAGCTCCTGGCCCTGCACATGACAATCCCAACAATCCCACCACAGGCCTGAGAGCGTTTTCCAAACGCCCCCTGAGCTCTGTCAGGCTCAGTGCTGTGCCCACTGTACCAGGCAGACTGGACAGTGCCCGACCAACCACTGAGGGAAGAACCTTTTCCTGACATCCAACCTAAACCTGCCCTGAAACAACTGCAGGCCATTCCCACGGGTCCTGTCCCTGGTTTCCAGAGAGGAGAGATCAGTGTTTGCTCCTCAACTTCCCCTCACAAGGAAGTTGTAGACTGCGATGAGGAGCCACAGAATCATTTAGGATGGAAGAGAACTTTAAGATCATCAAGTCCACTTGTTAACCCGGCACTGCCAAACCCTCCACTAAACCACGACCCCCAAGCACTACATCCACACGGCTTTTAAATCCCTCCAGGACCTGTGACCCCACCACTGCCCTGGCCAGCTTATCCCAATGCTTGATAACCCTTTCTGTAAGAAATTTTCCCTAATCTCCAATCTAAACCTCCCCTTGTGCAACTTGAGGCTGTTTTCTCTTGCCCTTTAAATGCGCATCCACTGCTTCTAAGCAGGGTGCCAGGCCCTCTGAAAGAGAGGGTCTAACCATGATATTCACGAGAAAATCTGAGAATTTTCTCACTCAGTAGAATTACTTTGATTTTTCCTGAGGCTTAACAGAGAGGGAGAAGGTATTTCCGGAGGTGTTATGGCTCCCACGCCTTTTCACTGTCCATGTTTATGGCTGAACGTGGTGCCCAAGCACTGGCTGTCGCTGTGGTATTTGAGACCTATTTCATCTATTGAACAGCTGCCGCTGTCATTTCAGCTCAGTTTTTAAAATATAAAAAAAGCATCAGCAAGCAGAGAAATGGCTCAGTGAACAAAGAGCCTTTATTCATCCCAATGGCCTTAGTAAGAAAAATGTGAGAGGGGGGGAAAAAAAAGCAGGCCCTATCTGAGACGGGATGGGAAAGTGTTTCTCGCCAGAGCGCATTTCAAAGCCGTTTCGCCGTCACCGTCAGCAAATCTATGACAACATCTGGGCTGAGAGGGCAGAACAGCACATCAAAGCAGCCCCAGCAGATACGGAGAGCTTCAGCTGAGGAGGTTATCCAGGGTAAATGGCATTTGGCAATTTATTAGATGTTGTTTTTAATAAGACTGCCACGGCCACGTCTGGCACTTCCAGCCCCAGCATTGCACCCCGAATTAGAAACGACAGGCAGCTGCGCTCACTCAAACGAGCGAGGAGGATAAAGAGGAGCTGGGAGAAGGTTTCACAGAGTCCCTCATTGTCTGCCTAAATCCCCCGTGCCTTTGAAACCTTGCCTCCCCTGCTTCCCAGGTTTGGGTCTCTGATCCCCAGGCTGTTTGCAGTGCCGGCGCTGGAGGTGGGAGCTGCTCGGCTGGCTGCTAATGAAGCGTGTTGTGGTGTCTGCCACACGCAGGAGGATTTCGTAAGCTTGCCACCTGCTCCAGCTGAATGAAGTTGATGGCACGGGCTGCAAATGTGTCTATCCCCAGCCCAGCTTGAAATGTCTGAGGATTATCTCTGTAAATCATCGATTCTCACAAGCACAGTGAGCAAAGCTCAGCTGGGTCCAGGTGTTCTGCAGATTTAGAGTAAATCTCTACTTTCAAGCCATGTATTTGCTGCCACAAGCACCAGCCAAGGCCGACAGTCCTTCTGAGGAACTGGTCGCCGTTCCTTTGTGAAGAATCAAAGAAGCAGAATTTAGGTCTTTTAAAACTACAGAAAAAGCTTTTATTCATAAACAGGGAATAAGGTTTGTTTTAAGAGGACTGTAGAATGTTGCTTAAGAGCTCTCACAGACATTTGGTCAAGCTGTGACAGGTATAAACCATGTTAAACCAAATTATTTAGTCAGGTATAGCAGATGTGGCTGTCCTTTCCTTTTACTGTATCTTTTACCTTAAACTCACCAAATTGCGTCCTAATTCAAGCTGAAATCTTTCAGACTAATTGATTTTAAATATTGTTTTCAGGTAGTCTTTTTTTTTTCCCCCCGTGATTTATTTTGAACCAAGATTTCCAACAAATTGCTTCTTTGACAAAGCCCCGCATGACCTTTAACTATCATGACTGTGCCATCCAGGGAGTGTCCCGACACTGAAAAATAAACTGACAAAGGTTTGGAGCTTTGCTGTGGAGCAGGGCCAAGACATTTGAACTGAAATCTCAGCTCAAATAGTAAAACAAAGCCTCTTGGCTGTGCTAGATAGGAATTACTTCTTTTATTTTCTGAGATCTCTAGGTCCACTGCTCCATGTTGTGACTAAGGAAGGATGCCTGGAGGGAGATGAGAAAGGCTTCACAAATTTTGTTACAAAACACACACAATGGTTCTTTGATCCCTGTAAAGGCCATTCACTTAAGGGTTGAACTTGACGATCCTTGTGGGTCCTTTCCAACTCAGAATATTCCGTGATCCTCTGACCAGAATTTGGGCTAAGGTGGGATCTCACAGCCCAATAGACACCAGAGGGAAGGTGCACTCCAGGGGCACCAGGAGGAAATGCTGGGTGCCCCTCCAAGCACCCAGCCCATGGGGACTGGCAGAGCCACCAGCCTGTGTCAGCACACTCAGTGGGGATGACTTACCTCTCTAGTCACAGCCCGTTTGGATCTGGGAGACCTGCTGTCTTCCCAACCTGTCCTCTTCCCTCACAGCAATTCCCACAGCCCTCTGGCACCTGCCCAGGGGCTCTGGCACCCCCAGCCCTGCCCGTGGGCAGCCAGGTGCTCACAGCAGCCTCCCCTGCCCTCTGTTTGCCTTGGTGGGCTCTGCTCACATCGCCGTGACTGATTGTGTTTGAGTTTGATCCTGGAGCATCCCGGGATGTTTGCATGAGAGGTGCTACATAAGCATAATTTGGGCTGTATTTTCCTTGCCTAATGGGAGCTTAAGCTTGGAGTTTAAGATAGCTTTGGCCCTTTCCTGAGACGCTGTTCATCAAAGTCAGTGGTTTGAGCTCCGCAGCCTTCTCTATTCACTGTTGGCTTAGAAAAAAAGATTAAAAAAATAATATTGTGCTTTGTTCCCTTGTGTCAGTGATGCCTTTGAAATGCAGCCCAGGGTGGAGGCGTAGCAGCCTTTCCCTCATGCTGGGATCTTTGCTGCCCATCTCTGATGGAAAGGGATGCTCTTCCTACGAGCCCCAGACTTGTCACGGGGCCAGGCAGAGCCAAGGTTGACCTGTGAGTGGACGATGTGTTATTTACAGTGGAGATGCTGAGCTGAGAGACAGAAGGCAGACATGGGTAACTCACCACCTGTGTGGCTGCACAGATTTACGGGAAAAGTTCTTCCCTGTCCTGAAACCCCAAGAATTCTAGAAAAAGGTGTGGAAATTAACCCCAGACAATTTGTACAGACTGAACCATTGCTGGGCCCAGGCTGAAAACCTCTGCAGGTCACACATTTCCCCTCTGACTCTCCTCAAGTGAACAGAAAGGGTATGATCTGAGCTGCAGGGAATTTGCAGCTTGTTTGGTGGTTACATCCAAAGATCAAAATATTTTGGGATATGGGGCAGAGCGTAAGAAAGAGCCAATTCACTTTTCAGTGGCATGTACTTTATTAATGCTACAAATTAATACCTACTGCTACAAAATATTTACATTTCTTGCTTGGCGCAGCCAGATCGCAGCAGAGCAGACTAATGATGGGGTTTAATTTACAGGAGAGAATGTCTTGTGATGAGCAAGACTCGGAGGAGCTGGGCTTCAGCTGTGGCTCTGACAAACTCCCTCTCCCACCACAGGCAAGTCCCTTAAACCTCTGCATCTCCACACCCTGAGCAGGACAGGGGAGAGGTTCTCTTCTTCTAAATGTCTTTCAGAGAAAATGGTGAGTTTGCAGAGGGCTGCAATGATGGTCTGAAGAGCTTTAAAATAAGCAGGGTTCACAAAGATGTAAAATAGCTACTCTGCCTACAATACGAATTAAAAAGATCACTAGCAGATGAAGTGGGGATGAGATTACACGTGAAAAAATATATAATTCACGTGATTAGGTGTACATATGCTTAAAATGGTCTTAATTAGTCATGTTTATCTCTAATTGCCTGACTCCCTTGAGCAGCTATGGTCGCTGCACTTGCAGTTCCTTGCTGAAATATTCCCCTTTTTTCGCACTGTGTATAATTCACACCTTCCATGTTTGCCAGAGACACTTCCCACCCCCCCACCTGCACATTTGAATTGATTTGATTCTCGAGGTCTTTCAGAGGTAGCTGCTGAGTAGGTTTTTCCCTGCAGGCTGAGCAGTTTGTGCTCTTCCCACAGCAGTTACTGGGAATCAGCTCCTGCCCAGACCAATTAAGCTTTCTCCTGGCCACGTACTAAAAGCATTATTTGTTGTCCACATTTATTCTCTTTCTATAAGGATTATCAGTCCTAGATCAAAGATTGCACAAAACTCAACGACAATTTCCACAAAACTCTTTGCTGGTTGGTCCTTGTGCTACTGTACCAAAACATTGTTCTTCTTTCTTTACATAAAGAAACTGCCATTTATTGCAACTGATCAAATATGGGAAGGAAATGGTCTGTGCTTATTAATTCAAATTCAGAAATACGAACTTTTCAGACTTTAGTGGTGCATTTTTAGCTCATATATTTGCAAGAAAGAATCAGAGTCATATACTCAGGTGTAAAATTTGGAAGTGACTTTGTGATGATTAACTGCAGGACCACATTTCACAGTCCTGGTTTCTTGGCTGGATACCTGGTACAGCCAGCCACAAAACATGAGCTGTAGCTATTCCAGTCCAATATATAATTACAAATATTTAAGTGTAAAACTAAAATATATACATACATAATATTTAATCTGTGCTTTACTGGCTTGGATAATGATAAAAGTGTTGGCTGGAAGTGTGATTTGGATTTGTCCTGACCATAATGACCATTGAAATGCTCTGCAGATAAAAAATAATAATTACAAAAAAGTTCAAAGGGTGTGCTGAAGAGCCTGTGCACTTAAGATTGTCATGGGCTTAATTTAGATGTGCAATATAATATTTTTTTTAATTGTTTGTTCAGTTTTTTGCCCATGTATTGCTCAGTAAGCCCAACACCTCTGCTCACCTTGCCGTGCTCTTTCACCGCAGGGCTGCCCCACACCTCAGCCTTTGTCAGAAGAAACAAGATGCTCCAGGCTGTGGAGTTTCTTGGTGTGGTCATCAACCATGGGTGTCATCTGAGAGGCAAGACAGGCAGAAAGACAGTGAGGTGAGAGGCTGTGTCAGTGTGAAGTGTGCTGAGCAATGCCCAGGTCAGCCATGCCCAGGGGTAGGGCAGGGAAGGAATGAATTTGCTTCAAGAAGAAGCCCAGAGCTGTTCTGGTGCCTGGGCTCCAGTTTATCCCACTTTTTTCCCAGCCAGGACTCTTCCCTTTATCTTCTGCAGGAGTTTGGGAGCACCAGGAATAGAAAAACTGCATTAGGGTTAAATGCTCCCAAACATCAGATTAAACCTGAAGTGTTCATTTGGGAGCTTCTGTACATTCTCCAAGGCATCTCAGGACATTTTGCTGTCAGGCACAAGAGGGTGGCAGGACCATTACTGGTTCGTTATGGTCTGGCCCAGTTTCTCTTTTACCAAAGAAGCACATCCCAGTCTGACAGGAATGGAAACCTCCCAAAACACAGGGATCCAGCCTCCATCTTACCAAGTGGAAGGAAGGTAGGGAAGGTGGTCAATAGTGCACAGAGACCACCTCCTGCCACCAATAACCCAAGAAGAAGGGGGTAGGTGATGAAGGTTGTGCTCCTGCTGCCTAAGCTCTATCTGAATAAACAGCGTTTTTTTCCTCTTCTAGCTTTAAGTCTGGTGAAAAATAAAATTAAAGCCAAGTCCTAGTGCTTTAACTAAATCAGAGCATTTACCAACTTCACCTAAAGAAACAGAATTCTTTTCACAAGTGTTTATTTGTACAGATCAAATAAACTATGTTTTTAAAATATAACCCCACCACAGATGTGCAACTCAGCCCAATCTCTGTTGACATCATTCAGAGGTTAGATAAAAAAATACCTGAGTAGCATGTTCTGCCTCTTTGCTGGAAGGAGCCCTTTCTTTGGGCTGATTATTTAATGTAAGCTCCAAACAATTGGCCAAGCAGATCTTACCCTGGTGGGAGGGGATGAGCAGGACCCTGTGAGATGATGGAAAATACCAGCACTACACCAGCTGCCCAAGGAGGAGGATGGGGGATGCAGTTCCTCTCCTTGTAGAGCAGCGTTTCTGCACTCTGGAGAGAGCTTGTTCCTCCCAAGACGTCAGCGCTGCTGGGGCTTTGAACTCCACTTCAAAGCTGGGGCTGGAGAGAGGTTTCTGTAAACCCAGAGAAACAGGTAAATATTTGTCAGAGTCAATTAACCCTCCTCATCACCTCAACAGTCATCTGTGCGAGCAGGCTGGGGGGGGTTCAGCAGGCACAGAGGGGAGCCTTGTTGATTTACTGAACCACTTTGGGAGGTGGGTAGACACAAAACACTGCGGCGAGGAGACCTGGAGGTTTTCCCCTTAGCACGGACCATGAACTCCTGGAGACACCTCATCCTTTCCATCACTTTTGTAGTCAGGGAGGAAGGTTTTTTTTCTTGTCTGGGGAGAAGACCAGTCCTGCCCCAGCGCTGCTGCTGTAGCTTTATAACCACTTCATTCACCCCAGTTCCTCCAGGTGGGCATCAGCTCTTCACAGAGCCGCAGAGCACACGCTGTATCTCCCGCTTGCTGGTGCAGCTTTAACGGTGAGCATTGTGAGTCACATACCAGGAGACACACACCATCATATAACACTTCCATGACTTTATCAAATTCTGGTTTCTGACAACCCCCCATCCCACTTACAGGGGCTCCAGGTGTCATTTTTGGAAAGAGGGCTTTGCTGGACCATTCTGTCCATCATACCTGCACTGCAGTAGCCTGTGGAGGGGGCAATGTGGACACCCACGAGCCAGCCCCAGCCACCAAACCACCCACCAGCGCTCCCAGGCTTCCTCTTGCTTATCGGCACAGCATGAAAATGCAGCTTAAAAAAGAAAAGGGAAGGGAAAAAGTAGAAACATCTGAGCACCAGATGGGAAGGATGCAAAGGATGGGGCTAGGCTCATTCCTCACCCCCCTGCCCAAACCTGACCCAGCACCCTCCCTGCTTGGACATGGCCCCTGAGGCAATGCCACCCTCCCTTCCTTTCAGCTGGAACCCACAGCTGCATGCTGAAAACACAAAAGAAAGCGCGCAGGGGCTGTAACGGGGTCCAGCTGGGAATATGCACAGCCCTCGAGGGTGTCTTTGAGGGCCATGAGGTGGGAAGATGCTGGAGGAGGCTCTGGGCATGGTGCTCCCACGTGGCTCTCCCCTGCCCTGGTTTCAAGGCAGGGAGAGCCGGGCACAGGGGCCAGACCGCCCCAGCAGGCTCAGCTCAGCAGCAGCACCTGGGCAGCAGAGGGGATGCCAGGGCAGAACCACACTGCGTGTCTGCCGGGCAGGCGGAGCGGGGCCAGGGATGTGCCATTGGCAACCTCTGTCCCGGTGAGCTCAGAGTTTGCTGTGCAAGATGCTGGCCCTGGGGCAGATGGGCTCTGTCCTTCCCTTCGCCGAGCACCTCCCTCCAGCCTGCCAGGTGCCTCTGCGGGATCTGGCACCAGCACATCTGCTGGCAAGAGGAAGGCTGGGTTGTACCACGCTCGACCTGTGCAGGACAGCTCAATCTCACTGGCAGCAGCAGCAGGGAGGACAAGGCAGCAGGAACCTTATCAGCCCTTGTCTTCATCGGCCACCACAAGGCCAGGTGCCCATCAGATGTGTGCTCCTGGCACTGGTGTGTGCCCAGCCCCGCTGCTGTTCCCTCCTTATTGCTCCTGGTGCATGGGCAAGGTCAGGTTAACACTGATGTATCAGCACAAGCCACTGTGTCACGGCATGGACACAGCCCGAGTGATGGACAGAGATGCCAATAAGCTGCAGGGATTCCCCCACCCCACTCCCTTTGTCCTTCCAAGGGTGGATGTGGGGTCAGTGGAGCTGCCAGCACTCAGACCACCCTCGGACCACTCATCTTGAGATGAGGTGTTCCAGTTCCATGGTTTTCAGGGACTCATGTGTCAGCACATTCCCTGATTGGGGAGGGAGAGCATCTCCCCACTGAGAGAGATGTGGAGAGAATTGCTCCCATGTCAAGTGTGTTCAGAGCATCCCGAGACTCTCAATTTCTGCTTATCCAGCATTGAACGAAATGGTTCTTCCAAGAATCTGAGCCTCCAAGGTTGAACCTGAGAAATGTCATGTTTAGGCAGAGAGAAATCTGGTGGCTTGGATCCAGCCATATGGACATGGGAAAGCTTAGAAGTCCCATGAGAAAAGGGAGATTTCTTGGCAAGGATTCACAATAAATCTTTATGGGAGAGTGGAGGGGAAATTCGAAGTGTCCATCAAACTCCTCACATTCTGCAGGCAGAAGCCAGGAAGCACTGAGGTGTGCAGGTACAGCAGGAGATTTCAAAAGTGAGCTTTCAGCTTCAATGCCAGGAACTGGCAAAAGTCTCAGAAATCCTGTGTAGTCCTGCCCTGCTCACCTGGAAGGGCAGGACCTGGCTCCCATGCTGGGCAGGTCAACGGCACCTCTCAGAGCCCTCTGGTAGATGTGATCAGTGGGGTAGCATGGACAGAGAGATGTGTGTGGAAAGCGATTTGTTCAGTGTCACTCAGGAGATCAAAGGCTTCTGGATTTCACCCCCATCTCACCTGTTAGGTGCTCGCTCTTCTTCAAAACTTCTGGGCAGAGCTGAACTGCTGCTGTTTCCCAGCCTTAGGAAGAAATGTTATTACACCCAGAGCCCATATGGGCACATCTTTCTTGTCCAAAGCCTCTCCATCTCCTCTGGACATCCCTGACAGTTCCTATGCTGAGTCTTTCCTTCTGCACCACCTTCCTGTGCTCACCAGAGCCTGCTTTTAGATCTGGACCAGCTTTGAGTGATCACCACCCACTTGAGCTGCATCCTCCTCCCTGCTGAACATGCCCCACGAGGAGAAGTAACACCTTCAGGAGACCCCATCTCAACATCCCAAGGCATGATAAACCACTGCAAACATTTCCCTCTTCTTTTAGAGCCAGGGAGGAAAAGCAGCAACTCTTTTAGCCGCACCGTTATTTAATCAGAGCCAAACAAACAAACACCAGCAGCACTTTTCTGTGGCAAAAACATTCTGCAGCTGGAGACAGTGAACTGTGCAGTGGTGGGATGGTCAGGGGTATTTGCTGCTGCCTCAGTGGAGGCCCAGGCACGTGAGCAGTGGGGCCACCCTGAGAAGAGGAGCAACGGGAACAAGACATCCCTGTGCAGCCACGAAAAACCTGCATGTGAACCGGTGCCAGCTGCTCAGTTTCTATCTTAATTTTGGTCTTGGAAAAAAAGGGAATGGAGTGAATACACAGGGGCTGCAGTCAGGCTGCGGCACACCCCCGTCCAAGCAAGAAAATTACATGGTGAGGCTGCCAGAGTGTCCTGACTTCACTTTGCCGGGTCTGGGCTTTCAGGGCTGCAATGCACTAGCCCCCATCCAACAGCTGATCCAGCCCTTTGCTGGAGCCACAGCATTCCCAGCCATTACACAGGTAGCACCTACTGTGCCAGATGATGAGGAAAGAAATTATCTCAGCTCACACCAGATGATGCCTTTCATGCAGACCGGTGGGATGAGGAACTCCCACCAGGACCCCAGGGTGGGACCGATGGGTTTCCCACCACCAAGCCTGGAAGCTGATCATGTGGAGAGCACAGCAAAAGCCCCACCATCACCATGTTTCCAGGGCTGCTGCTTCTGGCAGGTGCCCATGTACGTAGGCACAGCTGGACGTGCGCTGCACCTGCATGGGTGAGCTGCGGGTGTGCAGTGGGCATGGGGTGGTGGGCACAGTCCTGGTACCAGCCTGTGCGTGGCTGGTGAGAAGGTCTCAGCTGATGCTCAGCTCCAAGGTTTGGGTCTATCTCAGTTTCAGCTGACTCATGGTGTGATGGGTCCTTCTTCCCACTGAGCTGTAAGCTTCTTCTCACCTTGGTGGAGTGCAGCGAGACCGTCACACATCCAAAGCGCCGGGCCAAACATCAATTTGTTAGCAAACAGCAAATTAACTATCTTCCAAATTGTGCTGAGAGGAGCTTCCGTGTTATTTAAGTGAATGTCTAAACTTAGCCCAGTTACTGTAAAAAAATACCTTTGTGAGAAAATACCGTCCACAGCACTTGACTTCAGAGACATTTATTTCTAGAGCCAGCGGAAAAATTTCTCACCTTTCAAAGGCTCCAATTATACCTCGGTGCTGGCTGGAGCCAGTGGCCTTCACAGCTTCCTCGCAGGCAGTCTCAGACTGATGGTGGGGACCACAGCTCCAACGGTGCCACAGGAAATGGGGGGAGCTGACACCCACCTACTGACCAAGGAGTTCGAGTAGGACCACATGAGCCTTGATGTACAGCCTAGTTAATACCCCAAAACAAGTGGTTTTTACTTGGTGACATTAAAGCATTAGTCCTGCTGTGTTTTCAGCCAGGGTTTCTGCTCGTACTAAAGGCTCCCAGGATCAGGCCCCTGTCAGGAGCAAATCACAGCTCTCAGAGCTGGGGCCGTGCCCAGGTGGCCTTTGGAGAGGGCTCTGTAGCCAGGCTGAGGGCAAGGCTGCCCTGTGCTGCCCTGCTGAGCCCAGCCTGGGTGGTCAGACCCAGGTGCAGGATCCTGCCCATGCTCTCCACTGCTGGCTCCCCACAGCATCGCTATATATAAAATGGGAAAGGCTTTTTTTTTTTTCACCTTTATTTTTAGTTTTTCTCACGTCCTAGCAAATACACAAGCAGAGACAGTGGGTTATGAGAGGACATCACATCTGAAGCAGAGGCAGGTGCTGGGCATTATGTGAAAGGCTTCAGGAGAATCCAGCTGCCTGCCCCTGTTGATGGTCACCTCTTCAGCATGAGATTTGACTTTTCAAGTACCTCTTCTTCAAGGCTCAGCTTGGTTCAGAAAGGTATTCATAATTTACAAAGATCTGGTCCTAATTAGGAAGAAGGATGACTCCAAAGTCCTCAGACTTCAGGGCTGATCTCACTTGTGTTACAGCTCAGTAGAGTGTTTAATTCCCAGGAGATCACAAATGAATGTACAGGTTTTCTCACATCACAAGATGTGGAGATCAAATCTTCTGACCTCAAAATCAGAAGGAAGATCTCTTTTCATGATGCATTAGGAGGAACCAAGCTCTGGATGTGTTTGACCTCTACAGGGCTCCAGAAATGCAAAAAACCGTCAAAAGCCTTACTTCCCTACCAGAGTGGGCACCAGGGTAGCTGGAGATCTTGGTGATGTTTTGGGGAGGGATTAGAGGGAATTAACATCTTCCAGCTCTTCCAGCAAAGATGGAGAATGAGCCTTTCTGCCCGTTCATCGGAGAGGAATATTTTACTGGAGCAACAGAGTTTGTGCATTACCTGAGAAAAGTTTTGTTCAAACAGGACTTTGGTTTTGTTTTATTTTGCCCCAAATAAAGAGTAAAGTAAAGATTTCCTGCTATGGAAATCCACAACAACCTCCTCCAGTTATCAAGATGTTCAGGGACCACAGAAAATTCTGATTCTCAGCAAAGGGCAAAGTCCTGCTCAGTCCTTTGTGGGCTTGTGTCACTGTCTGCCACCTTGATACAGGATAGGTGATGCCCAAAGCCAACAGATGGAAGAAACTAACATGACAGAAATCCTGCAAGTCCCATTACAGCTTATTCTCAAGCGAGCTGCTACGTCTGTTGGTCATAAAAGCATCAGAGGGTGTCTCTGCCCAGAGAGTGCTTGAACCCAGTGATTTATGTCTTTTGTTCCTCCCCTTCAGTGCTCATTAAAATGGGAATTTGCCGGCACTGCTGCTGTATCCAGCTGAATGCGTGTGCTTCTTGGCTCCCAGCAAGGTCCTCGCTGTAGATACCGTGTGCTTTGGCAGCTGGGCCAGTCTGGGCTGCAGGATATTACGCCTGGCAGGGACACAAACCCCTTCCAGTTCCTGGAATTTGGATTGTCTCAAACAGTGCTGATTAAGCAGTGCTTTCAATCTGCACCCAAGACAAAACCCTCTCCTTGCCCCTGCGCAGAGGCTCTGCTGCTGCGTGGCAGTGGGAGCTGCAGTGGGTTCGAACTCCCTGAGCGCCAGGGAGAGAAAACCTCAAAGAAAAAAATCCCAGATGAAAAGCTTTGCACTTCATGAGGCTGGACAAGCATTTGCTGCTCAGGGCTGTGTCTTTTGTGAAATAATAAATCACTAAAAAACCACTCTCTCCACAACACAGCCCCAGTGCCTTCCCTGCCTTGGTGTGCTGCAGCTGCACCTCCCAGTCTGCCCAGTTAAGACATTCACTGCTGCATGCCCCTATCTGCCTTTTTAATCTGCTGGGAATGAAACCACCTTTACCAGCCTCACTAATGAGAGATTTGATAGCTGGGGTTGAGCAGAGGGAGGCAGTCCCAGTGTGTACCACCCTGGTGTGGCACGAAGGGCTGTCCTGCAGCTGGCCTCTGGAGCTGGCACTCCTGTCTGCACACATGAACATGAAATAGGGGTGGCAGCAGGTCTGGCACTTTGCCCAGCACCTGCAGAGATGTGTCTGGTCCTTTGGGGTGGCCTGGTGCTGGAAGGTGAAGCTGTGCTGGTTCGACCCCTACAAGAGGCAGCCTGGAAAGTCAGAGAGTTCCAGGAGCCATCCTGACAGCCCGATGTGCCCAGTGCCAGCACCCACAGCACAGCACAGCCCCCCACATCATGTCCAGCCCTGCTGGTTCACGGGGTGCTGCTGCTCCCTGCACTGAGGAATCCCCTCCTGCGGTGCTGCAAAGGGGCCAGAAATGCCTCAGCTGCATTTTCACTGTCTACTTGCTGGCACAACTATCCTCCCACCCGCAGGGTGGGGAGTGGATGGAAATATCCCTCCAGCACACAGCTCAGTGTGGGCCCCAGGGCCCCCAGCATCTTGACTTGCTTTATGTGAGAGATGATGCCAGGAAAAATATACACAGGGGGCTCTTTCGTCAGAGGCTCACAGCAGGATGAGGCTGTACTGATACAGCACATCAGCTCAGCACCTGGGCTCAGCACCTGCTCCATGCTCAGGTCTGCTCCTCCCTGACCTCCTGGTCAGCTTCGGTTGCACAGCAGGCCCCTGGGGCAGCTGGGGGCAGCTGTATGGACTCTGGGATGGGCTGTCTGTCATCACATAGGCAGGAGTTGTGTGTCCAGATCCTCAATTCTTGTCTCAGTCAAGCCTGTGAGGATGACAAGCAGCGATGGGCTGCTGCTGTGGGACTGCCTTCTCCTCCCTGCACTGTCCCAGCAGCCTCCTCAGCACCCTGCTTGAGCACCAGCTTTTCTCCAGGCATGTTCTGGTCTCAGCTCCGTGCCTCCTTCTCCATACCTCTCGGGAGAGGGAGTTTGGCCTTGGTGCTTCTCTTCGTGCAACTGAAGAGCCAAATCCTGGCTCCAAACCTGCCTGTGAATCCAGGCCTAGTGAAGTGGGGGGCACTTACCTGGGGCACTGTGGCACAGGGGGATGATGGCAGCAAGCCCCTCTGCAGCTCACACGTGGCCGCCCGTGCTGGCTCCAAGCACAGTGGAAGGAAGATGTGACAGGCATTGCAAGCAGCTCCTGCAGCCTAACAGGCATCTTTGTGACCTTGAATAACTCAGTTGGTCCCTGGCATTGTGACTGTGTGGGATTTTGTAGGGAAACACACTTGATGCTGCAGGATAGTCTATGGCTTTCAGACTGCTGCAGCCTTTTCCCCTCCCTGGGAACAAAGCGCTGGACCCAGTGCAGGGAGCACAGCCCACTGGGCTTTTTTTCCCCTGAGACGCCCCTCGCTGGGCATTGCTGGCCCAGGTCGGTGGTGGGGCCATGGGCAGAGGTGGGCCCTGTGGGCTATGACATGCCCCTAGTCCTTGGGGGACACACAGGTGGCAGCGCCCAGCCTGGCAAGTGGCTTCATCTCTAAGGTAGAGAGCTGCTGGCCCAGGGACACACGTGGTCACCAGGTCCCCTCCCAGCCACCCCCAGAAAGAGTCACCTCTGCCGTCTGCTCAGCTCGCACCCCGGTGGCCCCGGGGCTTTTGGTGAGTGCCAGCCCCGCCGCTGCCTTGCCGGGGCAAACCCCCCTCCGCATCCCTCGGCAGCCTGGATTTGCATCCCTCCCCACCGCTGCCAGCAAGACCCCAGGCGGGGGGATGAGCAGGGCAGACGCGACTCTGGGAATCCCTCCCCGTAGGTGGACCGAACAAAGCCCCAGCCCGCAGCGGGGAGCACCCCCGCTCCTCTCCGCTCCTCTCCGCTCCGCTCGCTCCCCCCGGCGCCGTGCGGGGCTCCCTGTGCCTGCGTGCGCCTGTGTGCGCCGGGCCATCCACCAGCCTATAAATCTCCCGGCAGGGCTCTTTCCAAACTTGAGGACATTCCCCTGGGGAAGAGCTGAGATGCAGCTCGTGCGTCAGCGGCCGCAGCGGGCTGCCCGCCGGGGCTGAGCGAACCCTCCCGCATCTGCCGCAGCAGGTCGGGGCCGGAGGGGAATCCCACCGGCTGCTGCCGCTGCCCCCGCCGGGCTCCGCCGCGCCCGCATCACTCCTCACGGTACGTAGTCGGGCGAACATCCTCCCGCTGCTCCGGGAAAGGCTGGCCGGGATGCTCGGAGGTGCATATTCCAGCGTTTTTTGGTTTGTTTTTTTCTTTCTTTTTTTTTTTTTTTCCCCTGTGGTTTATTTTTTCTTTACCGGAGCTAAAAGAGTCTTTGGGATTTCTCGATGATGGTTTTAAATCTTGCCGTGCGTTTCTTTATCTGTGTGAGGTTTCTGTTTGTTCTGGGGATTTCTTCAACACGCCAAACTCCTGGGAAGTTACAGGGCAGGCGGCTGCAGCGAATCTCTCAGCATGCTCCTAATTAGCCCCTGCCCCGCAGGTACGTGCCATAAGTGGAAAACCGGGGGATATTTTCTACTGATTTTCTTTTCTTTTCTTTTCTTAAAGAAACGACAAGAAAACCAATTCTCTGAACATCTCCCTGTCAGTCCCGGGGAACTTGCTGTGATAGATGCAGTTATTAAAGAGATTGATTTTAAAAATTTATTTTGAAAAGGAAAAAAGAGGAAAATTTATTTCTATCTTATTTTGGGAAGTGGTGTTTGCAATCCTGAGCGGTGCCTGTGTTGTTTTGTCTCCTAGATCCACGCGCCTGCAGGAGGGACTGGTGACCCCCCTTGTCCTTGCTGAACTCCGTGCAGGAGCGGAAAGGTGCTGAGTGATCCCACCATGGCTGTGCTCCACTTGCACCTGTACCTCACCGCCTTGGGCTGCTGGGTGACACAGCTGTCCAGCTCCTTCCTGCTGCCCAACGCCACTGAGCTGCTGTCCCCACCCAGGGGCACAGCCGCGGGCCTGCTCTGGGGCGCGGGGGTCCCCCGGAGCCGTCGGAAGCGATATCTCTCTCCCCACGACATGAGCGTGATTTTGGATTACCACAACCAAGTGCGGGCACAGGTGTCCCCCCCTGCTGCCAACATGGAGTACATGGTGAGTCAGGCCACAGCTGGGCACTTTGGGGTCCACAGCTGCCCTGGGGTCGAGGGGCTCACCTGACATGCAGGAGCCCAACGTAGCAGGGCCGGGGCACCCACCCATGGGGATGTCAAGATGCTGAGCACCTGTCCCAGGGGATGTTTCATGTCCTAGACCCATGCATCCTTTGCGCAGGAGGAATGGAGTCCCAGCGAGGAGATGCTTCCACATAAGGCCAGCTTTAGGATCTGTGGTCCTATGTCTGGGACATCTGGGAGCTTGCTGGCTGTGGGATGGCAGGATCCCTCCAGCTGAGGTAGCACTAGGGGAAAGAAGGAGGCTACAAACATGAAAAGCTCGGGGTCCAACCCAAAGTGCAGGTGGGAACCTCTCCTCTAACTGCATTTGGGAGGGATGACCCCATTCCAAGCTCCACAGACCCTTAGGAGTGTGCCCAGTAATGCCAGCCCCTGGGGGACAAAACGTGCAGCAGCGGGTCAGAGAGGGGCTGTGCAGCCTCACAGGGTCGGGCACCTCCAGACAAAGGTCCCCTTGGGCAGAGCTTTTCCCAGGTTGTCTCCACTCTAGTTGGAGCTCCTTCCCTCAAGGGAAGAGAAATGGGGAGTCACCAAAAGGAGGGATTTCCAGCCTGCACATAGCAGGACCCTCGAGGCAGGAGGTGCCATGCGCAGCTCTGCTCCCAGGGAAGGAACTGGAGCTCTCCTGGAGCAGCTGAGTGGTCCCTGGAAGCTGGTTTGGGAGAAGCAGGCAGCAGCCCGGTTTGATGGGTATCAGAGCAGGTCAGACATGCTTGCACTGCTTCTTGCTTGGCCTGAATTCCTGCCTTCCAAAATAGCTCAGCCAGGCATCTCCTCAAAGCTGTTCAGGATGGGTGAGGAAGCTTTAAATAATGCATGAAGGAACCAGCTGTGCTCACCGGTCAGTCTGTGGCCAAGGCTGCACTGCGGGCTGGGGACAGCTGTGAGGACTGCAGGGTTTCACCCGTGGACTCAGCTCCACCTTCTGCAGAAGCTCATTCCCAGAGGGAATCACACACAGAGGGCTTGCACTGCTGCAGGGCATCCCTGCTCTGCCGGGGCATTGGGCACACAACGTGCCCAGGAGCTGTGGTGGCAGCTGGGGAGGTCCAATGCTCCTGGACACACTGCTGTGCCTCCCCTGGGCATTTCCCAGCCTGATGTGTAAGTCATATTTTTTTGGATGCTCACGGGTGCTCAGAAAGCATCCTGAGCAGACGGAGAGCAGGTTTCTCCTCTTCCCTCCTCTGGGAAACCAGAATTCCTGCCTGCCCCTTTCCTTTTCCGTGGCCAGGTGTGGGATGAGCGGCTGGCCAGGGCAGCAGAGGCGTGGGCTGCACGGTGCCTGTGGGACCACGGGCCCCCTGAGCTGATGAAATATGTGGGGCAGAACCTCTCCATCCAGTCGGGCAGGTGAGTGCCCTGGGGGCAGAGTGAGCTTCTGGGAAACCCCCCCCACCCCACAATGCTGGAGGAGGAGGAGGAGGAGCAGCCCCTTGGTCAAGGAGCAGAGAGGCTCTGAGCTGGGGTTGCACAGGACTGAGATGCAGCTGAGGCACACCAAGCCCCTCTGGGGTGGAGAAAGGTCCAGCTCTTGCAAAAGGGTAAATATAGAACAGCAGAGGCACCTGCACCTGCAATACTCCTCTCTCTGCCAGGCACACGGACCAGGAGATGTGGGTCCTAGATCTCCATCACTTGGCTGAAAGCTCAGGTGCCTCCATCAAGGGCCAGGTCTTCTGGCCTTGGCACAAGGATGTCATTGCCCCCTTCTCCTCAGGAATGCTTGGTCCCAACAGGCCCTGGCTCCAAACAGTTTCTCTCCCCCATTTCCTCAGTGTGGAGCCTTCCCTTCCTCTCCTTCACCCGTGGCCTCTGCTGTGGAGGAGTCCCACCTCACGTGTAGCACCTTTTGCAGGTACCGCTCTGTCATGGACATGGTGAAATCCTGGCACCAGGAGAAGCAGCACTACTCCTTCCCCTACCCCCGTGAGTGCAACCCCCGGTGCCCCTCCAAATGCAGTGGCTCCGTCTGCAGCCACTACACGCAGGTGAGCACTGCAGCCCCTCACATCCCCCGGGGACTCAAACGGGGGGCCCTGTGCAGCTCACAGCCCTTCTGCCAACAGCAGCTGGGATTGGGGATCAAATCCTGGCAGCCTCAGATCAGTCAGTGGTCCTGGCAGTCGGCAGCATGTCTGCCAGAGGGATGCAGGCAGCTGGCAGCAATGCCCTCCTGCCCTGGACCCTTGCAGGATTTGGGCTGTTGCAAGGAGGTCCCAGGGGCTCGCAACCCACTGAAGAGCAGCTGGGACCTTCTAGCTAGTTGACAAGGAGGTTTCTTTTTTCTTGTTTTAAAGCTATTTTCCCTGCTTCAGCCTTTTTCTCCTTACTACACCACTGGCAGCTTGAAGGTGGTGAAGTGGAAAAAAAAGCCTCTTTGTACTTTTGCCAAGCATCAATCTTCTCCTCTGTGATGGAGCAGATTTATAGCACCCAGATGTGTTCACCTCCATGGGAATGCAGCCTCTTCATCCCTTGGCACGTTCCCCAACAGCTGGGTGAGGACAAGGTGGAAAACTCTCCTGCTCCTCTGCCTGGTAGCAAAGCTGTACCAACCCCTAATTACCTCCTCTGCACAGCTCCAACCTTTACCTGAGCATGTGCATCCCCCATGTGGCTCATCCATGGGGATGCTTGGGGATGCTCTGAGTTGCAAAAAGGGAATATACACGTTTTAAGGAAGAAATTCAACTTGGAGAGGCTTTAGGAGGAGCTTCTGTCTCTGCTTGACCTCCCTGTGTGCAGGGTAAGCTGCTGGCCATGATTCAGGGTGAGGTCTGGGAGCTAATTTGGGTAAATTGGAGAGTGACCCAGACTCTGCTGCTCATTGATGTGAGCTTGGCAAGGCAGCCCCTTGCAAGGCAGTGCAGGCTGCAGGTAGGAGAGGGAGAGCACAAAGTCACCCTCTGGTGACAAAGCACTGCCCGTGATGGGACAGTATCCAGACAAAGAGATTCAGGCTGGTGGGACACGATTCCCTGGTGGGGCAGAGCCCTGCACTGGGGTCCCGGGGGGATTGTTTGTGGGAATCCTGGGCAGATGGACACTGACAGTGCCTGTTCTCTGTCCTGGATCAGATGGTGTGGGCAAGCTCCAGCCGCCTGGGCTGTGCCCTGGGCACCTGTGCCAACGTGCGGGTGTGGGGCAGCACATGGCGGCATGCCATCCTCCTGGTCTGCAACTACGCCATCAAGTAAGTGCCTGGAGAGAAGCCCCCCCAGTGCCACCCTCCCAAGTCACACCGGTGTTAAGGCGAGGTGATGGTGCTCAGAGGTGATGCCCTCCTTTCTTTTTAGGGGCAACTGGCTGGGAGAAGCACCGTACAAGGTGGGGCGGCCGTGCTCAGCCTGTCCCCCCACCTACGGCGGGGGCTGCTCCAACAACATGTGCTTCTCCGGAGTCAAATCCAACCAAGTCAGCTGGTTCTAGGGCTGCAGCCCCGGGGAGGAACCCTGGGAGTGAGGATGGAGTGAACCAGAATTATTTATAACACTGACCCCCGGCAGCCTGGCTGTCCAACCTGCTTCATCTCTAGTGCTGTGTAGGAAACTGCTTTTCTAACACACCTCTCCAGCAGTGCTCGCGTGGTCTGGCTGCTTTGGGGGAACTAGGGACAGTTCAGGTCCCTATTTTCTGAAACAGGGAAGGTTTAGGGGTGCACGGAGGGAGTGGGGCTGGCTGGCGTGGTCCTTGCTCTGCAGACTCGGGGGCTTTCCCCACTGCCCCCACCGGTGCTAAGGCAGAGGCTGGTGTAAGCAAATACCAACATGTTCCCTCGTGGTGAGCAGCTGGAAAAGTGGGGAACCCTGAGCATGCCCCTGCTCCATGGCAGCCATGGGGCCCCCAGCTCTGAGCCCCCCAATAAAGCAGCCTGGAGACCCCCATGCTCGTGTCTGTCCTGTCTCACTCACAGCCTGCAGGCTCAGAGTCACTCTGAGCCGGTGTCTCTCCTCTGGTTTGGGGTTAAACAGCAAAGGGCTGCAGAAACCTTCGGTGGGGCCACATGCTGTGGGCACAGGAGATGCCTGGGTGCTTTGCTCCATCGTGTGGGAGAAGCCAGCACTGCTGGGACACCAGGTGATGATGACGCTGAAGGGTCATGAACTCCCTGTCCCACCCAGCCTGTCCCACTTGATCCTGCTGCCCTACCTCGCCCCATTATCCACATCCCCTCCCTCTCAAGGACCCCTCAGCACTCACCAAGTGCAGGGCCCCCCGAATTTCCAGGCCTTGGATCTGAGCATCCAGCTGTGGATTCCCACGCCGCAGCCCTGTGTGTCCTGGCAGCACTGTCCCCTCTGCACGCTTCCTTGGGATGTGCTTTTCATCCAGAGGAGCAGATGTCCCTAACTTTACCCCCTCAGGGCTGCAGGGTTTCAATAGCTGAGGTGCCAGGGGGTCTTGGGATTGGCAAGGATCCCTCTGTACTTCCTTCAGCCTGGCCCTTTACTGAGATGTGCAGGAGATGTGGAAGGCTCTGCGCTGCTGGGTGATCACTTTTTCAGCCCCAGCTCTGCATTCCCCATATATTTGGTGTCCTCTCAGCAACGCATCTTGCACATGGCCCTGCTTGCCTCAGCTCAGCCCCCAAAAGCCTGGACTGCTCCTGTCATGGAGACGCAGGGGCTGCCACAGCCTCACGGGGAGGTTGGGGACCCCACCTGCACACCTGGGTGCTGCAGTCCCACAGCGAGCACAGCTGAGTGAGTGGCTGTGGCACCTTGCAAGTCCCCCTGATTTGGGGAGCAGAGGGAGACAGGGAGGAGCTGCAAACACCCTGTGCCCTGCCCAGCACTCAGGGTACCATCCTGCATCCCACCACAGCGTCCTCGCAGCTCCCCATCCCCAAATAAGCCCTCCGGTTCCGAACTGGGCTGACAGGCTTTGACTCATGGCCGGGGCATTTTGTCCCCTGTGCCTCAGCCAGGCTCCACTCGGCCCATCCAGCCCCCACACTTGTCCCACGTGCCTTGGTCCCCCATGCCACATTTTCCCTTTGCTGCAGGCAGGCTCAGATGTGGTTTTTCCATGGTGGATGGGTGATGGCACAAACCTCAGCAGCACCTGGGGCGCTGCAGAGTTGGATGCAGCCACCCCAACTCCGTGGCCGGGGGTGAACCCCAGCCCAGCGGCTGCCCCGGCCTTGACACCGTCTGGAAACAGGAGCCCCAAAAGAGTCCAGTAAAAGCCGTGTTTGAGTTTCTAGCTTGGCAGCAGTTACTATAGCTACAGCAACGGCACCTTGCAGATTGGTTTCCATAAGAGCTTGGTTACTATTTAACATCTCCACCCACATTAGCCCTGATTAAGCGAATCAATAAGATAACAGGAGAGGCAGGTTTCCTCGCCCTGCCTCTCCGCGCTCCCTCCTGCCTTCACCCAGTTCCTTAGTGAAAGACATTTTTATTTATTTATTTAGATTTCTTTTTTATTCCTCTACTTCCTCGGGTTTTTCGCCCCAAGTCCCCATAGCAGTAGCCGGCGAGACATGGTCAATGTAAGCACCCAGCTAAGCGCTAAGATGGAGGCTCCATATGGTGAGTACAGCGTTCCCATCGCCCGCGCTGCCGTCCCGGCGTCGCTCGTGGGGAGCGGGGCTGGGAGCTGCCCCAGCCCCACGTCCCAGCCCCGCCATGCTCCCTGGCCACCGCCAGCCCAGGGACCTGCAAAGGCTGGAGACGGAGGCAGAAAAAAAAGGGTTCTGATTGATTTTTATATAATACAAATACATCTCTTTACGCGATTTCTCACTTTCACTCTGCTTGGCCCGAAGAAGAAGAAGGCACGTGCCCAAGGCAGCAGAGTGGCCCGACCTGCGGGCAGAGGGGCTGCTGCCGGGCTCGCAGCAGGAGTGGCAGCACTTTGGAGGAGGTGACGTGCTGCCTCAGGACATGCCGCCAGCCCCGATGCTCAGGCTGCGGGCGGCCCGTGGCACTCCTGGGCTGGGTGAGTGGGCACAGCAGGTGCCCACCAGTGCTGAGCATCCACCGAGGGCCGGGCTGGGCTGGCACTACGGCTGGGCAGGTTTCCCAGCAGGAGTGTAGTACCTGGACGAACAGCAGCCTCCAGCCCCTGTGGTGCAGAGCATCAGGTGGCACGTCACTGCCCAGGCTCCTGGCTACAGGGAATGCCCTCCAGGCCTGTGCCCACACTCCCTGCGTGGCACAGTGGGCACCAGCCTGGAGCAGCCCTGTGCTGCTTTGCTTCTTGGCTGTGCCAGATGCCAACTGCCAAGAAACGCATGTGGGCACCAGGGGACAGGTGGCCCTGACCGGGGTGTCATCAGCCCGCTGTCATCCTCAGGACAGGTCAACTAAGCCTGTGCTGCTGGGCTGGGGCTCATTTGCCCCATGTGATCTGGGAATACCAGTTCACTGGATATGGCCAGAGTGGGGAGTGAGGCCCCAGCAGCTGTCTCACAGTTATGAGGCTCTCCATCACATCCTCATGGCTCTCCATCACTCTCCATGGCTCTCCATCACTTCCTTGTGGCTCTGTCAGATCCTCATGGCTCTCCATCACTCTCCATGGCTCTCCATCACTTCCTTGTGGCTCTGTCAGATCCTCATGGCTCTCCATCACTCTCAACAGCTCTCCATCACTTCCTTGTGGCTCTGTCAGATCCTCATGGCTCTCCATCACTCTCAACGGCTCTCCATCACTTCATTATGGCTCTCCATCACTTCCCCTGGCTTTCCACCACCTCTTGTGGGGCTCTCCATCACACTGCCTTGCCTTTCCTCGCTCTATTTTTCACATCCTGCTCCTCTTATCCTTTATGAACATGTGCAGGCCCCCCGCCCATCTTCCAGCCACCGTGTGCACTTCAGTCAGGTCCCAGGAGGGCTTGTGGCCACCTCCTCACACTTTGCTCATGGCCTCACTCTGGGTGTTGGCTTCTCTTGACCCAGTCTGCACCCTCATGTGAGTGCCACCTCCCACCCTAACCCACCCCAGTGGTGGCATTTGTGCTGCCCTGTGCATCCTTTCTCCAGGCCCCAGCCCTTCAGTGCTCTCTGGAACACTTTATTTTGGATCACATGGCCACATGGTGAGCCATGGCCAGATGCTGGACTCATCAGCATGTTGGTGGATCCATGGCCTGTGGCAATAGAAACACGTAGGAATTGCATAGGATCTGAAGTAATGTCACTCTGCTGGGCTGGAGAAGGCAGCTGTGGTCAAGCAGTTATGAAATGCTGAGTTTCAGCCTGTTTATATCAGGTTGCTCATTTGGCATCCCAGGCCCACAGCAGCCAGGTCTCTGGAGGAGCCCCATTTGCCTCTGAGCTGCAGGAGCCAGCAGTGGGACTGGGCCTCTCACAAAGCTGGACTCCGAAAAATGCCGAGTTTTTGGTCTGTTCAGTGCAGGTCGTGGCTTTGTGTCCAGCTGGTGCTTCTTGGACAATGTGCAAGGAGCTTGTAGTACAGGATGCTTGTGAACAGGTGGAACAAGGGCTTGATGCCTCTGAGATGTGCAGAGAGTGGGATCCTGGAGGGAGGGCTGCCCCAGGAGTGGTGGGTGCTGAGCACCCTCCATGATGAAGCCCATGCTGATGGTGGGAGATGACTCCTGGCCCACCCAGCTTGCTGGGACTGACTTGCACCTGGTTAGCAGGGAGGCTCAAGGGATTTTCCCATCCACATGAGAGACATGGGTGGCTGGATCTGGCTGTCCCCACATCGTGGGTGCTTGTGTCCAGCTTTGCCCCAGGGTGCAAAGCCAGCCTCATTTCTGTAAAGAGCAACCAGCTTTGCCTGGCAGAAGCAACACAAAGAGCTGAACAAACTCTTTAACCACTTATGATAAAGTTATTCTGCCCACTTGCTCTAATGGGAGCAGCCTCTTGCCAGCCCCGGAACATGGGTGACCTTAAACACAGGCAAGGAAACATTTCTAATATTCATTTCCTCCTGATTTTTTTTTTTTTAAATCCTGGTTTTCTCCTAATTTTTCAGTCTGAGAGTCAGTGACTGAGCCACATGCTGGACTTGGATAGGTGCAGGCAGAGCCAGGTGCCATCAGGTGGATGGGGAGGAATCTCTGCCCATCCCACCTGCAGCCACTCTCCCCATCTGTCCTGTGGTCAGACAAAGGTGCACTCCAGCCTGCACCCACTGCCTGCAAACCTGGGGCCATGCAAGGGGGAGAGAAATAAAAAGTATAAAAAAGTGAGACGGGCCTCCCAGAGTAAAGCAAGAGGAAACTCAGAGTGTTGGCAGAAGGAGGGGAGTCCTCATAAATAAAACAGGTGAAAAAGTTATCCAAATAGAGGTGAGGAAGGGCTGGCAGGACGGGGGACTGGGCAGTGCTTCCCTGGCAGCCTGTAGAGCTGCAGGGCTGGGCTGGGGATGGGCAGCAGGCTGGGCACAGCAGCCAGGACACACCATCATGCAGATGGCAAAGTGGTGGCCAAACCCTTCCCAGGGTCACTGGCAGCTGTACTTCCTTGCAAAGCAATGAGGGGGCTCACACAGTGCTGGTGGTGCTGAGTTCTGACTGAGCCCAGCAGTGCTGCTCTTGCAGCCAGCAGCTCCCAGCCCTGGGAGGACAGGCCATCCCACCTGGCATGGCTGGCACCAAGGTTCACCTTCAGCCTTGGGTGAGCCTTCAGCCTTGAAGGGGTCATGCCATTATTTTCAGTTTCCTTTGATAGATGGAAACATTTTCTGATTTTTCCTTCTCCCTATCCGTCTCAGGGGCTCTGGGATTTCAGCATCCATCTGAAGCCAGGGATATATTCAAAGGGGGAAGCTGGGCATTCAGCCTCAGGTCTAGCCCTCTCTTGGCACTAGTGGCATCAGTAAGAGTAGAGAGTGAGGTATCCTCCTGCTGCAGTTACTGAAACCATCCCCACCCACCCCTGGCCCCAGACTGCCATCAGTATACCCCCTAAACTACACCTCGGAGGCATCTGTTTCCCTCCCATCAGACCTGTGCCTTGTGTAAAGGATTTGGTGGATGCCCTGCCAGGTGGTGACAAAGGTGGCCTGTCCCGAGCACCCTATGTAGGTCTGTGGGCAAGAAGGGAGTGATGCCAGAGCTCCTGGAGAGCTGTGGGGCTGGAGGCACATTCAGCATCCTCACTAGCACCTGCTGAGGACAGGCTGTGAGCTGGAAAGGGCTCCACTGGGCACAAATCCCTACGGGAAGCTGCAAACGGTTGTGCAAGAAGGAAGGGGATGGAGAGAGGGTGAGGGCACTGTCCTCTCCTGGGCAGAGAGGAGGGGATGAGCCCCTGGCTCCACCTTTATCCTCCTGATGAGACTTGGGCACCATTGGGGCAATTGCTCTCAATGCCAGTGCAGGCAGCACCACTCCTTCATCCTTTGGGAGCAGCTCTGGGAGCCGGGGATCCCCAGGGCTGGTGGTTACAGCAGGGACCGGTGCATGATCAGGGCTGGCCCTGATCAGTAAAGCAGCTTTGGAAAACAGCTGAAAAATGTGGGACGTCAGAGCTACTCAGGCATTCTGGTCAGATGTGGGGAATAGTTTCAACTGAGGAACATAAAAGGAGGCAGAATTTTTGAATATTTTTACTTTTCATTGTGAAGCAATTATTTTTCACTTGCAAAATGCGTCTAATTTTTTTACAGCTTTCCACTAGATATGACCTGGGCTGAGCTTTTCCTCCCTGATTGCTCATGTCAGCTGCTATTTAATTCCTCTCTTTACACCTTGTGCTCTCTGTCCACGGCCTGGAGGCCATCAGGGACCAGTGGGTGTTAGGACACCTGGGACAGCCCCCTTCCTTGTCCCTACTCCTGCTGTCCCTGCTGGCTGTCAAGGGTGGCTGTAACTCTGGAGCTGGAAAGGTCAGCAGTGTCCAGTGCCTGAGCAGGGTGTAGATGCAGCCAGAAGTAAGCACAGGTATTTACTGGGATCCAAAAGGAACAATCACTGCTTTAGTGCCTTGGCCTGATCCTGAGAGCTGTTTGCTGGTGCTTGGTGAAGGTTTCCTTGGGGAGGAGCTGGGGGTGTTCCCCCCACTGCCGGGGCTGCAGGGATGCTGCTCAGTGTCACGGGGCAGCTGCACTTGGCCACAGGGCTGTGACTTCTCCTGCCTCACCCCAGCTGCTTATTGGGCCAGCAGCACCCCTTTGGCTCTGACTCTGCTTGAAACACAATGGTATTTTTATGGAGGGAGTGAGTGCAGAGGGATGCTGTCAGTGAGGAATGGGCTCTGGCTCTGGAAAGTGAAGAGCAAGAGGTTCAGAAAGGCTTGAGGAGTGTCTGAGATATGTTCTGAGCTTGGCAGGGAGGGTGCAGGTCTGCGAGTCAGACATACTCTGTTAGTCATCGGATGACATTTCTCAAATGGTATTAAAAAATGTTTACTTAGCGTGAGTGCAAAGGGATGGTGAGTGATGGTGGTCCCACAGACAGCAAGGGCCGGGCAAGTTTCTTTTGCGTACACCACTATTTGCAGCAGGACCAGGGCCAGCAAGGCAGCACACAGGGCAGAGCCAAGGGGTATGTCGGGTAGGGGGATGCCTGCAAGTATCTCTGCCGACAGGCTTGGGGTCAGAACAGGGCAAAGACTGCAAAAAAACATCCACGACTGTTTGTGTTCAGGCTCCCTCTCTGTTTGCTTTCCTCAAATATTCAAGCAAACAAGGTTCCTGGCAGAAATGTATGTGGAAATGGCAAATGTTGCAGAATTTTCACGGAAGGCAAATTTCGAGGTAGCGGTTTTATTGTGAAGCTGGGGCTGATGGCTCTGCTGGCCTGTGCTGGGCAGAGGCACCTCATTCCCAGTGAAGCCTCGGAGCAAAGCTGGGTCCCACAAGCAATTACTGCCACGAACAGCTCCTGTCCAAACTTCAGCCCGAGCATGGACTGAAATTACCCAGCAAATCTCTTCAGGAAATACATGTGGCAAAATATAAAGGTAGGCTCAGGGTGCTGCAACAAAGGTGCACAAGGAGCAGCTCCATGCAGAGCAAGTGGCTGTGGAAAGGCACCAGCAGTCGAAGTTCCTGGCTCCAAAAAGCTGAAGGGTCTGCGAGGCCAGACCAGTCTTTCTATCCCAAAATGCTGCAGCCACCAGAGGGACTCCAGCTGCATCCAGACAGTCACAGGACCTCTGGTGCTGAGGGACAGGTAGGGACCATGGGCTCAAGTCCCCTGAGCCACCCGCACCAAGGTGTCACTGAGGGCACAGCCGGTGCTGGCGTCTCCTGCTGGGAAGACGACTGAAAGCAGGGAATGGGTGATACTGTGTGCCTCCTGTAGGTCCCCAAGCATGCCCATCTCCTCTGCGATGATGCTCTGGGAGCCCTGGCACCTACTCCTTCACAGACATCCAGACTGGTTTGACATTCCAATTTTCACAGCAGCCCTACAGACCTCTGACCTTGCTCATCCCACCCCAGACTTCTCAGGGCAACACTTTCCCTGCAGCTTTGCCCATCCATCTGCCAGGGTGGGTGTCTCAGCTCCTGCCACCGAATGCCGGTCCCCAACCCATGAACCAGTGGTGAGGACCAGCAGGCACCTTTCAGCTGCCTCTGCACCAGACACCTGTCCCAGCCATGGGTGTGTGCGAGATTTTATGGGCGATAACCCTCTGGGAAAGTGGGAAACGCACAGAAAGCCGTACACTCAACTTCCTGGCATGGCCCAACGCTCTGGTGAGGAGAGCCAATGTCAACAGATAGACCTGAAGGAAGGAGTAAAACCAAATACATGGGCACTTCTCAGAATAAGAGCTGTAAAACCTGCACAAACCTGAACGAGTGCCACAACACTGGTTTATGTGGTCAGAATCAATAGTCAAGCCCACTCAGCGTGTTTGCTGACACATAAACGACAGCCACCGTGCCATGTTTATGGCCCAGTGCCCTTCATGGAGGCTCCAGAGCCTGGCTCCTCCTGCCCTGCTTGGCCACTTCTCTCCCGCTCTGCTCCCAGGGAAGGCTCATCATTTTTCTGCACCATTCCCAAGAGAAGAGGCTGACACCCCATAAGAGGGTGCTGCAGCTTCTCTCCAGCTTGCCAACCTGCCCTGGCTTTCAGCCAGCTGGACAAGTCCTGCATTCCACCTCATCACCAGGATGGCACTGTCCATCCCACCACTCTGGTGAAAAGCATGGGAAGAGGATTCACTGGTGTTAACGTCACCCAAGGAAGTCTGGCCATGGGCTGTGAGGCTGGGCAAGGTGTCAGGTTAATGGACAGGGCAGCACTTGGGGGTTCAACAGAAGGCATAAAATAACATATACCCACATATACCCCCTGGAAAAAGGCCCTGCCTGTGCTGCAGGTCCCCATCCAGCTGTGTGGCTTCTCAACTGCAGCTGGTGAGCAGGAGGAGGTCCTGCCCCAGGGATGGGACGGCTCAGCCAGGTGGAGGTGCCCAGGCAAGGAAGAGTGGACAGGGCACTGATGGACACCTGATGGAACCAGCCCATGCCTGGCATCGGCAGGGCAAAGGTGGCACCAGCAAATGAAGGGTGGAATAAGGAAGCAGGAGGGGCAAGGGGACAAACAGCCAGATCTCAGGTCCACAGCCTTGGCTGCTCTCCTGCCTAAAGTCTGCTGCTATCGAGGACTAAATGGTGGTGGGATGGAGGTGGTGGAAGCAGAGCTGGGTAGTGCCTGTGGCTCATCCATGGGTGTGTGCCTGGGGACTGCCATCGTCCTGGAGAAAGCTCTGTTGACTTGGGTGTGTTTCCCTGTTACAGGCATTAAAACCTGTGTGGAGACAGAGGGGTGAAGGGAGGTGTCATGGGACTACACGCAGTTCAGTCCTAGCCCTGCTGTGGATGCTGCTCCCTGCTCCACATGGGAATGGTGGGCATCAGGCCCCCTTGTCAATACATCCCCTCCCAGGCACTGAGCTGAGGTACAGACCTGCTGGTCATTCCCCATTCCTGGCTCGTGAGGTGCCTTCTGGAAGTTGCTGACAGCTGTGGGTGCTATGAATTAACTCAAATGCACTCCAGGCAGTCCTGAGTGGAAGCGGAAGCTGGAGAAGGACAGGAATGGTTTAGGAATGCTTTTGCTCCATTAGACTTGTGCCTTCGAGGTGGTGCTTGGGGTCTGAGGTCTGGAGGGCAGGAATGAGCTCTCTTGCCCTTAGCAGGAAGAAAGCAAGAGGAGGGAAAGCACAGGAAAATGGGTATTTCAGGTGGGCTTGTCCCAGGTTGGTTCTTCTGTGTATGGAGGCCAAAGAGACCTGGCATTCAATTCATAACCTGTGAAACCCCGGTGAAGTGCTACTCTTTTCTCTCACCAAATTTTCCTCCTGCAGGCTAAGCAGGGCCCCACGTGCCAGCACACACTCCCTGCAGAGGAGAAAACTCTGGGTGGATGCTCAGCAGGCTCCATACTCCCCTCTGGATTGAGGTCCAATGAGCCAACATGAAGGTCACAGCAGCTTTATCTCCAGAAAAAACGCCCAGAGAGTGCAGTGATGGAGTGGCAGAGAGAGGTTGCTTGTAGTCTGGCAGTTGGAAAATCCCTTTTCTTCCTGTGGGCTTGCCTTGGATGGGCCGTGGGGCAAGGCACTAGCCAAAATCTCAGGCTGCCCAGGGTAGGGAGCACCAGGTATGCAACTGCCACCTGCCAGATGGCTTTGTCCCCACATCTCCTGTCCCACATGCTGTGATGGAGGCTGGGAGGGGACACCAAGGTTGTTGCTCAAGGATACAGTCTTCTGGGTATTTACACAAAAACATTTTAAAGCGAAAACAGTCAGCCTCTCCCTGGAGGAGTCAGCCCCACTCCCGCTGTCCGACACACCCAGCCACATTTTCTGGATCAACCTCCAGAGCTGCACGTATTGGTCAGGCCCCCCCTGCCCCGTGTCAGGCCAGAGACCAGGGTGAGGGCACCTCAGAAAGGTGGCCCAGCGAGCAGCAGGTATTGCTGTGGGCGCCGCCAGCGGGGCGCAGACCCAGAACCACCTTATAATTTTCCTCCGGGTAGTGGCCAGAACCCTTTAAAACCTGCAGCTCTGCAGCACAAACTCCTGCTCCCCATCAAATCTCATTGTGACCAGCATTAAGGGATTAGCCAGTCCCCGCCGGTGCACCACAGCCAGCTCCTGGGCATGGCTCGTGCCCCGCTGCCCACGGTGGGCTCGCTGGCTGGACAGCCCCGTGCTGGGGCGAGACTCCCTTAGCTCTGCCCACGGAGCCGAGTCCCTCTGGAAGATGAATGGCAGCAGATACGACCTGCTCCAGGAAACACCAGGTACCCCCCGTGCTCCCCCCGGCCCCTGCGGCAGGGACAGAAGTGGCTGTGTGGCCAGCGCTGCAGAGGTTGTGCGAATGAAGGGCATTGGCAACCCCCAGGACCTCCAGTGGGGATTCAGAGCTGCCCAAATATGTTTATTCCCACTGGTAATGCTGGTCCCCATCCAATGGGACCCCCACAACTCTGGTTTGTGTTTTGCTTCATGCGGGGTGGACGTGCCAGGTCTGTGCGTGGTGGTGGCTGATGTCCCCAAGCTGGTTCTGGGGCTCAAGAGACACCCCAATGTGGGTGGCATATTGGTGGGTGCTGTGACTCCTGGGGGAAGAGGTGGTGGAGTCAGGCTGGCATCCCATGGACACCCCGGCGACTGCCTGCACTGTTTGTAAAGTGCTTTAGTCATTCCCAGCCCAGTTCCCAGTGCCTGGCATTACTGACTCAGCAGGCCTGGGGACGGATCCTGCCACTTGCAGCACACCCTCTGCTCCCAAGCCAGACATGCAGCAGGACTTGCCCAGTCCTCACCATGAAAGCTTAAAAGCAACTAAGAGAAAAACACTTCCAAAGGCAAACCTCGCTGGTCTCACAGGGTTCTTCCCAGAACGTTTTTTCAGATCCCCCTCTGTGGCCCCTTCCAGCCAGCTCTGTGCTCAGCCCCTCGGCCCCAGCACCCACAGGGAGCTTGATGAGGCAGCGAGGAGACTGAGCGGGCTCAGGGTGCTGCTGGAGGGGCTGCAGGCATCTGGACATGGTTGGTGCATCCTGAGCCTCATCCTCACAGAGCCTCGTCCCCAAAACACCCTACAGCCCCCACTCCACCCCGGGGCACAGCAAAAATCCTGGGGATCCTCTTGGCTTGAGCAATTCCTCCCAAGCAGGGCTCGTGCTGGCAGTGGGATCCACGCTTCCTGGGCAGCCTGCACCCCAGTCATCATCCCACGGGATGAGCTCCCCACGCCAGAGCTGAGTGGGGAGCCACGTGTTGGGGGCTGCTCCCAGCAATACCTGCGCTCTTTATCAGCTGCCAATTGATTTAGGAAAGTTCATGGCTTTGGCGTCCCATGATACGTTTAGCAGAAATGGTTCATTTCCTTGAATGATGTAGTTTATGGTCATAATATATTTTAATTTCTTTATGATACAAGAGGCCAATGACACCGAGTCTTGCAGGAACGTAAAGGGACAAATAATAGTGTTATCCTGTCTTGGAGACATAGGTTGAATACTCAGAGGCTAATTAGCAGTTTCCGATGTTTGGGAGCCAGGCAGTTGGCACTGCAGTGTCCTGGCCTTGAGTTTCTGGGACTGTGGAGGTGTGTGATCCCCTTCTCTTGCTGTCCCCCATGCAATAAACCATGCATGTAGAAGGCTCCCATGTTCCCATACCTTGCTTTCTCATGTGTTTTTGTCTGTCTGGCAGTGGACAGGATGGTTGTGTTGTACAGGTGAGTGTGTGGTGGCCACAGGCTGCAGGGCTGTGGACATGGAGCTCCTGAGTCCTGTTTGGCTCCTACTCACCCCTTGTTGTCCTCTGGCAACTGGGACACTGGGGACAAGAGTGTCCTCTGGCAGAGGACACTGGGGACAAGACAGGCTACTCAGTCATTCCGCACACTCCTGCAGAGAAGAAGCATTTTGGATTAACCTGTTTCCTTCTGTCTCCAGCAACTAAAATTTCTCAAATTTTAACTTACCAACCCTTTGTGTTTTCTTTTTTTCCATGCCCAGCCTACTGTTCCCCACCCAGCCCTGTCAGTGCTCCCACTCACAGCAGCCCTTGCCATGCTGCAGTTCTCCTTCCACCCCTCTCCAGCCCCTCCAGCAGCTTGGCAGACTTTTGTCTTAATTTTGAGTGAGGGCTGATCCCGAGAGCCTCAGCAGCCACTGGAGGTCACTTCCAGGCATGGCTTGCTGATGTATCCACCTTTGCAAAAAGAAATTAAAAAAAAAAAAGTAAAAAATTGATGTGTAACCATTGTTGATTTTGGCTGTTCTCCTCCTGCACCTATTGCTCCACAGCTGGAACGATTCAGGGACTGTTTCATGTGTGTACAATGAGCATATAAAGTCAAGGAAGGGTAAAAGCCCTGCTAATAGCTGGCAGGGCTGAAGGGAGAGACTTGCTTGCCTGTCAGACTGCAAGCTCAGTAAGAAACCTTTTCCTGGGAAGCCACAAGGTTACTTCAGGTCCAAGGGGATCATATCCACCTGCTAAACAAGTTCTCTCCTGGTCTCTGAGTTCCCTGCCACACTAAATGCATGAGCTGGCGAGGCACGGAGAGCAATAGGTGCTTGTTGCTGGCAGCAAACCCTCCCTACAGCGACGCTGCTTCCCTGTGGCTTCTGCTCCCATTTAAATGGGGCTTAAGCCACAGCCAAGCATCTGCCAGTGGTGACAGGGAATCTGGAAGAGCACAAGGCAAAGTCAGAGCTTTTTTGGATTTCCTCCCAAATAGGCAGGAGTGTATTTTGCAGGAAAGCGTCCGGGTCTCCGTTGGGTTGGGGTTTGGATGGAGTGCAATGCTCGTGGTGTAGGGACTTAGGTGGGCAAGTGGGATCAGTGCTGGGAGCTGTAACTCCAGCCAAATTGCAGCCTGTGGTGTAATGGAAGAAGGTGAATCTAACAATTCCTCTTCCTCCCTTGCTCTTGGGCTCATTGGGTGCAGTTCGGGCTGAGTGATGTTGATACGCACCAGCAAACGCAGCCGCCCTTCTGGGAACAGCTCAAACTTACTGTCCTTGCATGTAACAGCTCCCAGGAGAAATAATAATTACTTCCTCAAGAGTTAAGAGCCTTTGTTAGGAAAGATAATAAACCCCTTTCTGGTGCTGGGATGAAAGGCATGCACAGTGTTATTGCCAGGGCAGTATATGTCCCCATGTTTGCAGTTCTGTCCCCATCACTTTTGCAGAGTGGCTATTTATTTAACTCCAATAGTTGTCTCCAGCCCCAACATCCATCCCAGCTTCAGCTGAAACACACACGTTGCTCTTGGAGAGGAGTTCAAGCAGAGTTTTCTACCTCCTCGAAGTATCTCTTCCCATGTCTAAAAACTGCCTTGATTCTCCACACGGGGATTTTGTGGCCTGGGGACCCGGACAATTTTGGTTGGTTTGGCCCCATTTTGATAACTTTGGCATTGGTGAGGAACAGCCTGAGGTTGCGTCAAAGCTCACCCTGAGCTGTGCTATGGAGTCTGGGGTGTCACTGCATGTCACTAGCTCATCAGTGACACTGTGAATGGGGTCTGCTCAGAGACTGCCTGTCCTGGGCATCACCCCCAGCCCCAAACAGTATTTGTCCCAACCTCAGGGACAGAGGCTTCAGCCCTGGGGAAAGGAAATCACCAAGAGTGACTTGCTGTTGAACAGGATGAAAGAATTGCCTGCATTTTCCCTCCGGCAAGAGTCTGGCATGTGGGGCTGGAGCTTTTTGATCCACCTCCTTGGCTGGAGCTGGTGGATCATTTTGGTTCCCCCTCCACCAAGTGTTTTTCCAGGACATGGATGTGCTGTGTGCAGCTGGCAAGAGGCAAACAGACCCTAAACAACTCCTGCTGAATCATCTCTTTTCCTGGCAGCTTCTCACTGCTTCTGGGGACGTTCTGGTGGAAGACACAGGAGCAGACCCCCATCTGCGTGTCTGTCATATGACTGCCCTGAGCAGAGGCAAAGATCTGCCCCTTGAACTGGGGGCTTGTGCAGCTGCACTGACCTGCAGCCCCCCAGCCCCTAACAAATTCCTTGGAGCTGCTTATTAACACAGTGACAACTTTGCTCCGGAGTCACAGCATGTCGAGGCAGAAGGCAGAAGGGTTTGACGGTGTGGCCTAAATATCCCTGTTTACAAAAAGTCTGACAAAACACGAGCCCTTGGCTTTATCTTTCCCGTTTGGAAATAGTCACAGAGCAAATATACTCAAGGCATGAAGGGAGGGGGATTTATATTGACTTTAGAAAAAGCTGTTCTTTAAAAACAGGAAAAAAAGCTCATCCTCAAGCTGTGCAGACTGGCTGTGAGACCCAAAAAGCCTGTGTAGAGGCTTAAAGCCTGCCTGCTAATCTGTAGCAGTTTTGTGTGAGCAAGTCATGCAGTAAACTGCTCTTGTTAATTTTTTAATGCAGAATAAACAGGTCGGGAAATGATTAGCATGAGAATAAGTTGAGCTTAATTGGAAGAATCAGAAAAGATGAGAGGGAAGAGGCAAATTGGAGTTATCAGTTAACCATACGGAGAGGCTCTGCCTCCACAAGCTCATGTTCCTTCTTGTTTTTCATCCCCTCTGGAGCTGCCTTTTTTCCTCCTTTCCTTATTTGAATCATGAGCTAAAATTGCTGGTATAAGCACAATGGAAGCCCTTGTTTCTCCTTCTCATTTTCCATCTGCCATGACTGGCCAAATGAATTGCAGGTGATAAGACTCCTACCTGGTTATTCCTGATGGTCCTTCTCAGAAAGGGAGCTGATGACATTAAGTGAAAAATCCTCTTTGTGCAAGTACCAGTGCTGTGCTCCAGTGAGAAAGTCTCATCATGATCCTGGCAGATCCAAGGACTGAGCAGAGGCATCTGTGGGCAAGGGGAAGAGCAGTCCTCGGGACTGCTTGAAGTGGAGTTTGGTCAGTGGTCGGAGATCTATATTCTCAGATAGGCAGGACTTTGTCCACAAACTGGAATTTGAAATTTCAAACGGGGAAAAAAAAAAAGGCAGAAGGGACCTTTGCATGTGTGGAGATGACTATGCTGGTGACGTTCCCCTAGGACTTTTGTTCTTTGTCTTGTAACTGGGCTTCCTGCTTCCCCACAGCTCGCTCGGTGGCACAGGGATGGGCTGAGCAGTGGCCCTGACCTCGTTCAGGGCTTTCCTGCTCTGGAGAGGCTTCAGACTTGAGCCCATCTCTGCTTCCCCTGCATGCCAAGGAAAAGCCATTCCAGCTCCACAGTGGCCTTGGAGCTGCCAGTGACACAAGAGAAGGGATCTGGAGTAGGGACTGCAAGTGGCAGCGGTGGCATCACTGATGAAAGATAAGGTTGGTCCTGCTGGCTCTGGGCACTGGCATTTCTCCCAGGAATTTATTAAGAGGGGAAGGCTGTGAGAGAGAAAAGCAAAGGGTGGGAGGGTCACTGTCCGTGCTCAGAAAGCCTGGAGGTGACCCCAGACTGGGGGTCCTGGTCGATACACTGTCGTGCAGGGCTGTGTTCTGCATCAGGCTGGAGAGAGGGGCCAGCAGGGACTGTGGGAGCACAATGCACACCGGGGCATCGAGATGACAGTGCCAAGCTCCTCACAGGGCGCATGGCAGGAGATCAACAGGCATAAAAACCGGAGAGGCTAAGGAGAAACTCACCATTAGGGCAGTCAAGCATCAGCTGCCTAGACAGGCTGTGCACTCTCCATCCCTGCAAGTATTCAAGACCTAACTAGATAAAGCCCCAAGCAAACCATGCTGTTCTTACAGCTGTCCCTGCTTCCAGCAGGAGGCTGGAGGAGAGACTCTGAGTTCCCTTCCAACCTCAAATTATCCTCTCATCCTACAACACCCTGTTCAAGAAGGGTCTGAGGAGCTCTGTGAGAGGGGCCTGCTCACCTGCTTGACATGAAGAGCTGATGGCATCGTTACCAAAAATGCTCTATTAAGTACTTTATTCCTGATCCTCATTTACTGGGAAGCACAGATCTTACTTTCAGGGAATCCCCTTCAGCATTGCAAGAATTTGCCACTCAGGGATGTATAGATAAGGCAGAATTAGTGTCACTATGTGCCAATGTGGGAAAGGATCTACTGCTCAACGTACAAAAACTAAATAATCACTTGGCACAGAGCACTTCATGTCCCAGAGCTGTCATAGTGTCCTTTGCAGCAATTTCTTGACATAGGAAACAGTGGGTAGAGGGACAAGAGGGAGGAGTGGGTCTGGGAGCTGAACTTCCCTGGAGCGCCTGATCTGGGGACAGCCTTCACCTGCTAGTGGGGGTCTGCCAGTTATGAGTTGTCTCCCTCTGAAATGAAAATGACAAAATATCTTCTGTAGGCAGAAGTGTTTGAAACAGCCTCACAACCAACTGCTGACTTGAGCATCTCCAGCCTAAAACAGCTGCAGGGCCATGGGGTCCTGATGGCGAGTATAAGCCATGACTATGTCAGCAAGCTGTCCCAAAACCCCACCACACAAGGATGCCGGGGGAGACAAGGTTTCCAAGGCAGAAGATCCCAGGGGAGACATCATCTCCCCCAACAGCCAGTGCCCAGGGGGCAGCTGATACATTTCCATCAGAGCCCATCTCTGGGGCATGGTGTCCTTGGCTGGTCTGGCTGTGATACGAGGGATTTGGGAGGAGGCACTGGTGACCCACAGAGAACAGTGGCAGTGAGAAAACAACAGTCAACACAACCCTGGGCGGAAAACACCATGTCCCATTGACAGTCCCAGCCTCGTGAGCCACCTAATGCTCTCCAAACTTCCCCGCTCCTTATCTGCTGCTCTCCCGCACATGCTGCCGCTCTGATTTCTATTCCTGGCCCTTTAATCCTTCCTGCCTGGGGAGCAAACAGCCTTTGCAGCCTCCTTGGTCAGCAGGCTATTGAAGCAAAAGGTTTGTTTTGCTGAGCAGAGCAAAATGGGCCATGTTTTTACGGTATTTTACTAGACGCTGTGGCAAATCCTGCACATATTTGACCTGGTGTCTGTAGCATTTATCTAATCAAAGGGATCACCGTGGCCCGGCCAGGATTGGGATGGAGGTCCCTGGGATGAGGCTGCGGAGGGGGCCATGCTCTGCCTTAGCACCCCCACCCCAGTTTGCACATTTTAAAAACAAATTTTGGCCAGGACTGTGTCTGCTTAAGAGAAGAGCCATGTGAGTGCAAAGAGCTCTGGCCTGTCCCGCAGGAGCACTGACCGGATGACTGTTTTCCCTGCAGCAAAGGATCATTTATCACCAGTCCCACGTGAGAAAGCAGGGGCTCTCCCCTGTGCTCAGATTCACTCCTGCAGACCTGAAGCCTCAGGTTAGAAGAGCTGTTTAGAAGTGCTATATATAGGTCACTGTTCGGGGGGCAAGGGTTGCTTTAACAATTCCTTGTGCTCCTAAAATGTGAATAGCAAATCATCACCAGCATCACTGCCCAAAGGCATATGCTGTTGAGAAGCCAGGGACCTTGGTGTCACACGGTGGCCCGGGTGCCTTGTGGTGCCAGCAGGGCTGGCACTGCGCTGGGGGGGCCTGGGAAGGGCAAACACAAGCCAGTTGGGAGCCCAAACCAACAGTGTTGGTTGTGAAATCACAGGAATGTTTCCAGCGTGGAGCGAACTGAATCCAAATCATTAATTGCTGGTTCTCTTGCGCCATGCAGCCATTGCTGTTCACTGATCCATTCAATTCCCACTCAATGATCTTGCAATGGCACTGAAACATCTCAGTTCTGGCTGAAGGGGACTGGTGTGCCCAGGGGCAGCTGGCAAGGAGAACTCCCAGATGTAGCAAGGAGGAGAACACAGGCAGCTCTGCTGCTTGCTCTGGTCAAGGGGGTCCAGCTCCAGCAGGATCAGACCCAAGGTCTGGGCAAGGCACCAGAACCATCATTGGTGCTGATGGCAGAGAGTGCACCCACAGAAGGAAAAATCCCACCGCAGAGTAAAGCTCTGCTGCATTTTAGCTTATCTAATTAATTACCTATTATTTAACATATCTAATGAAAATTTTAAGACACATCAGTCAAAACCTGAGGCTGGGGCTGTCCAGCACAGAGTGATTTCAGTTGTGGGACAAGAGCCACCCTGGTGATTCCCAGGGTGCCTGTGCCACCCTCCAGCCCCGCTCACTGTTTGGGCATGGAGAGTGGGATCTGTTTATAGGGCATCCAGCCCCTGTAAAACTTGGTTTATAGGGAAGTAAAAGGAGTCATATGCTTTACTTTACATAGCAACGTGTAAATTGCCAGGCAGGAGCTGACCTTCTCTGACCGTGAGGGAGAGAAAAGGAGGAGTGGGAGGGATGGAAGGAGCAAGAGAAGGGAAAAGCAGGAGTGAAGGCAACCAGTAGTGGGAAGGGAAGGCAATGACAGAAGTGAAGAACAACCTTGTTCTCCTGGTAGAGTTTTCTCCCAGTTTCCATCCCAGGTACAATTAAGGCCAACACCGGCAGCTCAGCATCAAGGTCAACAGCCTGGGAAGGTGTTCCCTTTTCTGTGAGCACCTGCTCCCACAGTCCTGCCCATGCCCAGGAGCAGCAAAGTGCCTGAGATTCAACAAGAATCACTGCTGCTCCACTTGAAAAAAACACCCACATCTTAGCAGCATTGGGCAGTGAGTGAGATGATTAAAGATTAACCCCTGCCTCCACCCCTCTGGAGAGTATAGGCCTTGAGGCTCAGCAAATCCTTCCAGAGAAATATCTGAAATAAAAGACAACAGAGAGGGGACACGGTGAAGGCAGAGAGAGCCAAGAGGGCCAATAGCTTCTGACAGGGAAATCGGAACAATCTGGCCCGTGTTTGCTGATGATAATGCGCCTTTCCAAAGCCCTAATAGACATGGAGATGGCAGATTATAGCGCAGCACTGGACCCGGCATACACAACCCTGGAGTTTGAGAACATGCAGGTCCTGGCTATGGGCAATGGTAAGTCCCCTCTGCCTTCTCCCCTCTGCTGTGGTGGGATCAGCCAGGGGGCTGCCGGAGGAGGAGTCCCTGGGGTGGCCACCAAAATGCTGCCAGGGAGGGCTGGGGCATGGCAGGGGTGTCAGACAGGGGCCTCCCAGCACCTCACTGGGGGGGTTCTGCTTCTCCCAGGGGAAAATAGAGGTGGTGGAGCAAAGCTGTATTTGGTGCAGGTGGGACGGTGCCCTGTAGCCTGGCACCTCGGGAACAGGCACACAGCAGGAGCTGGGTGGAGTGAGAGGTCCCCACCAGACATGCAGCCCAAGGACTGGGGCTGGGGCTGACACAGGGGGGTCTCACCTCCCCAGATCCCAGCCAAGAGAAAGGACTGGTCAAAAGTTTTTGAATGAAATGGTCCTGATGGTTCACCAGGCAGATGACTGAGCCTGTGGCTCCAAAGCAGAGAGCCAGTACCAGTCCAGCAACAGCTGGAGATAGGCTTTCCTGGAACAGGAAGGTATTTAGCACCTGATGAGGGTGAAAATCACTGAGATGTGATTTAGGTGCTGGACCTGCAGCCGTTCCGAGGCCATGGCCCTTCCTTGTGCAGCACTGGGGTGTGGGGGGGCATCCCCTTCCCTGGGAGCACTGTGGGGCTCAGCCACCAGTAGGAGGGACAAGGGGACCCTGAGAGGATAGACAAATGCGCCCACCTCTTCAGGAGGGTAGGATCACAACCCTCCAGGATTCACAACTCATTTGGGGACCAAAGAATCCTGGTGATTAAACGCTCAGAGATAACAAGAGATTCCTCTCCAAGTCCCCCCTAAAGTCTCTCTAAATATGAGGTTAATGGCTAAACGAAGCACACCACAGAGAGCAACCCTCCAAGCCCTTTCCTCCTGTGTGCCGTGTCACTGAGGCTGCTGGGCACCCCTGTCCCAGAAGGGCTGTGCTGGTGGCACGGACTCTCTCATCACAGACTCTGGGGGTCTCCTCTGGGTTATGGCTCTGCTCCATCACAGATGGAACACCATAGTGCCAAAGTGGTTCTGCTGTGCAATAACCCACCACCTCTCTGGGTCTCAGCCCCTTCTCTACTCTCAAGGGCTGGTCCTACACACCCTCAGAGGCCTCAGGGCCAAAAGCTGCCCCCTTTGGCTCTTCTGATGTCCACCAGACATTCCAGGGACAAGCCCAGGTCTTGCTCCCTCTCTATATCTCTCTCCCATCCAGCAATCACCCGCACAGGGTCTGAGATTCAGCCCCCCTGGACGGAGGGCTCCATGGGGCAGAGGAACACAATAACCTTATATGACAAGATCAGGTGTGATGTGACACATACTGTCGGGGTGGATGAGTCAGCTGGGGCAGGCAGTGACAACTCCTCTCCTCCTCCTCCACCCAGCTCCAGACCAGGGACAGGTCCCACTTCCAGGGCTGGTTTGCAACAACTGCCCACACTTCCTCCTGCAGAACCTTCGCCTCCTTTTCTGACTGAGGACCACAGCAGAGCTTGGTCCCTGCCCTGCACAGCTCTGCAGTTCCAGCTCCAAGGCAGCTGCTCAGCAGGGACCAAGTTTGCCACCATCACAGGTCAGATCCTGTGATCAGACAGACTCGGGGACCTCTCAAGCAATTCCTGTCCTAAGCCAAGTCTCAGCTGCAAGGTCTCAAACTTAAAATCAGGTTTTTTCTTTCGCCCATTTACCTTAGCTCCAAATCAACCCCCTTAAAACCACTCCACTGCAGCAAGCAGAGCCCATGTTTCTGGCACTACAAAATAAACTTAATTGGAAAATTATCCATTAAGCAATAATTTCATTGTTGTTGGCTGTTAGACCAAGATGTTGCAATATTTTTGATAACAGTGCCAGTTTTTCCTGCTCTATGTTCATCTGATTACAGGGTGATAGACTGCTAAAAAGGGATTTATCTGGGCTGTCACAGATACACAAGTATCGTGATTACAGGCAGATCAGTTCTTCCTCTCTCATCTAAGTCCTATGGTTAGCCAAAAGTGGAAATTTAACTTTACTTCTGGAATGGCCTGCATCCAGCTGAGCACTCAGGATATGGATGGAGGAAGGATGTTTCAAGAGGCAAGCTGCTCATAGGGACAAGCGATGGGCAGAATGGCCTGGGGAATGGAGAGAGAAGCTTTGCACTGGTGTTGCTGCATGCAGGGAAATGCAGCTGCATGACAGAGTGTGCCAGGCAAGGACACAGAGAGGCAGCAAACTGACCCAGGAAGAAATACAGGAGAGACACAAGGAATTAGAATGACAGAAGACAGGCAGGGAATGAAAGATGCTGCCAGAGCCAGGGAAGGGGCTGGCTCAAGAACCCCACGCTAGCTCAGTGCTGGGTTCATGCCAGTTACTCCTGCTGAGGGACGACACGAGCAGGACGTGCAGCACTTGCTGCAATACCTCCCTCTCTCTACAAAACAAGCTCAAATCACAGCCCTATCTCAGCCAGACTCACCTTGCCTTGGCCTCTCTCAGCACCCACAGCCCAGCCACTACAGGGAGCTCACTTGGGACCAGCTTTCTCACAGCACCCATCCCCTTTCTGCGGGGTACCAAGTGGGAGCAGCTGTGACCCTCCCAGGGTGAGAGTTAGCTGTGTCCCTGCCAAACCCAGAGACCAGGGACCAATAGACTGGAGCATTAAAAATCCCAGCAGGTTTCTATGGCTTTGTAGATCCTGGGTATTATTTGCAACTGGCATTTCCACTGAGGATAGGGAATGTGCCTATGCTGATACAGAAAAACATACATGGGAGGGGACAATTAGACCAACTGAATTAAGGGCTGATCCCTTTAGCCTTGAGGTTTGTTTGGCTTGCTGGAGGGGTTTAGTGTAGGTTTCTAGCCTTTCAGATGTCCTTTCCTCCAGAAGCTGCTGCAATTCCCCATCTTCCCAAAAAAGCCCTGCAAGTGCCAGTCCCCCTTGGTTTATCAGGACCACAAGAAAAATCAATCTCCACTGTGGTCCTACCAGACTCTGGGTAGTGTTTGCCCGTGAATTTTCCAGCTGAAGTCATTTGAGTTTGTTATGTACTTAAAATCCTGTTCTCCCAAAGAAGTGCCATGTGGGATGGAGCTCCAGAACTGGCAACAAGGCTCTCTGGGAAAGGGAGCTGGTCCTCTCATTCCTGTAACAGCATCTGCTCAGGGCTGGCTTGGGCTCTTTCAGTGCTATAACACAAACGCCTCCTGAATAAATCAGCTGCTCACCCTGAGCTGTAATACCTCAACTTTAACTCTGAATCAGCTTTTTCTCTGGCCACACTACTGCAGCCCAAAGCATCTGCAAATCCTTGAGGAATTTTGGCTCTGCTCTATGGCTCCTGAAAATGGGCTTGTGCTTCATCTGAAGGCATTGCTGGAGTCAGGCCTTTGGGAAGAGCTGTCTCACCCTAACACAGAGGGAGCTTTTGAACACTCAAAATACAACGACTTAAGCACCCAGAGCACCCACTGCTCCTCACACTCCTCTCTGAATGACCCTTGCCACACAGCCTGGCTGTAGCTGCCTGGTTCCTCCAAAAATCAAGTTTCTCACTGGAAATTGCATCAGGAAAATGTTGGCTGTCTGTCTCACTGTCTTCTTCTTCCTGTTTCCTTCCCCAAGCAGACACGTCTCCTTCAGAAGCAGCCAACCTCAACACTTCCAGCAGCATCGGGGTGAGCGCACTGTGTGCCATTTGCGGGGACCGCGCCACAGGGAAGCACTACGGAGCTTCCAGCTGTGATGGCTGCAAAGGCTTCTTCAGGAGAAGCGTCCGGAAGAACCACATGTACTCCTGCAGGTAAGGACAGAGGGGACAGGGCCATGTGGCTGAGACACAACACTCCCCAGGAGCCGAATGGCAAAGCCCTCATTGTGCAGCAGCACGGTCCTTCATCCTCTTCACCTCCCCTGCATCCTTCTCCATTTTCCCTGACCTCACCCCCAAGATGGGCAGTGACTGCTCTGACTTTGGGATTGCCCTCCAGTGATCACTCTGTAAGACCTTGGGAGGTCCTTCCCCATATTTTAAGGGCCAAGCACATCTTGCAAATGGATGTGGCCAACCATGCATGTGGCAGGGAAATGCTGTGGGAGAGGACATATTACAGGGGCTGAGCACCTCACCACCAAGTGCTCCGAGGGCAGCACAAACCTTGCCCACTCCCTGGGGGCTCTGCATCTCCATCCCTAGATGGAAGCATGCCTGCCATCCACCCAAAATGCTGTCATTGCCTGTTCACGATAGAAGAACATCTAAGGAGCACCAGGATGGGCAGCGTAGCGTGCACATCAATAAGGACGAGGTGCTCATATTGCTCCTGCAACTCATGCACTGCTCCTTGTGCCATTGGTGGTAGCCCATGGCTCTCCCGTGGCATCAGCAGCTGTGATCCACGTGCTCCCTGCTCCGAGCAACCCAGACACAGAGACACACAGAGGAAACTGAGGAATTCTCAGCTCGGTGTCTAAATCCTTTGGGCTTTTTGAGTGAGTTACTCCTGATGGCCTGACAGACACTTGGAGAGCATGAAGAACAACTTGACTCTAAAATCCGAGTGACAGAAGGAAGCCCCAGGTTTATGAGTGCATGTGAATCACTCCAGGGTTATTTAAGCTGCCTGCCAAGGGAGCCCCTCCCCACAGCTCCATTGGAAAAGCCGAGGTGCCCTGTTCTTTGGAGGCTGAAGCTTTTATCTGTGCTACAGAAATGCTTAAAAAGCAGCTTTCAGGCATCCATTTGGGTAGAAAGAAGCCTTTTCAAAAGCTACAGAAGCCAGCACGGCTGGGAGCCCTTTCCCAGCTCTGTACTCCTTTGTCTTTACTCTGCAAGTTGGATCAACCTGCTGTAAATCTGAGCAAATTTGCAAATGAAATTAATGCTGCAAATGGCCCCCAGGCTCGTGCTGCCTGCAGGAGCCACACACGCAGGAGATGAGAGTTTGCCTTACCATGTGTGATGGAGCTGGTGACACAAGTCCAGGGGGGAGGAGCTGGTTGCTTCCCAAGCCCTCTCTGAAGTACAAGTGGCAGCAGAGCAGCTTGAACACCAGTGATGCTGTTCAGAGGTCAGAACCAACCTGTGAGGGTCCCACATAAAGCCCTGGAGAGATGCAGGGATTTAAACTGACTTCTTAACTTTACTAGCTCTAAAACAACCTTCTACACCCATTTTATTCAGAATAAGTGCATTCTTGCTTCATTTTAACCAGGATCTAACTTACAACAGAGGCTACCAAGTTGGTTCTGGCCCTCCTAGATCACACTTTTAACTTCCCTGGAGCTTGTTAGTCCATTATGGGCATTCTATGCCTAATGGTTAGTGAGTAAGACCAGCAGCCTGAGCTCCTGCATGTGCTTCTCAGCTCTAGTCTGTCCTTACTGAGCATCCTGAGGCAGAGCAGAGGGCTGAGATGCGCAGTGGGAAGAAGGAACTGCAAGCTAAAGCGAGCATGGAAAAGGCTCGGAGCAGAGCTCCTGGTGAGCCTCTGGGAAGATGCTCCTGGGGCTTAGGGCTCTGTGGTCCTGCCTTCAGGCCCAGCCTTGCTGCTCCTCACATCTCCCTTTCTCCGCAGGTTTAACAGGCAGTGCGTGGTAGACAAAGACAAAAGGAACCAGTGCCGATACTGCCGGCTGAAGAAGTGCTTCCGAGCGGGAATGAAGAAGGAAGGTGGGTGAAGATGTGGCCTCCTGTGCTCCCCCAGAAGTGGTCACACTTGAGGAAGCCCTCACAGCCCAAGGCCAGGCCCTGCCATACACACACTTGCTCAGACATCTTAGCCTTGTCTTCCCTTCCCAGGACTCACCTGGGCACAGACCCAGGCCCCCATCAGAGGGGGATTTAGGGAGATGACCTCCAGCCATGAGTCCTGCAGGTGCTCAGTCCAACACAATCCGTGTCCTTGCAAGCAGCCGTCATCCCAACAGCTGAGGGCACAGAGCATGGGGCACTGCAGGCTCCCATAGTTGGTCTCCGGACTCCTTCTCAGAGCATCTCAAAATGCAAGCAAAGATAAACCCACGAGAGTGCTGCAGGGCCGTGCTTATGTCTTGGAACTGCCTGTGCTTGTACACAGAAATCACACCCGGGGCTCTTTGGTTCACCATTGCTCACACTGACACACACATCACCTGGGCTCCCACATAGCTGGTACATCCAGGGGGTCTGGGAATGCTTCTCAACATCAGTGGGCAGCAGAAACTTCAAAGAAGGTCTGGAAATTTGGGGAAAAGTACTGTAAGTGCTGTTTGTCCCAGAGGCACCATGAAATCCACAGCTGGATGGGTGAGCCCACTACAGGTCCAACTGTCATTTTGCACTTTTTTCCCCTAATACACAAAGAGGTTCTTGCTGACCCTCTGCAGAGAGTTTAGTTTCAGTCACAGCCGAAAGGACCCAGAGCAAGGTGGAGCATTTTTGTTATTTCATATTTTATATGAAAAGCACAGAGATATCCCTTGCATGTCCCAGGCTCACCCACCCACCTCCCCTACCTCCCTGCCTCTGCAGCCCTTACAGGATTCACCCCTTGTTTAGCCCAGCTTCTCAGGAGCGGCTGGAAAACCTGGTGGCCCTACTGATGGACCTGTTGGTGACCTGCTGGTGGTCCTGTTGGTGGAGGGACAAACTGCCAGGAGCAGCCCAGAGGAGCTGCTAGGCATTGCACAGAGCTCAACCCACTGATGTCTGCAAAGGGGCAACCAGGAGGCACTTGGCCCTGTTGTTCCATGCACGGAAATTAACAATGGGGAAGTACCAGTGGTACCTGGGTGGCCTGCAGGAACACCTCTGAGCAGGAACACCTCTGAGTAGGAACATTTATTCCCTGTTAAAGGGGGTGAGGCATTGGAAGGAACTTGTCTTAACTTTTCCTGAAGAACATAGGAATCCTCCCCGCAGCGTCCGCTCATCCCATGCTTAGAGCTGTGCTGTTGTCTGTTAATATTCAATAGAAGTTACATTAGGTGCATGACCAGCTAATACTGAGCAAACATTTGGAAAACATCATGGCGTGACTGAACTCGGGGGCCTGCTACTGATAACAAGCAGCATAACCTTGAGAGCTCCTATTTACAGCCGCTGACTGCAGGGCTTTTCTCCTGGCCCAGCCTCATTATTGCTCTTTATCAGGTGGATTTATACATTGAGAACGTATCAATCCAGAGAGCCACCAGCCTAAGGCGGGGACAGTTCTGTTTCCCCTGGCACCGATCAATAGCTTATTTGAGCAGATGGCTTTGAGTGGCATGGCCAGGCTGAGTTACATCCAGCCCACAGCCTCGTGACTGACAGGGAGGCAAATCCTCCCCTTTGGCACAACTGCTCCTGCTCTGGCTGCTGCCACCTCTGACTCAAAGCCCGGGTCCTCAAGACTAGACCAAGCAGGGAGGCACACTGGGGCCAAACCTGTCCTGGTCTGACAATACAGAACGAGCCATGCTTTGACAGTAAGGTAGGAGAGAGCTCTGTTGCTCTCAATAGGTAAGTAGGAAAAGTTCTGCACTTTCTTCCATATTGTAACTTAGATGGAAGTATTCCAGCTACACCTATCTGGTGCAAAAGCTTCCTGAATGGACTCCCAAGGGTCACATGGACAAAGGAGCCTCGCAGACACTCGCCTCCTCCATTTCACACATCAGTTTTGGGCTGCACACATGAGCATGGCCACCATTTCAGACCCCGTATCTTGAAATAAAAAAGATCAGACCCTTTGAAAGGAAATTTTCCCACTGAACTCTACAGGTGTTTGGGTTCTGAATTGACCCCATCCCATGGAAGTCTAATGAAGCAAATATGAAATCAGAACCACCAGATGTAGTCAGCTCTTGCAGGCATCCTGTTACAAACCAGACACAGCTGCACCTCCACCCTGCCTGGCAGGGAAGCTGGGAAACTGCAGCTAAGGAAGGGGAATGCCAAGAGTCTGTGCTGGTTTTCAGTGTGCATTGCCATGAACAACCTGTAGCTCAGCCAAAATGCTCTCTTGCAGCTGTACAGAACGAACGGGACCGAATCAGCACCCGGAGATCAAGTTACGAGGACAGCAGCTTGCCCTCCATCAATGTCCTACTGCAAGCAGAAGCCCTGGCACAGCAGGTACCTCTTCTTTCTTCTTCAGCAAATGCAAAAGCATCAGGCAACACCTGGCTTGTAGAGCCAGCTGAGTGTTTAACAGCAGAGTCTTCAAATTACCACATCTTTTCTAAGTAACTTATCTGCCAACTCAACACTGGTTTTTCAAAAAACGTTTGTACCCTGAGACCATCCCTCTATTTCTCCTTGGTCCAGAACTCATTGGTAGCAACATGCAATGATGTGCTCTGCTTTGATGAGACACACGAAGGCTGGAGAGCCTGCTGGAAGAAAATAGGGTCGAATCACTGAAATCCAAAGAGCTGTGGCTGCCTAAACCCACAAGATTGCATGAGCAGCCTCCCTCCCCCACTGGCCATTAGAAACTCCCAATTCTGGCTTCCTGCACAGTTTCACAAGGAATCAGTTTCATGCCTGATTTAAGTAGATATCTTTTCCAGCTCTTGCTTGAAATTCCCCCTTTCCACTAGCGTAATGCCAAGATTTATTTCTTAGAGTTTCACAGCTCACCTAAAAGGATGGCTCTGGTTTAAGAGTCTATTGCAAATAGTGAACACCAGATCAGCACTCTCTGGGAGGACACAGGACAGGCTGGACACACACAGGCTGTGGGGAGGGTTTGTTGGTGAGAACAAGAGATGAGGATGGGGCTGTGCTGGTGGGAAGAGCTGCCACTCTTCCCGGGAGCTGGGGGAAGCAGCCCTCCGTGTCCTGGGGAAAATGAGTAGGGGTTTGCACTGGCAGTCCATGTTCTTCCTTGCTTCAAGGATCATATTATCCTGAAGACTACCCCAGGAGATGCTCCAGGCCAGGGCATGCTGTGCTCTGGGCTCCACACTGGGATCAGGCTGTAAGGTCCACTTCCCCAAGGTGGGATATGCCAGAAGGGCCAGGGCCCCATCCTGTATGCAAGAAACATATCCAAACTCATCCCGCATCTCACCTTTTCCTACACAGGCCCTAATATAGCTATATACCTATAAAAGTAATATTGGTGCTGCTCCCAGAGGTGTGAGATAATGGGGTCTCAAGTCACCAGATCTACAAGGCAAGGACCTTTCTGGGACTCAAGAGTCCTGCAGTGGCATCACATGTAAGTCTGGAGCAGGGTCTGCTGATAAAAACTACAACCATGGACAAATCCAGAGGAGCTCCTGCTCTCCCACAGAGCACAGAGAGACTCATTAAACAAGGCAGGCTCCAGCACGGTAATTGGTAACTTTTATGTGCCTGGCTAATTAGAACAAGATACTGCTGAGGAGTTGCTTTCTCCAAGATCTAGGGTCACTCACTCAGAGGTCTTTATTTATTTGCTAAGCCTTCCGGGCCCACTGATTAGGGTAATACATGGTGAGATTTTTACAATCTTATTTATTCAATAATAGCTGGTGATCTGGAAAGCCTCCAGGTAACGCAACCTGGAAAAAAAAAAATGCAGGTGGCATTTGAATTCCTTGGAGAGGCTGGCAGGGTCCAAGCTGAAAACGCTGGCAGGAACAGGACAGGAAGAGCTGATGTTGTACAAGAGCACAGGGGGCAGGCAGAGGGCAGCGATGGGGTTGAGTTAATTGCTTACAGAAGCATGAGGAGAAAGTAGTGACTAAGGGCAAATTTTTAGATGACCTGGGTGAGCAGCTATGCATGAGAACCAGGCAGGAGGTTGGGTGCTTGGTTTGAAGATGTCCTGTCCAGGTCTGTGTGGCAGTACTTGCAGAGCTTTCAGGCTTGTCCTTTGCAATTGAAATGGCCCCTTTTGCCTCTCAATCACAAATAATTTGCCATGCCACTAACATGACCCATGTTGTGAGCATATTTGCACTTGTCCAGTTCTGCCAAAAAAGCCTAAAAGCTGGTGGGAGGTGGGAGGTTGTTGTCTTTCAAGTCTGTCTTCAGCAATTCAAAGTGGGTAAGGTCAGGTATTTATGACCTGGTGCTCACTGAAAGCAGAGACAGACCTGGGAAGCCGCCTTAAGCAGAGACTCTGTGTGCTCACGGTGACTCAGAAGAGAAGCAGAGCCTGCGTGTCCCCTCTCCAAAGCAGACAAGGCAGCTCTGGCCAAGCACTGGCTCTGGAGAGGGTGGCAGGGAGAGCAATTCTCTGCCCTTTGGTGGGACCAAGTATCTCGTGCAGCAGCACTGGGTGGACATGTCCTTGCTGCTGGTGAGGCCAACTGCTACACAATCCCCGCTGTTCCCTCCTGGATCTTGACTGAGCACATTTGTTCAGTGGGAGGGACACCCTGGCTTTAGAAACATTTCTTCTCTTCTTTCCAGTCTGTTAATGGCGTTACAGCTCACCAAGGTGATGCACAGCCTCAGCTCTGAAGCATTCCATGTTCACAGATCCCCAGGCTGATCTCGATTTAAATGAGTTGTGTTGGGTCACCTACTCTGGGGGCTGGTTGTGGAACAGACAAAAAGTAATTGTTGATGCTGGAGTCTGCATCAACAGGGCTCGGGACTTTCCTCTCTATGGGGCACCAAAAGCTGAAGGATCTCTTCTCTCCTTCCAGATATCCTCTCCAGTTTCTGTGATCAACGGAGACATCCGAGGGAAGAAGATTGCCAACATATCCGACGTGTGTGAGTCCATGAAGCAGCAGCTGCTGGTGCTGGTGGAGTGGGCCAAGTACATCCCTGCCTTCTGTGAGCTGCCCCTGGATGACCAGGCAAGTCCTTCCCCACCTCGCTCTGCCCTGCCGAAGGCAGCGGGGAGCCAAGGACAGCTGAGACCTTCAAAGACACTGCGCATTGTCCACTCTGTTATCCTGACTGCTGCAGCTGATTGGGAATGGGATCCATACAATGCCAGCACAGCCCAGGCATCCATACAATGCCAGCACGGGCCACTTGCCTGTGCCGCTAATCAGCCACTGAGCGCAGTCACGATAACACTGAGCTCGAATTAGGGACATTATCAGATGCACATTTCACAGGGCTCAGCCAGCCAATTGTTCATCAATTATAGTTCATGCAGCACTTTGAAAGCCTGAAGTGCTCTACAGATGCCTGGGGTAATCAGAATTAGCAGGACAGATTTCTGGCCTAAGGTCTGCTCAAGACTTAAAACCGAATCTGCCCATCTATCTTTCTTTCTGCTTTTTGCCTGTGGATGTGTTTATATCTACACTCCTAGTGTGGAATTGTTCCCAAGGCAATAGAAAGTATTTCTTCCAGGTTTAAAAAGCAGGAATATATTTGCATTTAACACAAATTACTACAATGACATTTGCCAGTTCCCTAACGAAGGTAAGCACAGAGGGTTTGATGTCCTCTGTAAAACTGCACTGCAGGATCTCAGGCAGTCTCAAAGAGATACAAAGACAGGTTTCCTGTGTAAATCTAAATTTCAGAGGTCTGCAACAGATGTTGAAGGACATGATGTGTGCCCAGCCTTGAACAGCACATGTGGCTGGTGGGGATACACCAGAGGGAAGGGATGGCACTTCTGGCAGTAATTCCAGTCTGCCCAGTCTACAGTCACAAAAACTCCACGTGTTCTCCGCAGCTCTATCGACCTAGAGGGAATTTTTATATTGTGACAAAAAAGGACATCCAGAAACTGAGAGTATCCAGCTGATCAACTGCCCCCTAAATCTGAGCTCTTCAGTAACCACCCATTAGCACAGAGCCCTGGGAAATTGAGTGCTTTTAACATGGGAGCATATTTCTCTCTTTTCTATCGTGTGAAAAGGCTAAATTGTTTAAAATTATAAGATATCAATTTCCTAAGGCAAATGCATCTCAAAATGGACTCCAATGGCAAATGCCACTTGCACAGCAAACAGGCTGCAGCCCAGCATGGGTCTGGGACAGCTCTGCACACCACTTTGAATCCTTGTGCTGTTTGAAACAGAGGCCCTAAACCCGGATAATAACTCTTCAAACTACAGCAATGGCCACACAAGCTCATTTTACAATTGTGGCACTGCAAAATTTCTCAAAGAAGAAAACAAAACCTAAATCTGACACGGTCTGATCTCTGCCTTCCCATGGGACAGAGACTGCTCTCAGCATCCTCCACAGGCTCGTCTCAGTTGGGACCAGCCATCCCCCATCACGAGCAGTTCCCACTCTGGCCCAAAAGGCTTAAGAGGAAACACTGTGCTGCATTAAAACTAATCAATGAAAGCCATCCATGCTTTTGAAGGGCAGTATGAGAACTGTGGCAGCAGATACTCAGGGCAGTGTGGGAGGAAGGACAGACATTTCAGGCAGTAGGGAATGAACAAATCTATGTGCAAAACAGCTGCCCAAGGGGCATGACAGCCCCTCAAGACGTGTCCAGTGGGTACATACAATGTTGGAAAACGCTGTTACATTGCCATTAAAGTGTTGCCTGAGAATGAATCATCATTGCCAACATTTTTATAAGAAAGGTCATACCCAACCCCTTATTCTTCCTCTTCACCGAAATGTCAGGGTACTGGGTGTGGTAGGGCAAAGCCATTTCATCTCAAAGTTAAAGCTATGATTTGTTGTGTTACAACTTTGATGTTTATCCTAAATCACAATGGAATGATGTCTCTCAGGTTCATCACTGCAAGTACATATACCAAATGAGATAGTTTTGACTTGTTGAAGTAATTGACTTTAACCCTGTTCAAACAATCAAATTTTAGGGAAACAAAAATGATGGTTACAAACTGAACGTCCTTGAATTTTCATTAGGCAGGAAATTTCGAGGCGAGAGCTTTGCTCCCCCCTGGGACTTCCAGTTTTTTCCATCCTTCTCAAAGTTTCGTCAGATAGGAAAGCCCAGTTTTGTGCAGCTCTGGTAATTACAGGCAGCTCAGCCAACATATCCACCCATGTTTGGATAGTGATAGAGAGGCTAGATTTTGGCATCTAGATAAAGCTTCCCCACTATCATGTGTGCGTAGTCTTTTTGCAAGGATCTACACTCTGTTTATTTTGCATAACTTTTTTCACTGCCTGCAAAGAAAAAAAAAATCCCTCTCTCAGCCATCAGCATCTTTCCTAACCAGAGCTCTCTACTACGGGTGACACATTCTCCTGGCATCCCTGGTGGGGTAAGACTTCTCTTGGCTTTGTCAGATGCTGAGGGATAGCACACCGGAAAAAGGGACCATTCCCACCAGAACATACTTTTCAGAATCTCTTTATTATTGTTTAATGATTGTTTTCTCCAGCAGAAGCTCCTGGCTGGACATTAAGAAGCCTCTGTGTCAGGATGTCCAATTGTTAACTTCTCTTTATGCCTAAATCTCTGAAATTTTTAACTGATTCAGAACATTCTCAGGAGCCACTGGAGGGTATAAAATTAAATACTTCAATCATTAACATCAGAGGAGAAAAACATCCCTTTGGCTTCCCTGGCTCCAATTCCCGTGGTGTGGCTGTGGAGGGAATGAGTGGCCAGAGGGTGACCAGACATGGGTCCCTGTGAACACAGTTTTAGAGGGATGTGGGCACAGCCCAGAGGGACAGCAAATGTCCACAGCAGTGGATTGTACTTCTCCCCATCTCCCAGGATGGAGTATGGTCCCTGGTTCTGTGATTGGTAGGAGCTGCTTTGTCTGCAAACAGCCCACTGTGAACATGTCCCACGCTGGCACGAGGCCCTGGGACAGTCTAGCATGGTCTTGTTCATGATATGTGTCCTGAATATGGGATGCTTCGGGTGCTGTCAATTATCTGCTGGATTTATAACTGTTTATGCACAGAATTAAACCATTTTTTGACCTCTTTCACTGTGACTGGAGAGGGGCTCTCACTCTCCATCCTTGAGTGCAGTGCAGGAATGCTGGGCTTTCTCTCTTGCTTACATGAAATTACAGCCTTGCCTCTGTCTCTGCATCACCCAAATAACTTTCTCCTGCCCTTGCAGGTAGCACTGCTGCGTGCACATGCAGGGGAACATCTGTTACTGGGAGCTGCCAAGAGGTCCATGGTGTTCAAGGATGTCTTGCTGCTAGGTAAGGAGTGCACTTCTGCTCCCAGGCCAGCTGCTTCTGCAGTGCTTCCTACTGGGGTGAAGGAGAGGGTGGTTCACTGTTTGTGGACATCCTTTTTGTGGGTAATGCCTTGAGCCCTTCCGTATTTCAGTGAGCCTAGCACAACCTTTGGGTGCAGGGAGGCGTGGCAGACATTCACATAAAGACCATGGCATGTGGCAAGGTAGGGGGACTGTGAACATTTACAGTGCACCCCCAGGTTTGTGTGAACAGGCTGTGGTGTGACAGAAAAAAGCTCTCACTCCTCAGTCAGTTTCTCCTCACTTGAATGGCTCCCGTGCACCGAGAGGCTGCTCTGGCAACACAGGACAGCATTTCTGGTGGGCTGAGAAAGCGAAGGGGCAGAAGGAGGAACTTCTTAATTACCTCGGCATTGGTTCCCTGGGTTTTGAACTCCTTGTCACCACGATAAGTCTTGAGCAATGCCAAGGTGATGGTCTCTGTGCTGCTTGTCCAAAGGCAATGACCACATCATCCCACGGAACTGCCCCGAACTGGTGGAGGTGAACCGTGTGGCCAACCGTGTCCTGGACGAGCTGGTCCTCCCCTTCCAGGAGCTGCAAATAGATGATAATGAATACGCCTGCTTGAAAGCCATCATCTTCTTTGACCCAGGTATGCTCCAGCATGGTGAGGATTACCATCAGAGGGGACTAGCCTGGGTTATACTGACTAATACTGGTCCTGAATTGTGGAAATGCTGCCTGATCTCCTCTCTGGGCCAAACTGTTGTTAGAGGGAGGGAAGAAGTCAGGCTAAGAGGAGAAAAAGTGTCCATTATAGCAAACAGCAGGGAATCAGAGACAGCTTACGCCCAGCCTTCACGACAGGCAGCTCCGAGGGAACAGCCTGGACAGCCTGGTGTGTGTTGTGTGTTGTCTCAGATGCCAAAGGACTGAGCGACCCCTCCAAGATCAAGCGGATGCGGTACCAGGTGCAGGTGAGCCTGGAGGACTACATCAACGACCGGCAGTACGACTCGCGGGGCCGCTTCGGGGAGCTGCTGCTGCTGCTGCCAGTGCTGCAGAGCATCACCTGGCAGATGATAGAGCAGATCCAGTTTGTCAAGCTCTTCGGCATGGCTAAGATTGACAACCTGCTGCAGGAGATGCTGCTGGGAGGTGAGTACTTCAAGAGGCCTCTCAGTGTCCCCTGATCACCGTTCCCTTGAGAGCCTCCAAAGCCAACTCTTCCCTACCTGAAAAATTCAAGAGATGGCCTGAATGCATGTCAGCCCTTGGCTCACATAAAATCACCTCCCCTATCACTGGCAGTGGTAACTGAGGGTCCTCTACTTCTCCTCACCTCAAGAGATGAATTAGCTGTGTATCTTTCACAAAGGGGTGTCCCCAGACCTCTGAACATGGACAAGCTGTTCTGTGCAACCCCCATCTCCTACCAGACAGCCATATCACTAATGCTCCTCTATCAGAAGGGAGCCATCAAAACAGAAAGGTCAGAAAGCTCAGGCTGAAAGGTCTGAAAGCTCAGATTTTCTACTGGGAACATCCAATGGGACAAAACCAAATGAAAAGTTGCCACTGTGCTATTCTTGAGGTGGAGGTGTGACCCAGGAATAAGATCCTGTATAAGAGGAAATGCAGGGAGCATGCAAGGGTTAGCCAGCTTGAGGCATTCATGGAGGAAAAAGGGAATGCTGTGCTCCAGCCACCTGTGCACAAGCTGATGGTGCACAAAGCCTTAGACATCTTGGTGCAGTGGCTCTGCCCATCTGGACTGTCTCCCTCTGCCACTGTGGAAACTAATGTCATATGCATAATTTTAGGCTCATCAAGTGAAACGCCGCATGCCCACCACCCCCTGCACCCTCATCTGATCCAGGAGAACCTGGGAACAAACGTCATTGTGGCCAACACAATGCCTCCTCAGATGCACAACGGGCAGATGTGTGAGTATTACCAGAGAGACAGGGAGCTCCCATGAGAAACCAGGAGCTTTCCAGTGTGCTTGTGGAGGTATTTTCTACCTTGAAAGGAAGTTTCCAAGCAAGACAGAGTCTCTGGTAATGAGTGTGTGAGAAATTCCTATGCAGAAAAGAGGGAAAGACAAACAGAGACATGGGTTAGGTTAGATTAGATTAGGCTAGACTAACTGATTCAACCAGATATTCCTTGTCAGACTAACCTTTACATAGCCCTTAAGGGATGAATGATCCTATCCAATGCCTACTGAAATCAATGGAAAGGCTTCCCTTCCCTTGAAGGGTTCAGACACACCTCAGTTTGCCCTCTGCAAAAACACAGGAGAGTCTGGTCCACCACATGGGGCCACCAGTTGGGAACTTGAGCTGAGATGACCTTGGCTGACAAAAAAAGTGGCCAGTACAGATGAAAATGCCAGCAACTCTCCTCATTTGATATTTGTTATTGTGGTTCTCCTGGGGCATCAAACCATGCCCGTGTGTGGGGGCTGCCTTATGGCAAACGCACAAGCCGAGCCTCTGCTGTGCTGACACCCCCAAGAGTGAGGACAGATCCCAGTGCTGTCAGGTCCCTCCTCTCATTTTGTTTCTCTCTCTGTAGCTACTCCAGAAACTCCACAGCCATCTCCACCTGCAGGCTCTGGACCAGAGCAATACAAGCTGCTGCCTGGAGCCATTGCAACGGTGGCGAAACAGCCCACGTCCATCCCACAACCTGCCATCACGAAACAGGAGGTCATCTAGCAACCCGCAGGGCAGCCGGCCTCCTTCGGAAGCCCGTGTGGGAGAAAAGCCCAAACTGACTCTGTCACTGTGAAAAGAGAAGCCATCCAGAGGTTCCTGGGCACAAACACACGGACTTGTTTATTGGACTAGCTCGCCACCACCTAAAGCTGTCTTCCTGCAGCTATGGACAGTACGTGCCATGGGCAGCCCCGAGTCCCAGAACTAAGGCTGAAGCCTTGCTGAGACCCCCAGTCCTTGTAAGAAGGGCCAGATTTCTGCCTCCCTCTGGGGGGAGGTTGCAGTGACTGGCTGGGGAGAGCAGAGCTGGCTGTTCCCCCACTGCCACCTCAGCGCTGCTTCAGCACACACCAGACCCTGCCAACAAGAAACTCTCTGTGCCGTGTGAGCAGAGAGCTTCCCTCCCACAGCCCTGCCAGCTCCCCTGCCAGTCCCCAGTCCAGCCAAACCTGATGGACATGGAAACTGCCCCAGGAGCAGGTGAAGCGCACAGGGTTTGCCCAGAACTGCTCCTCAGCCTTGGCGAGCGCCAGGTCTCTGCACGGTGTCACCCTCCAGCACACTAACCCTCCCAGCCAGGTCTAACAAATCTTTTCAGCTGATACCGGGGCAAAGTCTGGCCCACCAAGATCCTCCTCTATTTGGATCCTTCTGCCTTTTGAGGGGTCTTGTAATTTCTATGCCATGCCTGCCCTTTCACCACAAGCCTCGGAGAGGCAGCCACTGCCAAATGCTTCCCTTACACCACTTACTGCCTCCTGGGCTAGGAATTTGGGGGACCATGGGATTCTGGAGATTTCAGCTAGTGGCATGGGGTCACCCCTGCACAGGCTGGGGCAATACTGCCCAAAATATCACTGGCCCCACTACTGCTCCTCAGCAGTCAGAAGACCACTGGATGCTTATTTGGAAGAAAGTGGGGGGAAGAACATCAGAAGGGGAGAGACCTATGAGGGTGAGAAGAGCTTGAGCCTCACAGATTGGACCAAGGTCTTGGGCTGCCCAAGTGCTGGGAGCATTGTGACTCAGAATCTCACTTCAGACCCAGCTCTAATGCTAAGATATGCCATATAATCTTCTTCTCCAGCCCAGTGCCACTCCTTCAGCTTAGAACGAGTGGCTGATAACAGATTTATAGCTCTTCATAAAGTGATAAGAATTTCATTATGACTCCTTCAGACCTCAGAAGGTTTGAGGGCAGCAACCTCAAAATTACAATGCTTTGAGCCCTGCAGAGAATGACAGAGGTCAGGGAATGGCCATGTCTCACCCAAGCCCCTTGGGTCTGCCCCCACCTGCTCTGCTCCCTCCTGCCCCCATCCCTGTTTCTCTGCGCCTGCCTGTGCCGAAAGCCCACGGATGTGACCTTTGGTTTACAGCTGAAACCAGGAAAGGAGCCCTCCCAGGTCCTGCCTCTCCAGGTGCCAGCATGGCTGCAGCTCACAGAGCCCTGCACAACTTCAGCCCTGAGTCATTTCTGGCCCCTCGGGAGGATGGAGGTGGTGGACCCACAGATGCAGAGAGCTCTCTGGTGGGGACGAATCTGAGCCAGCTCAGCCAGAGGAGCTGCAGGTCTGTCCCTTGATTTCCAATGCAAAAATGAACCACCTCGCCTCGTGCTGACGGTGTCAGAAGAATTGCATCACCTCAACGCTGCTGGCATCGTACCAAGTAATTTATTGCAATGATGAATCCAATCATTTTCTGTAAATTATTTTGTAAATCACATTGATTATTTATAATTGGGAGATTAAATGCAAAAAAGACCCCATAATAACCAGGCTGTCTTTTCCAACTGCAGCAACCTTTTATTCTGTACGTAGACATACTCAGTGGGGAATCCTTTTTGGTCCATTTGCACCAAGTATTCCTCTGTATTGTACATTAATTTTTGCTGGTTTCTGCCTTTCGATGGAAACAGGAGTATTTCTTCAATAGAGTTTGTATTCATTAAAAAAAAAAAAAAAAGAAAAATAAATGCAAAAATATTTTCTAACTTTTCCCAGACAAATGGATTTCTTTCTTCTGGGAGGATTTACTGTAAATCAAGGGGCTCACCTCCCTGTTGCTCTGAGCACAAAGCATATGTGTACTGAGGAAAAAGCCCAAACAAGTGTTTGATGGTGTTGCCAGCTGTCACTATTTCCTGGCAAGCCTAATGCTAGCTGGTGTCTGTCCTGAAGCCACATGTGCTGGAATCATAAGATTGAATGACAATCCCAATTTTCATTAAAAGAAAATCAAACATGAAGAATAAATATTTGCTTTCATTATTCCAGGGAGCTTAAAGACTTGAAGTAACCACATTCTGAAAGCCAAGGAAAGGGAGCTGAAGTGTGGGATTCACAATTCAAACATGTCCATTTTTATGTCCCTCTTGTATTTCAAAGGTAATTTCTGAGCACTTTGGGGTGGGTTTTGTGCTTTGGTTCCCACACAGCCACCCTTCTGCTGCCTGCAGGTGAGAGCCAGACTGAGCCTACAGGTCACAATAAGATGATCAAGTGAAAGTCAATTTGCCACCGGTTGTAAAGGTGAAGAAATACACTGACAATTAGAGAATTAACGACCTGCTCTTCAGACCACAGGGAGCCTGTGCTCAGCTGTAGCACGCCCAGGAAGATAACAGGGTGAGGGGAGAGAGGTCTAGATGGCTATAAAGATTAGATCTTTGGGAAGGAACCACATCCAGCTTTTCCTGAAGCTCAGATCTGCAGGAGATGGCCTTCATGTTCCCCCATCTCCTGCCCCTGATGTGAAATGAGCTGGGCAGCGTCATCCCAGGTACAAGGGATGAGAAGCAGCCTGATTATCCATCCCATCTGCACTTCCAGTGGCTTCCCAGTGGCAGTCATACTGGGGAAAAATGTTGGCAGGGGTGAGATGCAGACTCTGTTTGAGGACCATGTGGAGACATCATCACGAGCCTGTCCCTGCTCTGGAGTCAAGGGAGAACAGGACAGATCTCGAATAACATGCCCTCTCTATCTGGGCACCTGTGATGATCCAGAGCCCCAATGCCATTGCTGAATGCCTGAACCAGGGAAGCAAAGGCAGTCGTGGGACATGTGTTACCCCACAACACACAGGACTGAGGGGTTAGTCCTGTCAAGACAAAGAAAAGGAGTTGGTTCTCTCTCTTTAATGTGGAATAAAAAAACCCAGGACTCCTCTGCTGTGATCTATGGTTGGTTTTACCTGGGTATAAGCCCTAAAAGCTCCATATATGTCATATCAAATCTTTGAAGCAATAAATTCTCCTGGATTCCTTCCCATGAACTGTCCTATCAAGGTTGCCCTTTAACTGGTTAATCTTAAATCAGTTCAGTTCCTACTGCAGGTTTCTTATTGCTGGATTCAGCTCACTTGGAAAAAAAAACTCATGAACTTTCCCAGAGACAGCCTTGTCCTTAAGCGGTGTCCTCAATCCCAACCCTCGCCTCTTTTGTCACTCCAGCCTGGAATCATCCTGAGACACTGGTCTTGCCACTCGTGGGCTGTGTTTTATCCTGCTGAGCTCCCTGGAACCCACAGGCAATGTCCCATGTCACAGGAGATGGCTGTTGTAAGTATTGGCCTTTAAGACACAACTTCCTTACACTGTTTCTGAGCTCTCTGTGCTTCCAGCCCAGCCTAAGGAGCATTTCCTGGAGAGCACTATCTCCAGCTGCAGAATCTTTTCATGATGTCCAAGCAAAGATCTGTGAAAGTGGTATTTTTAGGTCCTCTGGCCACTATGAAATGCATTCTTTTCATATTCCTTATATAACCTCCATCTGAAAGAGCCAACGGGCTTTGGAGCCTTTCCCACAGCTTTCATATCTCAGTGGGAGAGGAAAAAAAATAAAAAAAGAAAGAAGAACGGCAAACGAGTTTTATGGCCTGCATATCATCTCTGACCAAAGCAACTATTGCTGCTATTAAACTTGCAAGTGCACACAGAGGCACAGATAGAACACCAAGAGGCAGCAGGGATGGCTCAGCAACGTGGCACTGCTGAGCCGGGCAATTCCATGTGCCAGGCTGGCCAGTTCCCTCAAGGCTGAATGCCAATATCACCCACCAAGTGGGGAGCTGAGGCCACACACTGCACACCCCCTTCCATGGAGCGGCTGCCGGAGGCATGGCGAGGTGTGTGTAAAACCCCCCTCCCCATTCCTAATGGAGGTGTGACCCCGACGGTCATAAACACACCTTGCACCTGAAAAATTGCCAGTCGGGCCAATAAAAGTGGCACTGGGCTGCCAGTTTCGTTAGGTGGGAGTGAGCAGGAGAGCCTGGCACAAATAAGACCGAGGTCACGACCTGCAGTTCAGTGTCCTGCGTACGAGAGAAGAGGCTGCTGGGATCAACAAAGTGCTCCCAGCTCAAGTCCAGGGGAAGAAGAGCTCTGAGGCTAACCTGGATCTGGGAAGGAAAGTGGTTTGGGAACTGTATTTCCAAGGCTGACTCTGGTTTTGGACCTGGAGTGATGCCAGGCTTGCCTCATGGGGACTGCCTCACCAGTTTTCAGAGGGCTGAGAGCACCCTTGCCTTGGGAGATCAGTGGCAGGAGGAATCCCCCGGGCTCTGCAGGCAATGCTCCCTCCAGGGTCACATCTGGCAGCTCCGCCTGGCTGGAACCCTGTCCCTTGGGACCCCACAGACAGATGAAGATCACAGAGCTCTTGTGAGCCTGGGGAACCCGCAGATGATTCTGGTCTGGGAGAGCTGTTGTGATTCCCTCCCTCCCTCCTCCTGGGAACTGCTGCGGGTGTGACAAACAGCACAAGAGCTGCCTGAGGGATGTGCCTGGATAGACACCCATCACGGGGAGCATCACAAGTCAGACAGGAATTCCTAACTGGAACCCAGCTGTTCTGGCTGAAGCAGGACATGCTTCCCCTCCCTGACAGGGAAAGTCATTACAATGAAGTAACTCTGTAATACATTTGTCTCTTCCCCTCCAGGACTCTCCAAAACATCACTGTGCCTTAAAAAGGCTTATTAATTAATCCTGCTGAAGGGTTACTACTGCCATTAACCACTGCCATGGAGCACACTGGTTCAAGCATCTCCTAGAACCTGCTCAGAGCTGCCCTGCAGGGGCAAGAAACTGAGAAAAAAGCTTGAGGAAGAAGCAGCAAAGAGAAATCTTAGTGCCAGACCCAGAATCCCTGACTCTGGACCAGAGCACTTCCAGCACAGATACAGGACAGCTATTTGGATCCTCACTTCTGAGTGAGTTTTAGCCCTCTCTTAAGAATATTAGAAGGTGTGGGATTAGAGTGACATCTTCACACCTGGGAGAGCACACTGAAGACCTGCTGTGCTGCACACCATGGAGAAGGCGGTGGGGACAGCTCCAGCAATGCAGGCTTTTACATTCCCATTGGAATCCTGCTCTTTCCTGCAGGCATCTCCTCCCCTCACAGCCCACACACAGCACCATCACAGCCCCTGGCAAGGGCTAATCCTGCCAGGGACCCATCCTAGCTTGGAGACAACCACCCTCCTTCCAGCGCACGAGGGCACCATGAAACACAGTGAAAGACTGGGCAAAACACACAGTTCAGAGTAAATCAGGGGTTGGACTAGATGACCTTTAGAGGTTCCTTCCAACCTGAATTATTCTATGATTCTATGAAATTAAACTGCAGAAATCCTGTGATATTTAAAACATTCAAAGGTTCTGCCAAGCTTTTGCAAAAACATTGCTACTCTTGAAACTACTAAAGCCAAGGAGAGGGGAAGTCTTCTCTCAATGCCTGGACTGGTGTCTGTGTCTGACCACACACTGGGCTTCCTGGGGGTCTAACTGCACCTCAGCACAGCTTTACATGCCTGGGTTGGGGGTACCTGCCTGGGGACAGCTGCTTGGGCAGCACATGCTGAATATTCAGAAACGCTGAAAATTAAGAATAGGGATTTGTGTTGCATTTGTATATTAGTGCCTGTTTCCACAGCTTGGCACGTGGGTCTGGCCTGCCATCTGTGCATGGGGAGAGCATGAGCAGAGCAGGGACAGTCCCTGCAGCACTCACAGCCAAGGTTGTCATCACACCACAACATGCAGGGGGACAGCAGGCAGGGAAGCCCATCCTGGACACTTCCAGGCTTTGAGACCATGAACATTCATGGTAATTTAGGGCCTGTTTTCTTAGTCACTTCACCCTGTGAGGGCAGAGCTGTTGGATTGTGTTGCAGCCAAGCACCCCACGGGCCAGGCACTGGTGTGTCCCTGCCTGGGGGGATTAGTAGGAACTGCTGCTCCCCAAAGCCCTTTCCATGCAGCTCGACTGGTGCCTGAGAAGAAGCTCAGGCTTGAGACAGAAGCCCCCATGCTCAGGCAGACCTTGCTCAGCACTGCAGGACTCTCTGCTCCGATGCTGAGCTTCCCAAAAGGCTTCTTTAATTTGTGGGGTCCCACCTGCACCCCGAGGACCAGAGCCCCTCCTGGCCTGAACTGAGCATGGATTATCTTTATTACAGGACTGTTATGTTCGCACAGTTTAGTGATTTAATATCACCTTAAAGCCTTCTCTGTGAGCAATGCTGTTTGAAGTCATGCTCTCTCTTTTCAGCCACAGCTTGCCAAGACTGTAAAACGTTTATTGCTAATGGTGGAAAAGCTTAAAGAAGCCAAGATAACTTTCCCAGGCTGGGTATTAAGACTGGGTTCAGATAAGTAAATAAGTGAAGACTATTACATGGACTTCATTAAATATCAACCAACACCAACAGCCACTCATTTATAACACAACGGCAGGGCAAGGGAGCACTCAGGAGCAGATCTGGGAAAGGTATGAATCACATGTGATAGGAGAGATGGGCGTCAGAAGGGCTGGATTTGCCATGGAGTGGCTCCCAAGGTCACGGCACAAGTCCTGACTGAAGCTCCTGCAAAGACTGTAGATTTGGAGCTGCTGAAGTGGCAGAGTTGGTGTGGTTCATCTCCTCTTGGCCAGGGAGGGTTGTGGGCATGGGGTGTGCATGTCCTTCTGCCACAGTGGGCAAGGACAAAATTCTCCATCCTAGGAGGGACAATTTAAATTCAGGTGACAGCCAGCACACCTCCTGGGACTGTCAGTTCTTGGATGTTTGTTTTCAGTTTTTAGCTTTTACTTCCTTATAGACAGGTTCTGCCTTTACAGGTTTCTAGTCAGAGGATACCAACACCAGGAAGAATAAATTATAGGAAGTCTTGCTACAGCTTTCCTGTGCCAGTACTTTAAAACTCCCCCTTCAGTTAGGCTTGGTGCTTGAACCCCCTCTCTCCCATTCACCATCCACTGCTCTCCATGAGTTCAATACTCGCCACATAAGAAAAAACTGAGGTAAGGACCATCCCCAAATTATGTTTCACTTCCAGCCCTTCTTCACTGTGCAGTATTCTCCCTCCTACTTTCCGTCCTCATTTTCTCTCACCTGCCTAAGGCTCTGGCTCTTATTTTAATATCCTTTTTCATATCTCTCAATGTGATTGCTACTGATTCTCTCTTGCTTCCTGCCCTTCTGTCCCCCGAGGCAGAGCTTCCTTCACACGTCACCCCTTTCAAACACCCCTGCTCCCTCCTGTGTTCCGTGTTGCAGCAGCCATTGACCAGTCAGGACTGGAACTGTCACCTCCCTGCTGAATTTCTCTCCCTTGTTTGAGAGGTGCAAATTCCAAGCAGATTTTGCAACCTGCAGCATAAATTCCTGTTTGCAGCTCTCTAGTATTTCCCAGCTGTTTGGTGTTTCGAAGCCTTTTCTGGAATCAGCAATTAGCTGGATCGGGTGATCCAGGAAACTGCCATCCCTTCAGCAGGGAGGACACAGATCCATCTCCCCAACACTCATCTTCTCCCTCGCTCCAAACTGTTTGCAGCTGCCAATTGCAGGATCTTTACTCTCTCCTGGCACTCCAGGTCCCACCTGGCTGCTCCCGTCACACTTGGGCTGCAGTTTGAATGGAAATGGGATCAGTGGAAGTTCTCTTGTCCTCCTGAGGAGCCTTCCAGCCTCATTTTTCCCACTATCTACTGGAAGGGGCGTGGAGCAACATCATAAACAGGTCTAATTCACACAGATCCAAACTGGTCCCAGCTCCAGGCACCAGCTTGCCAGGCTGCACCCAGGTGTGGGTTGGACTGTCAGCACAGGATGGAGTCCTGGAATGTCTCTGGAATGTCTCTCTGCAGGTGAACACACCTAGGACACACTCGGTTTGTTCCCATCCTGGCACATCTCTTGCCAGGTGCGGCGTCACTGAAACATTTTCCATTTTGGAAATGGAAGAGAAACAAACCGCAGCTGAATCTCGGATGCTGCAGAAGGGCCTTGATTCCCACTGCGGGTTCCTGGGATTCCCACTCTTTGTCCGGCTATCTTTGACTCCCTCTCCTGGCTGCAATCACGGGTTACAGCCAAGAGAGGAGCAGAAATGCCCACGCTGCGGGGACCCTCCAGCCTGGGGACATTCTGCATGCTGACTAGAGGATGCTTGAAGCATTTGCAATCTACCCCTGTGTCCCTTGATCAGAGAGGTTAAACATGTTATTTCCCCCTCCCCAGCACTCCCTGTTGAAGCCTTTCTAATGCAGCAAGCCTGAGAGTGACCACCTTTTTTATTTTTATCACAAATTCCACGCAGAGAGGTCAGGCATCGCCCCCCGAACTCCTGTGGGATATGGCTTTCTGTCCGCTAAAAAATCAAACCAAAGCCAGACACAACAAAACTTTTCCCTTTTTAATACTTAATCCCTTTTGTTGGCGTTTAAATTCAGAATACAGGCAGCGCATCTGTCGGGCCCTGCTGCCATCCAGCTGCTTTGAGGCTGCCCTGACTCCGGCCAGGTGATGCCACGGCCGTGGCTGGCAGGGAGAGGCTCCGCCGCCCGCAGATGGTGCTGTGGCCCCGTTTGCGCTGCCTTTGGGCTCTGGTCTTTTATAGAGATATATACATATTTATATATACCTATATATACACACATACATGTGTATATATAGCTATATAAATAATACATGTGCGCCTGTGTATATTGTATACAGTGTGTGTGTATACAGAGTACATAATATATAACAATATGTATATAACATAACAGCGTGGGTAGAGCCCTTCCCAAATCTTCGTTTGCGTAGCCTAGCCGTGATGATGACGATATAACACAGCATTATAGGTTTTATATATAGTATATGTAAATAGTATACCGATGTGGTAAATATGTTATATAACTGTATATTTAATAGTAATGTATAGACACGTGATATGCATACATACACGCATATACATGATAAGCAAATAATATTAAAATACGTTATTTTATATTTTTAGATATTCTTTATTTGCTTGTATTTTTGTTAAATACACAGCTGTGCCTTTGTGGCTCCTGGCCGGAGGCAGCGATGAGGACCAAGACCAAGCCCGGGACCGGGACCGGGACCGGGACGGGGAGCAGGGGGCGGGGCTGTGGCCATGCCCCTCCCCTTCCAGCCCCGCCCCTCCCCTTCCAGCCCCGCCCCTCTGCCCTGGCGCTGTCGTCATTTCCGAGCGGCCGGAGCCGTTCCGGGGCGGCGGGGCCGGGACGCGGCGCTGTAGCGGGAGCGGCGGTACGGGGGGTACCGGCGATGTACCGGGGGATGTACCGGGGATGTACCGGGGGGTGCGGGCAGTGCTGGGCAATCCTCGCCCCTGTGCGCGGCCGGGCCGCTCATCCGCGGGGCAGGGACGGGGCTCTGGGTCCGGGTCCTGCCCATCCCATCCCATCCCGGGCTGTACCGGGGCAGGCACATCCCGGCCCTGGTGCCGGTGCACCGGCACATCCCCGGGCAGGGCGAGCTGGGGCTGTCACAGGCGGTTCCCCTGGGACGGGCAGGAGCGCCGTGATGTGCCGGGAGGGACTCAATAGGGATAGCTCAGCAAAATTAAGGCATGGGGGGGCTTATCCAGCTACAGGAATGATGCCAGGCTTGCAGCTCTGTGGCTTTTCATTGCTCTCTATCCGCTTGTGATTGGGTTTGGAAATGCAGCCCCCCGGCTCAGAAACACTGGCATCATGCTGCAAACCAGATGAACGCATCCCTAATGGCCGTGCAGGGCTGGAGGAGGGTCTGCATCTCCTGCCCTGCTCCTCCAGGCCGTGCACTGCAGGCCTGTCTCACAGCCCGGGCTGCTGCTCCCCCGGAGCTGCTCAGCACGCCCACGTGGGCAGGGATGCTGAGCAGTGTTGGCCGGGGAAATTAATGAAAGCTCAGCTGGGGCAGCTTCCCGAAGAGGGACTGATTTGACCAAATGTGAGAATCCTGCCTAACTGGGATGTGTTTGCTTTGCTTTAGCCTCCAGCTGGACACAGGAAATAAACATTAAGGTGAATTAAATTCGGTGTCTTTGCAATGAAGATGTGTGATTTTGTATTTTAAATCTTATTTGTTTCTTTGGTTAGGTTTCATCCAAGGTAGTTTTCAACCTGCTAGGCAGGAGAAAGGGATTAGAGAAACATGCACTTTCTAATCCTGGTAAGATAATTAAAACGTCTGAACTGTGCATCTGGTTGTAGCACTGGCTCTTGGAAAGGCAGTGTCCTTAGCTGGGAAACAGAAGGATACAGAACATAACAAATATGTAAATAATCAATGTGGTTTTTAGTCCATGGGATTGTTTGTCATGTGCAGCATTTGGTTTTTGACAGATTCCTGCTGCATTATGTCAGGAGACAGCGACTGCACCAGGACAAGTCCATCAGCAGGGTCTCCATCAGACAACGAGCTCTTGCCAGATCGGCCAAAGTATGTTTGTTCACTGTCTCCTGATCTCGTTACCAAAGCCCGGGAAGAGCTCCAGGAGAAGCCTGAATGGAGGCTCCGTGATGTGCAGGCGCTCCGAGATATGGTGTGCAAAGACTACCCTTCCCTGGGGACGTGCCTGGACGATGCTTTCTTGCTCAGGTTCCTCAGAGCGAGGAAATTCGATTACGATCGAGCGCTTCAGCTTCTGGTGAACTACCACACCTGCAGGAGGACCTGGCCCGAGGTGTTCAATAACCTGAAGCCATCTGCAATAAAGCCTGTCCTGGAGTCAGGCTTTGTCACTGTGCTGCCTCATCGGGACCCGGAGGGGCGTCACGTCGTCTGCATCCGCCCAGGTACCCAATGCCTGAATGTCTTTGTTCCCCATCCTCGGGCTGTGTCTGGGACAAATAACCCGTTCCCTGCTCTCTTGTGCAGAGTATGTGTGTTTTCTCTGAGATGGGGAAAGCTGGCTTGTGAAGGGACACGCTGGTCATTAGCCAGCATTATTGCAGTTCCTCTTTCTGTGTCAGCAGTAACTGCAGTCATGGCAGAATGAAAATGCAGTGAGGTGGGTCAGGGAACTATTAGACAGTTCCAGGGAAATAATGTGCAGTAACTCTTTATTGAAGCAGGGCTGCTGGCCTACACTTAGAAGCTTGTAATTTGCTTTAGCAATAAGCAGAGAGGAGTCTGTGTCTCTGACTCCCATGTAAATAATCAGTCTTCCATGTGCTTTTGGTGCTGCCAGGCACACTATAAATGTGTCTTCATTCATTCTCCTCTTTTCCATTTACCTGCTTTCTTTCTGAGCTGAAACTGCTAATGAGCTGTGCTGGGTGGAGAAGGGGGTTCTTAAAACCATTGCCTTTGCTCCCTGAAGTAAACACGAGTTGCCATTTACCTCTTGCTTAAGAAAGGCTGCTCTGAACTAGGACTGTGGCTATTAGAGACTAACTTCTAAGAGTCCAGGAAAACAGAAACTCAGTTTTTGGAATGTGTTTTGTTAGGTTATATTTACTCTCCGACTTACCATCCATGTCTTGTAACCTCAGACAGATGGACACCCAGTAATTATCCGATTACTGAGAACATTCGTGCCATATACTTAACCTTAGAAAAACTCATTCAGTCCGAAGAGACCCAGGTGAATGGAATTGTAATCCTGGCAGACTACAAAGGAGTCAGCTTATCTAAGGCGTCTCATTTTGGTCCTTTTGTAGCCAAAAAAGTGATTGGAATTCTTCAGGTAAGACCTGGACTGGTGGGAAAATCAGCTTGTGCTTTGTAAATGACTGCTTCTGTGTCTAGAATTCTTGCCTATATCACCATAAACTTCATCATCTTGGCCCTTACTTGCAGAGTTAAATGTCTCTGCCCAACCAGTTTCTCACACCCTTACTGCCAATTCACCTCACTTGCCCTTTTTTTGGTTTTGATTTTTGCATCCCTAAAATTAAATTTGCATTAGAAATGCAAACTTTGAGTTGGAACAGAAAAAAGCAGTTCTGTTGGGAGAATTGCAGTTAGAGAGGAGAAAATGAGGAAGCAGCTCGTTATTTAAGTGGTTCCTGTTGGCTGAGATGCTGCTTTCCAGCACACATCCCAGTTCAAGGGCTGTTGCAAAAATTTGGCAGAGAGGACTTTTGAATGGGTGTGGTTTGAGGAGGATTTCCATCCACGCCCTGAAGGCAGAGGGGCCTTTCAGCATAGATACAGCAAAGGAGACAGTTATCAAAGCATCTCTGCCCAGAGGTCTGGAAGGAGAGTGGTGGAGAGAGGTGTAAGCACAGTGGGGTTGGACAAAATAAGAAGGTGGAAGGAGTGAGGAATGACCTGGCCAAAGTGGCAGGAAGGTCTGATGATTTCACTTGTTGATCCTGTCTGGAGCAGCAAGATGAGAACTTGAATGGGTTCATTCCCTCATTACTTTTGTTCTGGCCTGAGCTGGTTACATTCTCAGTTGTATCTGGGAGGGGGATAAGGAAGGATAGGGTGAATCAGGAGTGAGTTTAGGAGTGCCTTTATAGGAACTTGCTGCTTTAAATTATGTACTAAATGTGTCATTTAACTGTAAGCCCATATTTAATTTGTACAAATAAAGTGATGAATGTTACTAGTGGAAGCTATTCACAAAACAACAGCTGAACTGGGGGAAGGACATAAAGGTATGGTGGTATATAAACGTGTTGCACCAACCTTGCTGAGCTGCAACTCTTGTAGAGATGTGCTAATTAATTCACTGACCTTCCTATGGAGAAAAATACTCCAGCAGTGCATGTTATCTGCTTTTCCCTCCAAGCATTGACTGCTTGCTTTGTATATATAGAACTGGTTGTAAGGGAAAGAAGCTTCACTGTGGCACATAAGGCCTTAGTTGCTGATCATGAGCTTTTGCCTTTGGATAACATTTCTGCAAATAAATTTCTCTAGCAGAAGTCCCATAATTAACTGTTGTTTTAAAATGCCTTGTACAGGAGATAGTGTGTCCTGCTGGCAGCAGAAGCTGTTTGTCTTTTGCAGGTAGTGTGATAGAATAGTTGGAATGGCAGAAAAATAGCACTATTAGATTCCTTCTTTACATAAAAATACATTTAGGGGATCCTGGGCACCAAATCTTGTAGTTGGACACACTGTTAGAAGCAGCCTGCTCTGATGCTGAGCGTGGTGCACTCCTGAGGAGCTGAAGACATCACTTTGTGACTGCATCCTTACCAGGACAGGGATTATCCAAGTGTTTTTTGTCAAGGAAGATAAAGTTCAACATAAGAAATTAAGATATGCTGGCAGCAAAGTATTTATTGATGCAGGGGTTTTTTTGTCTCTTGACTTTGTTTTTATGCTCACAGATCTCATTCTAAAACTGTTCCCTATAACAAGTTGCATTTCTGTTGCTGTATTGGTTTTTGTTGGTACCTTAGATTAAAGTTTGGGAGCCAGTGGGTTGTGCTGGCAGTCTGAGGAGATTCTAAAAAGAGAAAGATGCCAAACGTTTTTTAAACTGCATTATAAAAATTTTCTTTACCCTTCAGGATGGATTCCCCATTCGAATAAAGGCTGTTAACATAATAAATGAGCCTCGTATATTCAAAGGCATTTTTGCAATCATCAAGCCTTTTCTGAAGGAAAAGATAGCAAACCGGGTAAGGATTTATGTGATTTTAACATTAATATTTCTAAGTTCCTTGCTTGTCCATTCTGAAAAAAAAAATGTTGTAAAACTTGATAGCTAGAAAAACGTTGGTGCCATTTTACTTGATCTAACTGCTCCTTTCTGCTTTAATTTTTAAAAATGTGCTATTGGGAAAATTATCTTGTGAGAGAGAAACTTTGAGGAACTTAACATTGGCATAATATTAATATGGAGCTTTAGTACATACGCTCTGTGTTCAGGACGTTAATTCAGTCCGTGTGGTTGGATTATTTGGTCCAGTAGCACTCTGTTTATGAGGTGGTGCCACAGGGGACTTGTGTTGCCCCACCTTGCTCTTTTCCCTTATGCAAGTGCCCTGCATGGCACAAGTGTCCTCTCCACAGGACTGGGTGCAGTTGCCAAGGATAATGGGTTTTTTCCATAGTACTTTAAGTACTTCCAATCCCATGAAAGAACTTGGGGATGAGGTGAATTTGGAACCTCAGCACAGACAAATGTCAAATCTCTGGTGCTGGGAGTTAATCTGCACTAGATGTGAATGGTCTCAAGACTTCTCTGACTAGATGTGAATGGTCTCAAGACTTCTCTGACTAGATGTGAATGGTCTCAAGACTTCTCTGACTAGATGTGAATGGTCTCAAGACTTCTCTGATGTGTCTGACTGCGCCTGCCCACTGTTACGTGCTGCCTCTTGCCCAAAAAGAGATCACCCCTAAAATTCGCTTTTGGACTCAAAATTAGCTCGGTAGCCGACTGTTTCAGCAACTTGCCGCAAAGTATTTGATGTGCACTTTTAAACCTCTTTTGCTTCCCTCTTCAGTTTTTCCTTCATGGCTGCGATCTGAGCTCCCTCCACCAGAACATTCCTCCGGTGATCCTTCCCGCAGAGTACGGTGGCACTGCAGGGAAGTTGGACATCTCTGCGTGGAACGAGCTGCTGCTGGCCTCTGAGGAGGACCTCCTGCGTGACTTCTCCCAGCTGGTCCTGCCCTGTGACAGCTCCCCCCACGACATGCTAGTGAGTGGGGATGCTGATGAAAAGCAGTGCGATGATTCCCTGCGGGGCATGAAACCTCAGCTCTATTACTGCTACTGACAGACGAGCGCAGGGAGGTTTTCCAGCAGTCGGGATCTGCTCCCTTGGGTGATGTTGTGAGCTCTGCCTTACCCCTAAACCTGCAGTTTAGGGACACACTGCTGAGGCACTTTACACTGTAGAACCAAAGGAAGAGGAGAGGGCACAATGGGGGCAGGGCAGAGTTCGGGGAGAATAAAAGCAAAGAGCACAAGTTATGTAGAAGACTTGAGGCTCATCAAGCTCTGTGTGAACGATGCAAATGGCCTATTCTTTCTAATGATAAAGGGAAAAAAATACTGCAGGATCATAAGCTTGATATTTTCTTACCCCCTCCCCACACAGGTGAAAAGTGACATCGATGACTTACTAGCTTTGTGATCATTTGTTCCCCTCCCCTCCTGCCAACACAGTAATCCCAGAAAAGAAAATGGCTTTTGGACCCTGTAAAATATAGTTCTGTAGTGAAGATTGCACAAAACCGTAGAAGTGTAACTTGGCCTGTCCTCTGTCACATGGTTCAGATTGTGAATTGGCATTTCTGAAATATCTCCATGAGTATTTGTCTCAAATTAATACAGAACAGAACTTACTCATGAATGCCCATATGGAGAACATTTCCAAAACTTCCTCCCAGTAGGAAGATGTGATTGATGGATTAACTACTACAGCATCTATACCAAGGTTTATACAACAGGTGCAATCTTCATTTTCAGAGAACAGGAAGTTTTTCAGATCAAGTACTTCTGATTAGACAACAGTTTCAAATAATGAGGTTCAGGACCAAATAAGAAAAAGCTGTGTCGGGCACTTTCCCACATTGTCAATTCTTTTCTGGTTGTGATGAGGAATTGGGTAAGTACCTCATAGCCAGAATTCGTGAGGAGGCTTTGTAGCAGTTGGCATGTGATGTATAGAAGGCAATACTTCATGTAAGACAGCAAGGTGCTGCTTTAGCTTGTTACTTTGGGCTGAATTTAAGTCTGTGAAACCAAATGCAGACAGGCTTTTCAAAAGCACATTCCTGAATTTCCTGATATTGTAGCATTTTGTTCACTGTGCTTGTTGGCTCTTCTGTGAAATGTTACAACTTTTTAAAAAACTTTAACCTCTTTTGTCTTTGGTTGTCATGTTCCTGTACGCAGTTAGACTTGACTCATCTCTGTGATATTTACTCATAGCTTGTGTGCCTGTGCTTCTAGGTCTTTGTCTAGAGACAGAACTATAACTCCAATGTCAAACCAGGGTAAGATACCACTCCCCAAGTTCATTTTGTTTAATGGTCTTGAATTAGAACTTAACTCTCAGCACACACTTTGCACATGTTTTTCTGCACTATAATGGTGTGGAGATGGGAACCTCACTAGGACCAGGAAAGCACACCCTGTTACTCCAAGGTGAAATATTTCACTATTTGGTGGAAAAGAATATCCCTTCTAATTGGGGACTTACCTCTAGAGCACTTTCTCTGGATGAAATCTTGATTTTTTGCCAAATGTGATTATAGGCACCAGTTACGTTTCTTTAAATATAAACCTAAAGCATCTTGAGGATCTCAGACATTCATTTTTCAAAGTGCCAAACTCTGTTTTGAATGTCTTTCTTCCTCTCAGTCCCCTTACAGCATGATTGCATTGCCAAAAAGAGACAACTCTACCACTGTAAAGACTTCCTGACCTGGCAGCAGATCTCATCCTGGAACAAGGATTAGCAAATGCCATACCTGTCCTCCAGGCATTGTAAAAAGAGACTGGGTGTTGAAAAGGGGTAAAACCATGAAGCTTTTTTTTTTTTTTCTGGGTGGCAGTTCAGAATTTGTGGAAGCAGAGAAGTCATCACATGAACAGTTTTAGATTAAAGGTGGGAAGACGTTCATTTTCCTCAGTAGAAGTATCTGATTTTTCTTACAAGTCAATTGTAACTCCTTTTTGATAGCTATTACCTTTAGAGCGGGGAGGGGAAACTACCATTTTCATTACTTAAGGTAAGAGTATTGCTAGTCACCTCCTCCTCTGTGACCAGAATGTGCTGCATTTTTTGCAGATATTAATTCAGTTTTTTGCCATGTAGCAAAGCAGTAACACACAGCACCAGGACTTAGGACAGGTCAGTGGCTGCCCATGCTGCTGAACTGCCAGAACAGAAAGTGGTGTTTCTGTTGTTCTAGTGCCTGCCTCTTAATTCCAGTCACAATGTATAACTAAAAACAATAAATAGGATGGACCATTTTTCCTAGAGATGAAGGCCTGACTCATACTCTTTCCTTAATCACACTGCAGGGTTGGAAGTGGTGGTATTTTGGCAGTTACGTATAGGAACAGCTACTTTGATCCCCTTCTGTAACTACTAGAGAGGCAGTTGGAATATTCAAAATTCAATTTAGTATCCTTCCAAAAGAAATAAATCTAGTGCTGTTCAGCAGAAGGCTGAGGAAGCTCTACAAAACCCACACCCTTTTCCCAGCCTTTTTATTCTCCTGCATGCCTTAAATAGTAGGCAGCCTAGATCCACCTCACCCTCTTCTTTCCTCACTGAGAAACTAAGAATAAATAACATGATTTAAACATGATTGTGCTGGGTTTGGCTGGGGCAGTTATTTTCTTGACAGGAGCCAGCATGGTGCTGTGTGAGTGAGGAGTCATGTGGTCCTTAGTTGCTGGCTGGAGTTAAACCCCCACAATTATCAATGCTGAAAATTGCCAGTCTTGTGCCTCCAGAACTGCATTTTCTTAAAGCTGGCTGCTGGGCAGTTGATGTCAGGCTGCTTGAAGTAAGCCAAGTGCACCTTTACCAAGCATCTGTTATTTCTGATTTGCTCTTTCTTGGCTTTAGAACTCAGACAAGAGTTGCAACTTCACTGAGCTTGTTTCTAACTATCTCTAACTGGGGTTTGGCATGTCTTACAGAAAGCACAGCTCTGTGTTTTGTTCACCTGGCTGTGGAGCTGAGAATGTTCTTTGAGCTTTAACACTTATTGGCATAGAAATCAGTTTGTTCCCAGAATTCCTCTTGTCAGCATTTGGAAAATAAACACGTTTCAAGTACAGCATCTCCTCATATGCAAGTTAAGAGAATAGCTAGGAACAGCTTAGAGGCTGGGGTTGTTTTGTTTGGGTTGTTGCTTTGTTGTTTGTTGGTTTTTTTACAGCATTAAAATCCTTGTTCTTTTTTCCCACTTGAAATAATTTTAGTTCCAGAGGTTATATGCCTTACCCAGTACATAAGCCATCCCTGCCAAATCCCAACACATACTAAGGAAAGATACTTGAACTGCATTGGCATTAGGGGGGACAAAAGGTAGCTGCAAACTGTACATACAAGTACTTGAATTTATACTCTTGCAAACGGGTGTTATGAGCCCCGAGGTATTTTCAGGAACTGGCTTAAGTATTGTTTTTGTTAAATTTCATTTTGGCATGAGTGAAATCATAGTGTTGCTCGAACTAATAATTTTGCCTTCTGTTGTATGTGGGCCTAGAGGCGTTGGGTGGTTAAGTGTACATCTTATTTTGACAAAATTTATTTTTATATTGCATTTTATAAAATGAAGTCGTCAAAAATGTGTACTTTTATGATGCATGACTGGGTAATTAAACACATTGTAACAGCTGCTAATTTGACCTTTTCAATGTCTGCCTTGTGTCACGTTGGGATATTTTACTGTAAAAGTCAGTAGCAACATACAAGTTGTACACTGAACACACAGTTGCAACTGAGTATAATCACCACAGCATTGAATTAGGAAAAGGTACTGCTTTCTACTGCAGAACTAAAGTTTATTTGAACAACTGTACCTGAGCAATTCAAGGAATGGGATTTGATAGTCAGGATCACATGGAGGATGCTGTTTGTTCCAAAAGAAGTATGACTTACTATTTGCTGCATGGCGAAAACACCCAGTCACATCCAACTGGACAGTGCCTTGTATGTGGTATTTTCCACTGGAGAATTAACTGCTGCTCAACAATTCAACAGAGCTGGGCCAGTTTCAATAGCTAGTCTGCTTTATTCAAATGAGTTTACAATGCAAATGCCTTAGTGCCAATAATAATAATTTCATATACAATATTTTTGTAAGCCTATCAGAGAAGTGAAATTAATCAATCAACAAGCTCTATTTTTCCAACATTAAATCACAGTTGATTAAGCTACTTACTACTCTATTTGACAAACATACTAAAAAAGAAGTTACCATAGAAGTTGCCCCTTAGAAAGGGCAAGTCTGTTCTTAAAAAGAATTAGTTAAGCAGTTTTTCAACCTCAGTTCTGTTGTTTCAGTGAGGAATAAAGGGCTTTTTTGCCACAAGAAAAAGTTAAGTAATTTAAATAAAGTTTAAGTAAACTTTTGCAGGGGAATGCAGAAATCAAGCAGCATAGCTTACACTTCCAGAAACTGAAGCATTAGCATACTAGTGCATTATGCTGAATATAACTGTTCTTTAAAATATATTACTTCATATTTAGCTAAGTGTTATTTCTATTCAATAGAAGGTTGTGGCTATTGGACAGAACAGGTAATTTCTTTTGTGCTTGGACAGCACAACTGTAGTGAATTTTAAAAATGCAGTAATAAGATAACACTGATGAAGGCTAAAATAGAAAACTGGTAATTTTGATGGTGCAAACTTTATGCAATATATAACTTTCTATCCAAGTGCATGTTAATATCAACATAAGAAACAGTAACTAAAGCAACAAATGAAGATTTTGGCTTTCAGCAGAAGAGTTCCCCACTTTTGTAAGCTCAGAGAGGTGCAGCGACTTAACTGAAGTCTCTATTAGTAAGAACAAGAGGAGCCACTAAGGTCCAAAGATAGAGAACCAGACAAAACCAGCTGGAGCTTATCTTCACCCATACGGCAGGCCACTTACTTGTCATTGTTTTGAAATCTGCATCAGGGCTAAAAAAGTAAAGAAATCAATTAGTAGATACAGAAAGCCCCTACCACTGTTCACTGCTACCTGTCATACGGATCTGAAGTTAGGGCAATCATGTAGGACACTCCAACACAAGAGTCTTTGTGCCAACACAGTGAGACAACTAAACCAGCAATCTCCTGTGGCTCGGCTCCTTCACAGGCCTGTTGCTGTGCCAGTCCTGGGGAAAGTGGTTGTGAGCTGCTGCAGCAGCAGAGGGTATGTCCCAGTGGTTCCAACAGATGTAGGAAACCACATCTCTGATACACAGCACGTATGGCTGTCCCTGCACATCTTTCCCAGGGTGCAGAGCCAGTAACATCAGACTGGCCTCTTGACAAACTTCCCAGGAGGCCACCTGAAGCCAGTTTCATATGTATCCTTCCTGCTGCTCATGTGGAGGATGGCAGCCACACCTTGTGCCCTTGCAGCTCTGAAGCAGTCCCCTAGGACCATAGCTGCTGACTGTGCCTTTTTGTATCGTAATTCAGTAACACAAAATTGAGAAGGCACAACTCTAGTGCAGCTGGCATAGCACTTCAACAAGCTTGGTAGGATTAACCTACAGGGCAGGAGTCTCCTACCCCCCAGAAACACTGGCTGGCACATACAATCCCTTTCCGTCTTGCTCTTACCTGTACCAGTTAGTGAGTGTCATCATGATGTAAAGAGAGGCAAGAAAGAGCATAAAGTGGAAGAAGGTGTAGCTGTACTGAACGCCATCCTTCTCATTATCCGTGACACGGCGCACGTCTCCCTCCTCTGCAGCGCCGCTGCCTGTTCCCAGAGTCTCCTCCAGAATGGCCGTGTCGCTCCCAGACAGGGTCAGCTTGTTCACCTGGCTGTTACTCGAGGAGCGGATGCTGGAGTGTAACCCAAAGAGAAACGTGGTTAAAAACTCCTTTTACAGTTGGCTGTTTGCTAACAAAGCGAGTAACAGATCACACTGAACATCGAGGACTAGCAAATAGGAATGTTTTAAATCCATCTGGAAACATAAGGGAACTCCTCATAGAGAACTGTTTTCATCCAAGTTTTTGTTAACCTAAGTAAACGGCATTGCTAGTCGAGAACATAGAAGGACCTGGATTGGAAAGGACCTTAAAGATCTAGTTCTAACCCCTCTGCTGTGGGCAGGGACACCTTTCACTAGACCAGGTTGCTCAGAGCTCCACCCTGGCCTTGAACACTTCCAAGGATGGGGAATCCATAACTTCTCTGGACAACCTGTTCCAGTGCCTTACCACCCTCACAGTGAAGAATTTCCTCTTAATATATAATCTAAACCTACTCTCTATTTCAGTTTGAAGCCATTCCCCCTTGTCCTGTCACTACATGTCCTTGTAAATAGCCTCTCTCCATCTTTCTTGCAACTCCCTTCAGGTACTGCAAGGCTGCAATTAGGTCACCCCTAAGCTGTTTCTTTTCTAAGCTGAACAATCCCAATTCTCCCAGCCTTTTCTTGTAGAAAAATCATCTTGTAACACATGTTGTTCTGTTATCTGGATGGGGCTTGATAAAGCCTTTCCTCATCCACAAAGCAGAACACAGGTTTATGAGCCTGAGACAGCAGCTGGATGTGCATAAATGCATTTTGCACTAGACCCAGACTCAAACAGAAGAGGCAGACAAATCCCAATTGTTTCTCACTGGATAGCAGTGCAGATCCTACCTGGAATACAAGAGGCAAAGGACAAAGATAACCAATCCAACAACACTCTGGGCATCCCACCACTGCAGGGACTTGGGCGGAGCAGGAGTGGCAGGTGGGACAGTGGCATTGGCTGGACCAGCTGGACCAGCTGTGGGTGCAGCTATCTGGGTGATGATGTTCAGCAAACTTGGATTACAGTTTCTTTCTGAAAGGGATTTCAAGGCAGATTAAAAAAATGAGCTTTGCCAGCATTTAACTAAGAACAGATGACACATAAGCTTGCAACTTTTCATTCCCTTTAACTGCTGATCTCTTTGATTCCCCAGAGGCAGAAAGGCCTGGAATATTTTTCCTTCCTATGAGCTATGCAAGGGTGTAATAGATAAATATATAAAACCAGAATGCCCTAACACTTGTTTATTTTCCTCACAAATACCCCAGTTTAATTCTGCAAAAAGGCAGTCTGGTGGTTTCAGTAAAGTCAGCTTTGCACCCTCACTGAATTTCATCTAAACAGATCAGCAATCCCCGCACAGTCATCTGTAATAACCATCAGCAACTTCTGCTTTCACCCCAACACACGACTTGAGACAGGTGGTGCTCACCAGGCTCATTGGACATGGCTGCCCAGGTGAGGTACATGGTGTAGAGGGTGATGACAGAGGACTGGAGGAGCCCAGAGCGAGGCTGATGTTCCTATTCCAAGAGAGAAGAGCAAGCCAAGGTCAAATGGGCAAGTTTTACCTGGAATTGGATAGTTTTACCCTACTCCCACAGAATCAGCAATTACTAGCATGAAAAACTTTGTTTTAGAAATGCATTAGGATTTGTTCTGTGTTCAAAAGACTGAAAGAAACTCCTTTATCATAATTTAAGCAGCAAGCAACTCAAACATGGAAGGAATAAGCGAACAAGTTTCTCTGTGCCCAAGACTCAGTGACAGAGCTAATCCCAACTTTTTAAACAATTGTAGATGTGAATCTAGCACGTGACTTGAGCAACACCAGTTCAGAATCAAGTACCATGCAAGTGTCCTCTCATATTAAACAAGCTCACCCAAAATTTCAAAGCCACAGTACTAAGCCAATAAGTCTCCATCTTATTTTGCTGCTCCATAACAGGTTTCTGTTCTGCCAGAACCTTCACCACTATAACCATGCCAGTAATCCTCCACACAAAAACAAAGTCCAAAACTACGTTAGCTACAAAAAAGCCTCTCTTCAGAAAATATGGTTTCAGAGCAAGGTACTTTTTTTCAAGTTCCTAGCTAGCATAGCTACAATAGCCACATTTTAAAGTTCTAATGTCTGACTGAATTAGTACTGCATCCTTCCCACTTCTGTGGTTTTTTTGTTAGAAGAAAATGCCAGAGAAAAATAATACCTGAACTTTTGGAAGGATAGAAACAATGGAAACAGCAATGCACAGAATCATGTTAATGCTTATGAAGAACTTGTTCTCAGTGCAGTCATCAGGCTTTGTGTAGAAAATGTAGAAGAGAACCACAAAAACCAGGGACAAGCCATAGAACAAGCTCGTACAGGACAGCAGAGCTGCAGGGGAAAAAAATTGTTACAATACACATGTAGATTTAACAGCACATGTAAAGCGATTCAATGTCCAGCTACCACTGCAATAAGACAGTTGCTCACTTGGCAGCCTGGGTCAGAAAACTAGACTAGCAGAATGCATTTTTATTATGGTATAGCTACATTTCTGTTTGGGATTACTAAGTAGTGTAGCTCAGAGGAAAGCCAGAGCTGCTATCAGGGGAATAAGACCTGCCTTTCAGCAGCAGTTTAATTAGTTTAACTGATGTCAAGCCACTGTGACAAAATGAGAGTGCTTTTTGCACACTTCTCATGGGCATTTATCAGCCCTGAATTCCTCCTCTTATGCTAGAGGTCACCCATTTTCACTTCCACTCTGTTATGCTTTTTGTAAGAAGCTACAATATGCTGTTGCAGCATTCTTAGCCCTGTGCAAAGAGCCACAACAATTAGCACTTTGTAATTAGTGGCCAGCTGGGGAGCACGTGCCAAGGCACACTTGGTGTGCTCTGCAGTCACTGTCAGACACAACTGAGCTCCGGGGGACCACAGAAAGGGGGGTGGCCAAGTTTAGAATTGAAGAGAACCAGACTGAGCTCTGCACTCGCACTGTAAACCAGACAAGTGTGGTTTATTAGTACTGTCAGACCTTCTGATCACAAGGCTAAAATATTTTGCATTTTATTTAATGAAAAAAGGCAACACTGCAGCTATTAACTCCATGCATTTACAGTAGTGACTCGAGGACACCATGGGGAGTAAGTCTGTGTATGCCTACAAACTAGTAAGTGATGTTCTGCAGAGTTCTGACCAGCAGAAACAAATCCTTTGCATGTTCAGATTCCTACCTGCATACCAACATTTAGCATTCCCCTCGTCCATTCTCTCAACCCAGCTCTCATTCCAGGAGTGAGCAAAGTCCACAAGAAGCACCAACTGGATAAGAATGAAGAAGAAGGCTCCAGAAACACCAATCCAAAACCAAGCTAGAAAAGGGAGTAAGGAAAACAGGGTTAGCTTTCATCATTTGCACGTTACCTCAGTTTAAAAAAATTAATTATAATGCAGACAAATAATGAAAAAATCTGAAACTGTGTTTAGAAATGCAGATGCTGTTAATCACTCTGGCTCCATTCTGCAGAAGTGTGCAAGGAGCCCCAGCTATTCAAGGCTGTAGCTGGTGCTGGCCAAGCTGAGCATGGGAATGTTTATCCCAACAACAGGTTTTCAAAATGAATGCAACATGTAACACACGATAAATTTGTGTACATAAGTGCCATCATGCCACACTTCTTTAAGGGTCAACAACCCTTTCAAGTTCCTGTGATACGAACAGCCAGTAAAAGTTTATCACACAGATTTTTCAGACTCTAGGCAAGTATTTAGCACTTGTCAGTGTTCTGAGCTGACTCCAGTGTGAGCAGTGTCAGAAGACTCAGCCCAGTAGTGACTGTTGTCACAGAGTACAAAATTAATACCCAAAACCTATGCATTTGAAAAGAGATTGCTCATTGCTGTAACTTCAACTGGTCACCAAAACCCTGGATGAATCAAGATACTCAAAGTTGGACAGAAACTGCATCTTCTGCAAGAGAACTTTCAGTATCACAACTACAGCCTGGTAAGCCTGTGAAAAGGTGTATTAATCAGAACCCATGATGAATATTAACTGTACCTCTTGTGAAAGACCCTTCGGGGATGTAAAACGCTCCAACCATGATAGCCACAATGGCAGCTACTTTGAAGAACCAGAACCTTTAAAAGAAGATAGAAGTAGTAAATATTGGTCTTAATCTGCACACAGTAGTCATGTGCTACATGATCTGCAAGCAGCTTGGTCCTGTTCCAGCCAGGGATTTGGATCACATGATCCTGCTGACCAGAGAGGTTGAGGCTGTGGAATCCCCATCCCTGGAGGTGTTCAAGGACAGGCTAGAGCTCTGAGCAGCTTTGTCCAGTGGAAGGTGTCCCTGCCCATGGCAGGGGGTTGGAACGAGATGATCTTTAAGGTCTCTTCCAACCCAAACCATTCCAAGCTCTCCAAAGGTCTCTTCCCCAATTAAATGACTCTGTGATGATTCAGTCATCTAGCTCAGAATTAACCCACTTCAATCAGTGAACTGGAAATCAGAAACCAGTTTCTGCTGGCTGAGTCAGACTGTGAGTGACCCAGTGAGTGCCAGAGGCAGCACAAGGATGGAGATATAAACCAGCTAGAAACTCACGTCTTTGTGGAAACTGAGGGGTGCCCAGAGCACTGCCCTTTTGGTTACCCCACCTCAGAGTGGGACACTCATTCAGTACATTGAACACCTCACACAAATAGGAAGCTCTTTGGGAGACCAAAGCCCTACTCTGTGTTCAATCCAGAGGAAACTCGAGGCTGTCAAAAAACAATTTGCCACTGTGGTCAGAAACAGGAGAGGGAAACAAGCTGGAAGTCCAACCAGCTGGCTCACACACATACCCGTTGTGTATCGAGGCTCTCGGGTCGTTACTTGTTTTCACCTCTATCATGAGCAGGGAGAGGAGGAAGAAGAACACAGCCATGGCAAAGCTGACACGATAGACAGCTCTGTACCCCACAAACACATCGCAGCTGACAAACCCATCCAAGTGTGGGATCCGAGTGTGAAGCCCCTCATCACAAAATCCAGGTATCTGGGTAAAGACACATTTAGTTGTGTGTTTACATCTGCATTTGCAGTTACTTCCTTGAAGCCCTGTAACAGCCAAGGCCTTCAGTCAACTGCCTTCTGGGAGATCTGAGAACAAAAGACCTTGTCCTCAGACTTCATTATCGTCTGTCTTTCCCCATATCAACACTTTTCTTCCAGAAAGATTAAGATTCTGCAGCATCAGGCCTCTGACAATAACTGGCTGTCTTCAGTGGGGTCATGTTTCAGACACCAGGCATGTACTAAAAAAGGAACATTCACTGAATTTGCTGTATCAGTGGGAAGCCTCTTAACTCAGGGAACAAGGGCACTTGGGTGTTTGTGCCTCTCCCACAACCCAATCCAAGTAAAGATAATCAATAGCCTCTGGCACAAGCAGTGGCTTTTCGGTCAGAAAGAGGTTTTCCCCTCCATACCTTTTTCAGTTGCTCCTCCATCCCCGGTGCCAGCATAATGCAGGCGAGCACAGTGCTGAGGAGGAGGAGGAAGGCATAGATCAGACGAGTCACTGTCGAATTCTTGCTGTTGGGGCAACATCGGCACAGCAAACACGAGGCACCGCTGCACAGACAGGGAATCTGAAGGGCAGAGACAGGAATAATAAGGGCATTGCCCTCAGCCACGCCGAGCGCCAAACCCGCGCTCCACTGAGAGACGCTGCACTCCCGCACCGCACAGATAAACCGCTAATCGGCGTACGCTCACAGATAACCTGCGTTATCGGCCCGCGCTGCCCCTGGGTGGGTCCCGTCCGCCACCGAGCGGGGCCGGCTCGGCCAGGCGAACCTCTGGATCGCTCCGGCCGGGCCCCGCGCTGCTCTGAGGGGCCGGAGCGGCCCCGGCTCCGGCGGGACCGGGCCTGCGGCACAGGCCGTGCGGGGGGACACGGAGCGGTCACCGGCCCCGCGCCCCCGTCGGAGGCGCCGCTGCGGGCCGGGCGCGCTCTCCGGGATGTGAGAGGAGGTTTGGGGTGGGGAAGGGCAGGTTTCGGGGGGAAGGGGAGCCCCCCCACTCACCCAGCTGGCGAGAGAGCAAACCCCCAGCACAGCCCCCATGGCGCCGCCGCCACCCACTTCCTGCTTCCGCCCACACCCCGCGGCGTCAGGGGGCGGAGTCAGGCGGGCCCGCCGCCGCCGCTCATTGGCTGTCGCTTCGCTCGTAGGCGGCTGCTCGCCAATGAGAAGGCGAGCTGGCGCCGCGCGCCCGCGGGAGGAACGGCGGGGCTGGCGAAGGGCGCGGGGCGGGAAGGCGTTGTTTATCAACAACTCCTTCCGCCTTCTCCGAGGGGAAAGGCGGCGCTGATTGGTGGCGAGGTCGGGAGTGGGCGGTTCCCGCGGCGAGGCAGCCAATGAGGGCGGCTGATTGGCAGCCCGGCAGCCATTCCAAGCCTCCCCTCTCCCTGCGGCCGCTAGGGGGCGCTCGGTGGGCGCCTCGGGGCGCGCTGCCGTTGCCACGGCAACAGCGCCGGTCCCCTCGATGTCCCCGCGGTGTCGCCCGGCCATCAGCGGGCTGTCCCCGCCGTGTCCCCGGCCTGCCCCTGCCCCACCGGCGTTGTGACACAGCGCTCTCCGGCCCCTCAGCACCAGCGGGCTGAGGCCGAGCCCCCGCGCCCGGTGGAGGCCGCAGGAGTGACACCCGCGTCACCGCGGAGCTCACCCGGTGACAGCGACAACCGGGCGGCCTCCCGGCACTGCATGGACAGCCTGTGGTGATCGGGGTGCGAGCAGTGGCCTTGGCCCAGGGGGTGGGGACCCTGCTGTCACCTGCCCTGCCCACGGCCCAGGGATAGGGACCCTCCTGTTACCTCCCTGGCCCGGGGATAGGGACACTGCTGTCACCTCTATTCCAAAGGCCCAGGGGGCGGGGACACTGCCGTCACCTCTATTCCAAAGGCCCAGGGGGTGGGGACACTGCTGTCACCTCTATTCCAGAGGCCCAGGGGATAGGGACACTGCTGTCACCTCTATTCCAGAGGCCCAGGGGATAGGGACACTGCTGTCACCTCTATTCCAAAGGCCCAGGGGGCGGGGACACTGCCGTCACCTCTATTCCAAAGGTCCAGGGGATGGGGACACTGCTGTCACCTCGCTGCCAAAGGGCCATGGCCATGCCCAGTCTCTCAGAGATACCTGACTGGGGAGAACCTGTAACTCGTTCCCACTTTTGTCCCATTGTGCGAACAGACACAAGTGCCACAGAACTCACACCATAAAATACCCTAAGTTGAAGGCACCCTTCAGGATCATCAAATCCAGCTCCTGGCCCTGCCCAGGACACCCCAGCAATCCCACCTTGTCCCTCAGAGTGTTGTCCAAACACCCCTTGAGCTCCGGCCGCCCTGGGGCTGTGCCCACCTCCCTGGGGAGCCTGGTCAGTGCCCACCACCCTCTCTGGGAGAAGAAGAACCCTTTCCCAATATCCCTCTGCTGCCCCTCTTTTCCTTCACGCTTTGCCAAGCACTGAATGGTGTCTGTGAATTTTGGCCCATCCAGTGTTGTAACAGGGCCCTGGGTGGAAGTGGGAAAGTTCACAAGCCTTTCAGAGGTGGAGTTTCTCAAGGAGACACTTCTGCATCAGTTCACGCCAGTGTCAGTTCATTTTGGAAGGTGCACGGCTGTAAAAGCTACAGATGAGCTCCTTCAACCTGGAAGAAGAGGTGAAGGAGCCAAGTGAAAAGTGATGTTGTTCTGCAGCTGCCCAAAGCTCAATCAATGGGTTTGGATTACCAAGACATGGCTTGGAGTCTGGAGGAGTTTGGAGAGGAACAGCTGAGTGGCTCCGCTCCTCCTGGCTGAAGTCTGGGAGCAAATGAAGTGGATAAGAGGTGGCTGGGATGACGTAACAACCAAGAAACTCACAGAAGTTTACACAGACGTTTAGGAAAGCACTTTGCATTGGTTTTAATTGGCATTAGGGGTGCAAAATATCACAGGGTAGGGCCAGAACTGACCAGAGTTACAGGATATTTTCTGGCTGTAGCAATTCCAGCTATTGCACATCACTTCCCATTGTGTCAGACTGTTCTTTCCTTCACACAGTCCCTGTTCAAAAAACCTGCATTCAGCACAGAAGGGGACGAATAATCAGAATGACAGCTTTATTGCCATCTAAAATTGCCAAGAAATGACAAAGAGCATCCAGTAAACCAGCCACTTATTTTCCACAGCAGCTTTAAGAATCAGAATTTATGAACATTATGTTAACAGTATCACCTCTCTTGTAATCAGCCTTATTCATGAAGACATACAGGCTTCTTTCAGAAAAAGGTCACTCCATAAATCATTGAAACTGTGCTTCCTTCAGAAAATATATGAGCTTTTACTTTATTGTTAACATATTTTTATTACCCTTTTGGTTGCACCAGCTGGATCTCTAAGAAGGCTTTCGCCACATCCCTGCTCCTTCACTGTTTGTTCCAATGAATGTATGCAGGAAAAAGGCACAATCCCAAATTCTGTGTTCCCTTCCCAGTAGTCATGGTAAGTAATTCCATAGGTGTATTACTAATGCACTGATGAAACTCATCTAAATCCTGAATCTGTGAATGTTTTCTTCACAGGTCATTTTTGAGACAAATAGTTTTGTTAAGTGCTGTGGAATCCTCCACGGGGTTATGTTGGGCAGAGACAAAGGATACAGATAAAGAGCTCTTTCCTTCCACTGTCCACGTAGCAAGAGATTTCCAAACACTCATTTTGCTTCACAACATAACCCCTCTCTGATCCTGCATCACATCACCTCAAGCCCTACATGTTTAACAGGAGATAAGGATGAAGTCAGCCTAGGCACTGTCAGCCCTGGGAATGAGACAGGATATGGCAGGAGGTTATCCTGGTTTGTACAAAAATACCCTGCTCTGGTGTGTTAATCAGCTCCGACAGCAGAATGACATGGTGCATCCCTCCTGTATCTATACATTACATCCCATACGTATGTGAGTTGAAATGCCTAGAATAAACCCCTTGAAATGAGGTAATATTTAAAGGAAATGTGTCAGATGTAATCATTTGAAAGCAGTTCTCTGCAGTTCTTTGTGCAACTGAGCTCCTAAAAAAATGTCACTCAAGCTTGTGCGTTAGTGCTATTCTTGTTACTCTCAAGGGTCTCCTTTTTGTGAGAACAAAAACGCAGAACTTTTCCTGATGTTCCCCAGAGTATTTACTCTGCATGGGCTGTGTTTTTGCAGGTAAGAGATCCCACAGACAGGTTATAATCCTTTGACTGTCCAGAATCTTTCGGTCTGGTGAAGAAAACTGCAAATTGGAATGGGTGTGTCAAACTATCTGTAAAAATTAAAAAAATCATGCATAGTCTGTGTTTCTACAATAGTTTTGCCTTGGCTCATATACAGGTCTAAACATCTTACTGTGCTTAAAATTCCAAATTTTAAGGTATCAGGATCAGCTTCCTAATATAGCCCCCCTAATTATTTGACATCTGTGAAGTGTTTAGGTTTAAACTATATTTATAACTGTGCTTTGTGTCTCCAGAGCATAAAGAACTGCAAAGTTTTCTCAGGACAACTGCTTTTCCGGCTGTTTCACCCAGGCTTTGGGTTGAGCTCTGCTCCACCATCCAGATTTTACACAGTGCTTTGAGAACAGCTGTCAAAGCCCTCTGTCCATGAGGAGGGTAGTCATTAGATAATGAGCAAAATATTGCTGGAAACACCAGTGGGTTTAATTAGCCCTTAAAATGATCAGAATTAACTGCTTCTGCAAAATCATGATGTTCCAGCAGGGTAGAACGTCCTGCCAAGTATAAATATGGTTAAGCTTATGGATGGCTTTCACTGGGGTCTGATCCAGCCGTGTGCTGGGGGTGCAGGGACTCGCTCACCACTGACACGCAGATGCCAAGGTGAGCTGTCTGCTGCCATTCCCTGGGGAAGCAGGTGAGCACAGCCAACAGTGTGGGCTCTTCTCTGCTGGCTTCCCACCCACAACCCCCTGCAATTTGAGACCATGAAAAATCGACCAAGTCCATGCTCTCAAGTCTTCAAGTGCTCAATCTGCTTCTCTCCGCAGTCCTTTGTTCATGATTTTATAATTCTCTTCTTCCCTTGCCTGCCTGCTCTGTGACTGCATTAGCACCTGCCTCTGCACTTCTTAGGCTCTCTATTTTCCTATCATGTCATGGATACGTGAGTCATCTTATTTGTGATCTGCTGAGCTGAGTGAGAGTCATAGTAGAGTTCTGTGCTTCAAGGCCATTAGTAACGTGGCTAAAACTTGCATAATATATTCTTCTGTGTCTAAATCCCTGAGAGATTGAGTAACTGTTTTCTTTTTCACCCCAAGTGACTATGCAACTAGATGACTCACTGCTGTTATGATAGAGGAATTGTAATCTTGTGTCTTTCCAGTTTTATTTGGCTAGAAATTTATTTTATAGGACACCTTTTTCAATCTCCGCTGTCTTTATATGTCACTAGAGACCTTTTTACTGACTTCAGTTCACTTAAGATCATGTGCTCTGGTCTGGAAACTGCATTAGTTTAGGTTATTGGTGAAACAGATGGAGACAAATCTTCACCTTTACCCAACACCCCAGAATGATATTATTGAGCTCTTTCATCTCGTTGTTTATGGAAGCATTAGTGACACTTAAGTGTATTGAAAAGCGCTCAAATAAAAGTAATCCAAACTTATTAAATAGAAAAAACAGCAACAAAAACTAAACAGAGATAGATTGGAGGGAATATTTTGTACAAAAGATCTGCAGGGACATCTGTGAATGAACCATGGAAAGAACTAGCAACAGATGGCTGGTAAAAAGGAGGAGGGAGTGAACGGTGGCCTTTAATGACAGGTGAACGTGGTGGCCCTGCAAACAGCACAGGGTGCTCAGACAGGGCCCTGTGGGGAGCAGGATGTGCCCCAGAAGGGGCTGGCAGTGGTGGAGCAGCCTCAGCCAAGCGCTGATATGAGCTGGCAATGACTGTCCCAGGAGAGCCTCGGAGCCAGAGGCACTGCTGGAGCTGGCACCTTCCCCCATCCCCACAGAGCTGAGCTGAGCTCAGGTCTGCTGCTGGAGCACCCCAGGCTGTACAGGGCATCAAGGACCCTGCTTTGAAGTAGGCACTTCAAGAGCAGGCAGCCACAAAGCAAGCCAATCTTCCACCTGAGCATTGTTCAAAGCACACTTAAAATGTCACTGAGTTTATTGCTTCAAATGGTTTCATGCCTTTTCCTTGCCTGCTATATTATTTTTTTATTAAATCAGGATTAATTTCCCCTGTCCCTGTGACCCAAACTCTCCCATGGGAGCCTGCACTGAAATCCAGCTGGCCAGCCTTCGTGTATCAGCAACGGCTGCAGCACAACAGCTTTGAGTGAAAGAGCAGTGGGAGGAAAAGGCAGGAATTGCTGGATGTAATCCTGCCTTGAGCAGTGACGAGTTGTGTGGCTTTAGGTGAGCCAGAGGACTCTGTGAGTCAATATATAATCTGAGAAAATGAGCATATCACAGGGTCATGGCAGACTCTCTTCATTCATCTTTCAATTCAGCTTAAAATCTGATGAGTGCCTGACCCATTTTTCCCTTGTACTAAAAAGAGCAATACAGAATCATAGTGGACATGATAATTACTTTTAGCTGGAGATTTTTCCCTCCTTCCTTTTTCCTTGTCCTCCGCACTGGTGTTGCTGCTTTCCAAGATGCTCTGAAGATAGTGAAATAGTTCTTTCTCATAAATCTTTTAAATCATGTAAATCCTCCCAGCTTACCAGCTGACATTTCAGATGTTGCATTTTTGCATTTATGCCAGGAAGCTTTGAGCAGTTACTTATGTTGTTGTACTTTTTTAGAGAAGGCAAAACAGTTCCTTCCTCTTGTATCTCCAGCAGAGACTGTTTCTCCTTGAGAAAGGAGTTCACATGATCATATAGATGCGTCAGATAAATCCCTTCCCACGTTTGATATTTGCTAAGTTGAATGATTGTTATTCCAAAGCCAATAGCTGGGATGGTTGTGTGATTTAACATCTCTGCAGCAATTTTTTCTTCTGTTCACAAGCTTTAAAGAAATAAAGTCTAAAAATGTAATCCTTCAACTTAGACTCAGTAACCAAACACTCTCAGCCACGTTATCTTCACAAATATTTTTCCCTGTTTGTTTGTTTAAAGCTGGCCAAGAGTTCCAGAAATACTTTTAAGATAACAAAAAATGGGCATCCAGCTCAGAAAGGAACTCTTTTTTTAGAAACTAAAATACTACTGGGGGGGTGACTGTGCTGTTAACTCTTTTCTGCTTGCTCTGAACCTCCATGGCATTAGAGAATGAGTCATGACATTCTTCTTTATCTAAACGTTTTTTCCATCCTAGATGATTTAGAAGAAAAAGTACCCTGGGGAAGTCTAATAATACAATACCATCCTAGTCACAGCTCTGGGTTCAGCAGGGCTGTTGCCTGAGAAAGTGTAAATCAAGGAGTTTGCAGAAGGCAGAGTAGGGCAAGAGCTGACAAGGCTCGGTATTCAGTGTCCAGGTGCACTGGGGGCAGAAACTGCCGCAAGCTTAATCCTGGAAGGGAAGGAAGGGGAAGAACTGAGGACTGAGTGTTGGTTTGTCAGGGGATCTTACAACCAGCTTCCTGCTGCAGAACACACTTGAGAACAGTGAACCTTTACTGCAAATGCACACAGTCATTTCAAAATGTACATCCAGGGTGTCGTGTTATTGCAAAACCAAGCGTGTCGATAGGAAACCAAAGCAGGTCACTGTGCTAAGCTTGCCATATACAGGTGTTTCAGTGGCAGAAGCAGAGTCATTTCCCCTGAGTATAAGTAGTAGTTCAGTCCTGAATTTGTTGGCTTTTGATGTAATGGCAGAAGTTTCTTCAGACTTCCTACAGGATGGCTTACAATTTGTAGTTGAAAGGTGTGTTAGTATAACTGTATACAGTATGAAGTATATATGTATACATATATATATGTATAATATATACATACACAGTATAACTGCATTTGTTTTTAGGAGCTTGTGCAGAACCCAGTGCCTTGACAGGCTCTCGGTGCAGTTCTTGTGGATATTTTCTTTTCAAAGCTGTTTTTTCCAAACTTGTATTTAATATAATTACAATCCTCAAACAATTTCATGCAAGATCCATCAAAGCAAAGCCCTTGTGCATGTCAGAAAATTTCACCACACTGACAGTGGCTTCTGGGCTGAGAAACAGTCCCTGCAAGAACCAGCTCTCCCTCTAGCCAGTGAAGGTGGACACATGGGGTGAATTACTCTCTGATACCTGATCTACCACCATTCCCTTAGTCCTGGCCTCTGCTTACTGTCACGGGAACTTTGATGTCTTATTTTTAGATGAGCTTTTTGTGGTTTTGAATTTAAAGTGTGATTGTAGCCAGGTATTAATTTCAGTGAAAAAAATAACCTGCAAAACCTGACACATGCTGGTCAGCGATGAATATGCTGGGCAGTGGTAATCTCGACTCAGTTACCTGCCTGTAGGGGTTGAAATGTAGTTAGTGTTTTATGGCTCAGCACCAGCTGATGGTAAGATGTTGCTTAACTGAAGAGCTATTATTTACTGTTAATAAAACTGATACCATGACACATTCCTTATGGCGTAGATGTGCTATCATATCTTGGCAACGGCAGCAGAAGAAATTATTCTGCCTGGCTTGCAGTCTTTTCTGTATTGTAAAAGGAAAAATAATGAGGCTGTAATTACCCAGTTTGGAACTAAATGAACCCAACTGAAAGTGCTGAATGACTAAAGATGACTCTTAACTGTATCCCAAACATGGTTTGTTTGGATACCACCACTGACAGTGTCAGCTCCTGGCCCTTGCTGGGCTCACCCACAGCCAGCAGGCGCAGCTCAGTTGTTTGGACTGTGGTAGTGTTCCAGTTAGAAATGCCATTGAAAAAATAGCAGTCAAAATTCCATAAGCCTTGCCAAAATTACCTGTTTACATAAGGAAGTCAGCATGCAGCAAATTAGGATGGAATTCATAGCACACAAACCCCTCCATATTGATTTTTGGGGTAAGGAACCCTATCACATAGTAGTTTACTCTAAAATAGTAATTTCTTTGCAGGTGGGATCACACACTTCTTCCTTCAACATCCAACGTTTCAATATCAAACCTATGAGCTTTCTCTAGTTTTGCATCTTAAAAAAATCCACAATTCTTTTTATTTCCTTTGTGCGAATAAAGATGGGAAAAGTGGGTCTGGTATGCCATTAATTCTAGTTCTCAGTTTCACCCAGTTTTTAGCTCACCAGGGACACAACAGCTATCAGACTTACTTCCCAAATTGGCTTAGATACTGAAAAGCTGGTGACCTCCTGCCTTCAGGACAGAAGTGGTATGTTTGGTGGAGCTCTTGGAGACATGAGGAAGAACTTCCCCTGCAATGAAGAAGCATAAAGGAACATTTCCAGGTGCCCAGATGGCTACGTTCTTGTTCAACTCATCCTTGAAGGCTGCTGAGATTTAATTGCATTATTAATATGTTACAGTGCCTGGAGGCTTGGATAAATAATAACTGAAAGGGCCTCTTAGGCACAATAAAGAGGCTTTTCCCTCCTGGTTGCTCAGCTTGAGCTCTGGTTTCTGCAGCAAAGCAGGCAGTGCTGCTCTGGAGCACACACCTCCTGTCCGACCTGCGAGATCTCCTGCTGGTTGCCATAGAGATGGAGAGCTGAGGCCCTTTTGGGGAGCAGTTCTGCACTGCAAATGCCTGTTTGGTACCACATCCCCTTGCTCAGCATCCCTGGCCAGGTCCCAGCAGCTACACCAGCATGAGGAGGGCAGCTGGCAGTGCCTGACCACACAGTGGGACCCGTACAGGAATCCAACGTGTTGGAGATGTGTTGAACACACCTGTGCAGGATGAGCTGCACGTCAAAATAGGTTCACATAGACAAATATATCTGTCCATACAGAATTAATGGCACAGCTATCCCCCCAGTGGCTTGCTGCACACCCGGCAGGTCACAGCACTGCAGCCACCACTGCGTGCTGGGAGGGGCCATTGGGCAGCACAGCAATTTGGGCAAAGGGTGTTTTGGGCAGTGACTGGCATTTACTTGTCACTCAGTATTAGAGGGCAAGGGACCCAGACCCAAACGCAGACTTTTAGATCAAATATGACTGAAACTTTCTGGCCCAGGACAGCCTGGATGGTGGCTTTTATTAGAGGGTCTTGTGCAAGACATTCTTCTAAGACCTCTAACTCAGGATTGCATAGAGCTAAGGCTTTAACATACGGCTCAAGGAAGCTGATGTCTATTTAAATTCCATTGCTAGGTTATTCTAGTGATGGATAATCTGGATAAAGATACTTGATGCTTTATCAGGCAAAGTTGTACAAAGCTGAAAACAATTACTTTTATAACATATCTCAATACGTTATAAAAGGAAATTATTTAATCCACAAAGGTAAGTGGTAACTGAGAGCTGTATGAAAACATTAAACTCTGTGTCAAAAAAAGCTGTAATCCTGCATAAAAGTGAAAATTTTACTCCAAGAAAACTCAGCCCAGCTTTGGGAGAAGAAAGAATCTGAAACAGAAATAGTGAATGAAGAGAGTAAGTAGAGTCCTTCCAAAACTGGAAATACTAGAATAACTGTAAGGGAATACTCATGACACAAAATGCAGTAAATAAAATACTTATCCAGAGCAGCAGGGAGTGAGATTGGCCATTATTAGGTGAGGAAGATCTGCTGGCACAGCCCCACAAGAGCATCAGGCATCCATCTGCAATGGCCATAGAGGAGCTGCAGGAACAGTGAGGACAAGGTTAATGTTCTGGGCTGGGTGAAAATCTGTCTCTGTAGCAGTCGTTTAGCCTTCTGTCCTTCCACCAGCCACCTGCCAAGAGGAGATGATAGTTCCTCTTTTCCTTTAATTTTGTCTGTCTTGGCTGTTTAAAGGAATAAGCTTTCTGAAGCTGGGACTATGCCTTAGTATCTACTGCCACAGGAGGGATGGAACTTGGGGGCTCAGTCTGAGACCCTGGTGTAGCACCACCACTTGAGTACTGATGGCTCTTCCTCCTGCCAAATCCATGCCCAGCAGCATCCCACATTCCTCCCAGAGCACCTACTCTACTCACAGCTGGTAAGGAACAACAGGGCTCTGTCAGCCCCTGTGTCCGCCCTGGGGTGGCAGAGCCCTCCTCTGGGCCACCCACATGAAGGGCAGCCCCATCACCTTTGCTTACACCTTCCTATGTCAGGCTCTGCACACCCGGGCAACACCTGAACCCCAGGGCATGTTCCCAGTATGGTGCTGGGAGCAGAGGGCTGTGTGCAGTGCCTGAGTGAAATGCTCCCAGATCACCAGACAAACCCTGTTTCTGTTTCATGTACACTGTCGGCACAAACAGAATATTTTGTTCCCTGAGCAGAACACAGAGCTCTTCCCATGGAGCGCCCTGAACTCTGCTGCTCTGGGGTCAAATCACTGGGATGCTGCACCCCCACTGACCTCAGTCTCCATGGCCTCAGAAAGAGCTGGAATAGATAAATGGCACCACGTCTAAGGGCATGGGATGGCACAGGACAGAGCAACAGCCTCGTTGGGCTCCTCCTCGATGTTGCAGTGGTCAGCTGCTTCAGGAGAAGGCATCTAGTTATATGAACTGACACGGAAAGTAAGGAAACATGCCAGGAGGTTAATCGGAACTTGTTCCCAACCATAGGTAGGGGGTGAAGGTGTATGGTGAAGCCTGAAGACTGCAGGCCTTTGGCTTCCAACAGGGGATTAATAACCTAAGTTTGATCCCTCAGAATTCCAGCGCAGGAATCCCCTGTTTTGAGTTCATGGAATAAAAGCACGTGAAAGCCCATTTTGCTGAAAGCACAAGTTAGAATCAAAATATTTACACGGCTGCTGCACGTTGGCAACAGGAATCCCTGTCTGGTTGCCAAACAGTGGTGAACAATCCTAACCATTGGCTGGGTGGCTCTGGCACTGACAGAGATGACTATTTTCTTCTCATTTGTCAGCATACCCCTTTGGTCTCCAAAATGCAGAAGCACAACTGCCAACCCAGCCTGCTACTTGTTTTCTTCCAACTACATTCTCTAGCTGAATCAGAGGGACAAGGGGCAGAAGTACATGTTTGTGGACCTCAGGGCATCTCCTTCTTCCCTGCCAGCAGCATCTGATCAGTCCGTCATGATCAGCTTAAGCAATACCTCTCCTGCTGCACCTTCTCATCCTGACAATCATTTTATCTCTTTCTGTATATCTGTTGCTTCTTAGGAAGCAGAATGAACCTATTTAATTAATCCTTGCATATTCTTCCCCTCTATGAACACACCCCTAAGCCAACAGAGATGTTGTTATTCACGCTGTGTCCCAGACAAGAAAGCTTTTACCAGTGGGATGATTTTCTCGTTGAAGCATGTGCTGGATGCATGACCTTTGTGGGTTTACGCTGGAGAAAATTCGGGAATCCTTTAGACAAACAAAGCCCTGACCGAGCAGGATTTACGCGTGTTTTGTAGTCTTTGTGCCACGAGCAGCTGCCGTGCTCGCTCCTATCAGCAGCAGGTAAAGTGCTTCTTGTACAGAGGGCGTGAGGGAGTTTGGAATGGGCTGTGGGACCCCGTGGGTGAATCGTGGGGTAGGGCAGTGCTGTCACTGCCTGCCAACTGTGGTTTGCCACGAGTTTGAGACCTGCTTGTATTTGTGGCAGCTGCAAAGGGATAACTGTCAAGTGACTTGTTGTTCAGAAGGAATTTAGCAGAAATGAAGGGTAGGGTGCATGTCCACAATGGGCTTCCAGCAAACTCTTGGAACTGAGACTACTAAACAAAAAGTTGATTTATTTCCCAAACTGAATACATTCCCTAGGGAAAAAGATTTAAAAAAAAAAAAAAAAAAGTAAGCTGGGCTGAGACTCCAACCTGTCTAGTCGGGACAAACCTTTTGGAGGTGTTTGGTTCAGCAAGAGAGGAGATAAAGTCCGTGGGGAGAAGTGGCTTGGAAGGGGGAAGGGATGAGCTCGTGAAGTGAAATTGCCCAGAAGCGAAGCACAGCCACTCACTTTGCAATGAAAAGCTTTATCATCTCTGCACAGATTAGTGGAGCTAAAAATAGCACCAGCTCAAAGTAAACAGTGTTTTGAGCGTGCTCTGCCCTGCTGGAACAGCAGCCCCACACCGAGACAGCAGCCACGACCGTGTCCCTGTGGTCCCAGTGGTCCCAGTGCCCAGAGGGGCTCCCCCACAGCCACACTCGACTTCTCGACCCTGCCCGCTAATAGGGGGGACCCTGGTGGGGGTCACTAATGAGTTTAGCCTCATTACAAGTTTTTTTGTGTTTCACTTGTTGAACCTTTCTGGATGAGCAACTTGTATAAAGCCAAAATGGGTGTGAAGGCTGGGTAATTCATTCAGACATCCCGACACCCACTCGCTCTTTCTAATCAACAGCAAACTGTGCCCTTCCCTTGACAGCAAAAAGAGTGGCTTGTCACTAAAGCTGCTTTTACCTGTCGCTTTCTCTTCTCACGAATCTGTGAGTGAAGCTGTTATTTGATGGCTTAAGACATCCACAACTGCCTTAGGGAGCCCAGCACATCCCTGGAATATGTTCTATGGGGTTTTTTTAATCTGAAGTTGTTTCTTTAAAGTATTTATATTGCGGGAGGGAGTCTGGGAGGAAAAAACCCCCAAAAAACAAGTTGTCACATTTTTTCCATGCGTGTCTTATGCCGTTCCACATTTCCTTGCAGTCTTGATGACATCAAGTGACACAGAGACCTGAGTGCCTGGGAAATGCAGCGGGGAGCTGCTCTTACGTGAGGAGGCTGCACGCGGCATCAGCGGCTACCGCTGATGGGTAGACATTGGGGTCAGAGGCAGGTCAGATCCTTCTGAAGTGACAGCTTGGCTCCTTGGGCTCCACAGCTTCCCGGAGGGACCTTTGTGCGGGTGGCTTTTCTTGCTGGGGCGGGCAGCGTGCAGTCCCGCACGGCAGCGCTGCTCCGGGGCTGAGTTTCTTTACATGAGCACCCTTGGGGATACTCTCACCTCATTTCGACACTTGCCCTATGAGGTTGCTCTGGCTTTGTCCCTCCTCCAGCTACAGGCTGACAGGCAACCCACAGGACAGCTTCTTGCTCTTCCCTGGGCGAGGTGGCACCCGCAGTGGGGGCTGCCAGGCACTGTAGGGCCATCCCTTCCCTTGGGCTTTGTTCTCTGCATCCCACGTTGTGATGCAGAACTAAAATATTCACAATTTACTGCAGACCAGCTGCATGGTCAACAGCAGCGGAGCCAAACCTCTGGTTGCCTACGGCGCCAATGGCCTCACCACCCGTCCTGGGCCACGCAGGACAGCACAGTATGAGGCAGATGGATGCAACAGGCAGCAAAAACCTCATGAAAGACAAATATATTAGTTAAGCAGAAGCCACTAAAGGCTGATTGTGGCTGCAGCTGAGTCAGTCAGCTCAAGGCTGTGACACCATTCGTCACACGGAGCGTGCCATGCCTGGCAGCTCTAACGTCTGCTCGTTACGGTGAGATAGGAACCACATTTATCCATAGCCCACACCTCTGGGTGAATGTCCTGTGGTGGACAAAGCAATAGGACAAGAGACTGATGAACATGAGGATTAGCTAGAAGTTTGGGTGTATTTCCAGAGTAAAATGTCAACTTTTGCTTAAGAACAGGAAGACTAAATACATTGAAAGCCATGCATTTTTATCCTAATGCATTAAGACTTCAGGAAAACTCAGGATTACACATACACATACCCCTTGTGAAAAAAAAAAACACCAAACAGTCTGTAGAAAACCCTAAACTGCATTTTTCTACTTTGAATGTTTGACTTGTTCTTGTAGGGGATGGTATTCAATGAGAAAGTCTCTGTAGGGACACCCGAGTATGTGCAGAAAAGGATGGACTCTTTGGCAGATGCTTTGAGAGGCTTGTTTCCAGGACCCCACACAGGATTGGGAGGCTTGGATAAGGCAAGACACATCTTATTTTAGAAGTACATATTCTGAGCTCCTGGCTTTCCAAAGTGCTTGGTTGTTGCCATTGTCCTACGTTGCCTGTGCTGTAAGGGGGCTGGCACAGGCTGCCAAGGAAAAGCCTGGGTGGCTGGTGTAGTAGCTGTATCCTTACCAGTCTTGGCCTCCAAACCCCGCAGTCCAAGCACTAGTGGGAAGCTGTAACCTTCTGGATCGCTTTCAAATGTAAGCTGGAGTAAAGGGAAAAGTGCAGCCATGGCCAGGCCAGCGCAGCAGTCTCCTGAGGCCGTGCTGTCCCTCAGCACAGCAGAGCTCTCCTCACTCCCTGGCATCTCATGAGGACAGGCAGAGGGCATTGTGGTGAATCCCTTACTGCTACTTTCGGGTGAGTAGCAACATGTGACTCCAAACCACTGGAGAGAGATGAGTTCTGCCAGGTGACGCATCTCAGGAAATCAAATGGGCTTCCTGAGGCTGATTTTGAAGTAAAACTGAATTGCACCAGGAGGCTACGCGAGGTCTGTTTGGGGATGCTCAGAGCATGGGTATGTTTTGCTCTGCTGAGCTGCATTCCCCTTCCTCCGTGCATCAGTGTTGTCATCAGGGTGTTTCCTGCACTGCTTGCTGCTGTTGCTGTGTTGTTATCTCTTCCTGTGAGCAATGAAGGGCTGTGGGTATCTTTCACAGCCAACGGCATGGTTTTGGGCACGCACAGATTCTGGCTGGAGGTGGTGATGCCAGCAGAGGTGGAGAAGGTCCGGCTGCACATCTGGTGCCAGGGCAAGACAAAAGGCTGGTGCTCCTCACCTGGCACTGAGTGGCTCTGGGGCCCATCTGTCATGGCAGAGCTGCAGGATGGCAGAGATGCCTCTTCAGTACCTGTCTGGTGTTCAGTGAGACAGCAGGTTGGGAAAGCCAAGTGCTCCTGGCTCACACTGCTCACTTTGCATGCAACCTGAAACAAAAACTGGACTAGCTCGAGTGGGGACTGGGAACATTCCTTGGCAAACACCCTTTGTGCTCCCTGCTTGAGTTGTGCCACTTCTCCCACTCACAAGGCTGAGGACCTGAGTGTCCTTACAAGCAAAAATGGAGCAAATCTTTCACTCTCTCAGCAATTAGCACTAATGAGCCCTGTTGCAGTCCGGGCATTCAGGCAGGACCTGTACGCCCCTGTGTGCTCACACACCTTCCCACCACACCGTAGGGCTGGGCCAGGAGCGTGGGCCAGGAGGATGACTGCAACCACCTTGGTTTTTTGGCTTCAGCCATTCCGTGGGGTCTCCAAGGCTGATGTGACACAGGGAGTTGATGCCAATCAGGTGATGTTCCTGGGCCCCCGTGGTGACAAGAACAGCCAAAATTTCTTCTTCTGATGCGGCCCCAAGCTCTTTTGAGAGCCCCCAGGCTGTGCTTCACACAGGAGGGTGGATGCAAAGGTGTGTATTTGATACGTGGTACTGCCTTGCTCTAAGCACCTTCTCCCCTTAAATCCAGGGGCTCTCACCAGCTCTGGACTTCACACCCAACTAAGGCTGGCACCCAGGGGCACATGAGCTGAAGCACTCTTGGATTTTACCCCGTGGGGGTCAAGGGAGCAAAAAGCATTCCCAAAAACACACGAAGCTGTATTCTTTCATGGGAAGCATTTCCCTGGTGCCACACCTGGTAGGACAGCTCAGGCGGCACGGGGGGTGATGGTGTCTTTGGCCAGGTCCTGATGGACAGGATAAAGGGTGGGATCCATCTGGGACACGCATCCAAGCAACGTGCCGGAGAGAGCCGGGGAACAGCAGGCGGGCAGGAGCGAGCGCCCGGCAGCAAAAGCCACAGCGCTGAGCAGCGAGGGGAGGATGCTCGGGCACACGCAGCTGCCGGGGGATGGGGTTACAAGCCGAAGCTAAACAAAGATCCCTGTGAAAAGGAAACGGATCCCTCCTGCCCACTGTAAGGTAGGAGCCGAGCGGCAGCCGCTTGACATCATCGGGCAGAGCATTGGATTACAGCAGGCAGCGGCTGAGCCGAGGAGAGGAGGAGAACACGCCCCTCGGCCCCGCAAGTGCAACTTCATTTAGCAGCTCCCAGGAGAAGGAAACTGCAAGTCTGAAAACTGGTTGCGACTCCTCCGGCCGGCCTGGCTGCTCGCCACGGCGGGCAGGAGGGTGTAATCCAGCCTCCATTCCTTCCCCAGCGGCGGGACCGCGGGATTTGGGATCCGAGGAGCGGCTGTAAGTCGGGATGTGCGCGATGCGGTGGGTGCCGGGGGGTGTCGCGGGGGGCGGCCGGGGCACCTGCCTGGGGATGCGGGGAGGGGCTGCTCTCCCTGCCCACGGCAGGGGTTTGGTTAGAGATGCGCTGAACTTTTACCCAGGCAGCTGTGAACAGAGAGGTTCTTTGCTGCCCGCAAACCGTGGGCTAAAAAACAAAAACCCCAAAACGCAGCTGCATCCCGGTTTTATTCCGCCCTTGGGGGGTGCAGCTCGCAGGCTGCTGGCGGGGAGGGGGCTGCTGTTTCGCCTGCAAAAGAACGCGGTTCAGCGCTCGCTGCGAAGTGGGAGCGGACCCGGTGGTTAGGAATCACAAAGGACCGTGGGGATTTCTGGCCGCGTTTCTAACATGTGCCAGTTCATTCTGAGCGATTCGCCGGAGGGAATCCCCTGAGAGCATCGGGGCGGGGGGGGCTCTGCGCTCGCACGGGAAGGGATGCCAACCCCGCCTGTGTGGATCCATCCTTGGGGCTCGCAGGAGCCGTCGGGCTGCCCGCGGTCCCCCCCCCGACCATCGCAGAGCGTGGCAGCAGGAGCGGGCTCGGAGACTCGCTGGCATCCAGCTTTCCAAGCAAATGTTTTAAAAGGCAAAGACTTGGGATAAAAAAAGAACCGCTGTGTGGTGGTATTCTCCGGAGGCTTTGCAAATTCCTCCACCTCGGAGCTGTGTGCATTGCTGCCCTCGCTCTGGATTCCCCTAAGCAGCTGGGACGGGTGGGGAGCTTTCACATGCATGTAATGCCTTGGCCCCAAAGGCGCGTTTGGGAAATTTCCCTTCGCTTGGAAGGGCTAAATGGTTCTGCAGAGCAAGAGCCAAGTATAGCTGTGAACCCAGAGGCAATGCCCTGCGTGGCTGGGCTGGTGACTCAAACCAGGACATGCCGGGGTCAGTGAGCAAGGGGCAGCTGCGCGAGGGATGCTGTAGCAGGGAGAGGGTGGGGGGAGAATTATGGAGCAGGGCTGGCTTGGCCAGGTGGCAGAGCCCCTCAAGCTCTGCGCTGCTTGCTCAGCCTGCCTGGCTTGGATACTGGGGGACAGTGCTTGGTTTCGGAGACTCTTGGCTGGAAAGAGTCACCGTGCTAGTGTGTGGCCACCCAGCTGAGAAACTGTCACCTTCCAGCTCTCACGAGGGATGGTGTTGGGGAAAGAAGGATGCATGAAGGTATCCTCAATGGCTGAGTTCATTTATAGCACAGATGTAGGTTAAATGGCCATTTGCAAACGTGGATATACCAATAGTGCTTAATATAGCTCAGGCACAGAACAGGGCATTGGATCCTTCAGGCAGTTCCACAAGGATGTACAAGTCCCCCATGCCATCATTTTGGAGACATTTTCCAGGTAGTGCAGACTCAAATGCCTCAGTGAACTGGAGACCCTTAACTGCAGTACTTGGGCTTCCAGCATGGGCAGCTTGGTCATGGAGAGATGAAACCCAGGAATGTTCACAGTGTTGCATCTTCCAAGCACGTGGTAATTCTGTACCCAGTGGACAATTCGGAGGAAGTGTACAGGCACAGGCTGAGCTAGAATGTGGCATTTTGCTATTTGTCTTTATCCTCCTGCTCCAAAGTAAGTTGACTTTTGAGCCCACTCAAAGGAATACCCACAGGCACACAACTGTGCCACCCAAAATAACTATGGAAGAGGTTCTTCAGGTTGCTAACATTTCCTGATCTCCCACATTTCAGAGCCAGTTCCTGCTGCATACTGCTGTGCATTAATGCCTTGAGCCTGTCTGGGCACCCAAACACCAGCATCATTACCATTCTACAGGGGCCTCACACAAATCACAGGTGATTTTCCTGAGCTCACACAGGTCTGTGGCAGAGTTTGGGATGAATCTACAAGCCCATAAGGAACAGCAGAAGCTTCAACACAGCTTTTTGTTTGCCTTTCTATGTCAACCTGTTCTAATGTCTTCCATCTTCACATTCCAGTGGTTTTTCCACTTAAGGTCACTGAAGCTGTTTATATGGAGTGATCCAGAAAACAAATTTTCCATCACAGCACCCATTTTAGAGAGGATGAGGTGGGGAAAAAAGCCCAGTGCTTCTAGTTGTCTTTAGCTCATAACTAGAAAAAGCTAAGTCATCAGGGAAGCTGCTCTCCAAGGCTTGCCAGCACCAGCCAGTGAGAAGGGAAGATTCGGGTGTTCCGTGGGCTTTGTCCCAGGCTCCTCATGGTGGCAGTTAGGGAGGTGGAGACACTGATCCAAGGTCTTGGCTGGCACCTGTAGCATTAGCAGGAAGAGCAGCAGTTGGACTATGAACTGCCCGTGCCCCGTTCTAAAACTCTTATTGCCTTCGAGCCTGAAGGAATACGTACTTTACACCACTCATTTCTGGTTTCCACAGTGAGTTCCCAAGTGCACTCAGTGCAGCCCTGGAGGGGCCAGGTGCTCTTTGCACAGCTCCTCCACACCAGCTCTCATGCAGGCACGAGCTGCTGCCTTGGGAACTCCCCATCAGGCACTGAAATGCCATTTCTGTTGTTCCTTGCAGTGATGTAACAATCCAAACATATCTCCACCACAGCGTCATCAACTTTATTGGAATTACTGTTTCCACAAAGTGTAATTAATCTGTGGTGTTCATTGCCATGAGATATCATTGGGACAAAGAGCTCTGAAGGCATTTTAATGGATACCAGGTAGTTATCTCAGTAACAAAACAATCCTGGGTATGATTAAGAGGATATTGCATTTTAAGGATTATAACACCTCCCAGTTCAGAGTCATTAGTGACTTATGAAAAACATTCCATTACAATTAGAGGTTTTCTTGTACCTCTGAAGCCAAGGATGCCAGCTGCTGCCAGAGACAGGGCACTAAATGAGGCTGTCTGGCTGCTCGGGGAGGACCAGGCTCTTGTTCTGATCAGCCATGCGTGCAGCCTGTTGTTTACCCAGCAGCCAAGAGACATGAGAACAACCTTCTCTCCCCTGCCATCACCTTGCTTGAAACCAGAAAGGATTTCCTCTCTGGATCAAAGCAGCACTGTAACAGCTGTTTTGTACAATAATGCTGAATTCAGCCAGAAAACATTCTGGGGCATGGGTATTTTTTTGGAACATGATTTCATTTTGAAGCAATGCTGAGAGGACAAAGGTTGTTTCATGTGTTTGTTCCTTTTGGGTAACAGCTGATCACCACAGAGAAAAATCTAAACCTCAAACATGTGCATCATCTACATCATACAGGACAAGAAGAAATGGCCAGAAGTTGCACCCGGGAAGTTCTAGGTTGGATATCAGGAAAAATTTGTTCACTGGGAGGGTTGTCAAACACTGGAACAGGCTGCCCAGGGAAGTGGAGTCAGTATGCCTAGAGATACTAAAAAGACATGTGGATGTGGCACTTGCAGATATGGCTTAGTGGTGGACTTGCCAGGGTTCGATTAGTGGTTGGACTTCATGACCTTAAAGATCTTTTCTAACAAATAATTCTATGCTGATGCCCTTGTAATTAATTCCTGATGGGTATGGATGTTTAACTAGCCAATGAACATTTCCACTGGTATCCCAAGATAATCCATTGTAACTTGATGGGCCGTAGGACTAGATTAGGAAGTGCAAAGTGTTCTTCAACAAGTCACTTTAGCCCATCCTTAGTCATACTGCTGGACTAATCCACTTCACCACCATTAAAATCTCCAGACTACCTGTGTGGGATATTGCCTGGCATTTGCACTGGAGGGCCATTGGAACTCTGCCCATCGCCCTGGGAGCAGCAGGAGCAGATGAGCCAGAAGAGGATGAGCCTTTGTGGATGGACCAAGGGGCTCAGCTTCAAACTTGCAGGCTCCAGATGCCCAAACAAGGGCTTTGGGGAGAAACATCTAGCCAGTGCCAGGACTGCAGGGTTGGAAAGCCAATACCAGTTGCTAATGAGTTTTTATCTCCAAAATGAGGGGGTTTTTTTGAAAGAAACCGTGGGGTTCCTCCCATTTCCCATCAGGAGCAAGGCTGCTCAGTGATAACTTCTACTTCAGAGCATCATTGCTCCGATTTGCTTTAAGCCTCCCTTGGCAGAGGGCCACATATGTTGAGATATTTTGCAACACTCCTGAAGTGCTGGAGGTTTAACTGTTTGGGCTGTATAACACATGAGCCACAGAGAGGCAGGAAGGCAAAGGAGGAAAATAGAGACTCGTGGATTTCCAAAGCTGGCTTTCTTCCTTTTCCTGCTTTTGTTTGCCTGCCTGGTGCCCCAAAAGGCCAATGCATCTTCCCAGAGTTGTGGGAATACTGTTTCTTTTCCGGTCCAGTGTTTCCAGTAAGCACTCTACTATAAATGGGGTAAACACTAACAAAAGTGTATTGTTAAATCCCTGTGTCTTTGTTTAGCTGCTGTCATGATCATAATTAGCGTTTTCCACTTCTGTAAGCCTGTCATCTGCAGATCTGAAAGTGCTTTAAGATATTTGAAGCATCTGACAGGGGGAGGCAGCAATAATAACTCCATTTAACAGATGGCCAAACTGACACACAGAAGCAGCAAGTGCCCTGTCCTTGAAGCAGGGCCAGAGCCAGCAAGTAGTCAGCTCCAACTACAAACCTTTGAAAGTGGGTCAGAAAAACAAAGAGAAAGGCTGTGAATCTGTCCCAGTTTGGAAAAGGATGAGAAATAGTTACCGTCACAGTGGCACTCAACCCAGATAGCCCAGACAGATGAATAGCTGGATGAGCTACTGCTTATATGGTTAAATGGTTCATCTCTTGATTTCTGTTCTGTTAATATTTGACCCTGGGACAAAGGGAAAAAAAAAAAACCAGTCCATAACATTCCAAAAAACTCAGAAAGCTGAAACAGCTGCTAAAATAAGCAAGTGTCTTGTTGGCTGGGCTCTGCAGGTCAGGGGATTGCAAGGCACCCACAGATGTTGAGGCCACAGAGGAAATGTCTTTGAGCAGCGCTTGGGGACAGGAGGAGGAGGCTCAGCTGTGCACAAACGTCAGAGACACGAGAAGCTGGACACAGATCCAGCGAGGTGACCAGAACTACCAGATCAAACTTCCCCTTTCACCTTGGAGAAGCCAGTATGGAAGTTTCACTTCTTTAAAGGGCAGCAGAGCTGCAAACCAATACCCATTTATAATCTGGAGGCAGCTGCTGGGTCACCACAGTGCAGGTCAGGAGATAAGAGTTGCCTCAGTTCTCCCCAGCACCCATGGGAGGGCAACAGAGGGAGAAGCCAAATCAAAGAACCCTTTTCTGTGCAGCCCCAGCTGAACTTTCCTTGTGTTTAAACACAACAGGCCAAATCTCTATTAGCACAAACCCTCCTGAGAAGGTGACTTGTGAACACTCCATCCCACAGCCCTTCGGGTGACGTCTCTGTGCTCGCCACACCAGGCTCCATGTGAGCCCCTGTCAGCTCCCACCACCCCTCTGCCATCCTGCTCACAGACAGGGGGAAGAGCACCTGAATATTATGCTTCCCAAAAGAAGCACTGATGATTATTTCTTAGATGTTTTGGTTTTTTCCCCCCCCTTTTCTTCCCCAGAAGCTGTTGTCCTGCTGCACGTGAAGCTTGTTTGAAGTCATGTCCAGAAGGAAAGTCAACTAAATCAGGTAGGGATTCACACTATAGACTGATAAAGTTTTGACTCGCAGGAAGATACTACAAACAGAAATGGGTTTTTTCCTTCCTGTATCATAGTTACTTGACCTCCCTCTGTATTCGGAATTACTCAATGCTAGAAAGCTGCTAAGAGGAAAAAAATATCAACAATTCTGCCCTAATGACTTTCCTGCTGTATTATTCACACTTCACAGCTGTGTCCTTGTACCAAGCCATGTTCCAGCACAGGCTCCAGGGCAGGCCCCAGTGCCAGTCGTGCTGCACAGCCTCTCCCTGCCAGCAGTGAGGACATGGTGTGCAGACCCTGCTCACAGGCTGCCCGCACGCTTTGCCTGGGAACGTTGTTTTCCTGGGCATAACCACGTAAGCGAGTTTTGCTCTGCATGGAGAGTCAGTCCAGCAAGATCCAGGGAGCCCCCGAAGCTCAACCTTTTGTGGCTCCTGCATAAATGGCAGATCCTTTCCATGGTTTCATTCCCGTATCTCCTCTGTCCTCAGATCATGTCACTGCTTTCTCTTGCTCCTGCACTGATCTGCCAGGGCCGTTTTGAGACCTGCAGCACAGGATCTCAGGACTCTTTGGTGCACACAGACATTCCTCCTCTTGCAGGTCTCTCAGCACAGTTCATCTCGTGCGTCCAGTGTGTTTCCACACACGCCGGGAACACTCCATGTCCTACCCCAAGGCTGCATTTCAGGGGACCACGAAACCATAAAACATCTCATTAGGAGATCTCCCTTTCCTGAGACTTAACTGGCAATGCTCACTGAGCATCCCCCGTGTAGCATTACAGGCACATCTTGAGCACCACTTCAGCTCGTGTCTAGATGTCATATCCCTGGGGACTTACGCAGAGAGATTTACCCTGCCTGCAGGAAGGATCAGAAGCTGCTGTCACCTGACACAGCTCTACAGAAATTCTCTCTCCATCACAGAAGTCTTTAGTGAAGGAAGGAGGTGTGCAGGCCTGCAGAGATCCCCTGTTCAGGTAGGAGTCTGAGCAAGGTAGCACAGCCAAAGGGGCTCCTGATTCCACTGGGTAACAAGAGCCATGGAGCCAACCTAAAAGGGCTTAGCTGAGCCCCCCCTCACTGCCAGTCTGTTCCTATTGCATGTCAAGCACCAACAGCACCATCCCAGCCACCCAGCCCTTCTCACAGCCCCCAAAGACAGATCTCCCCCACCTTCCCAGCCAAGCACTGCCCCTGCCCTGAGCTGGGGGCTCCACTGGTGGCTTTGTTTTCTGCAGTGGAGCAGACAGACAGGGCAGCCAGCTCCAGGGAGCAGAGCTAAGCCTGGTTTTGCTAATCAGCCTCATTCTACAGTGACACTCTTAAGAGGTACCCCAGCTATTTTTAGGCACTGCTGGGATCTGCCAGGGCTCTCTCACCTCAGGAGGCTTCGCAGGTTCTCATTCAGCCCTTTACACTGCACTGAGTCAGGGGCACTCTTTGGATGCAGGATGCCAGTTCCTATGGGACTGTGCAAGCCTCAGCAAGGCCAAGCCAAGGCAGGTGGCTCTCAGTTTCACACACCCTGGGCTAAGCAGAGCCCCCCCAAACCTGCAGCCAAACCTGTCCAGTCACAGCCTGCACAACACCTCTTTAAGCTAAGCTCCCCTTCCCCAGCCATGCAGGCACTGCTTTCACACAGCAGCAGAGCTCACCTCCTCAGATCACAAAGGAGAGCTGGATTAAATAGCATAAAAATAAGGACTTAGCCTTGCTTACCTTTGCCCTTACAGAGAGGTCTTCCTCAACCCTGAAACAACTACACCATTGAGGTCTGCTGTGTCTTCAGCTTCCTCTTATATGTGCCAAGGGCAGCTGTGCTAGAAAATATCCCCAGCTGCATCTCCTCTGCACTTGTTTGACTTCTTGCCAAGGGAAGCCTGCAGGGTGTTGGGCAGGTTGTGCTGGGGTCGAGCATCCCTGGGCCAGGAATTCAGGTGGGGTTTTAGGATGTGATGTTGACTAAGAGGTCAGTGCCTTGGTGTGATCAGAAGAGATGTGGGGCCACTGGGGAGTTTTCAGCCTTCAAGGTGAAATCTACAGGGACTTTTCTTCCTGAACAATCTGTAAGAAGGCAGGAAACCCCGATCTGAAGGGGATCTCCATTGCATAGGAGTTCACCCAATGGCCCGGGCGTAATACAGTGTCTGAACATCACGAGCAGGGAGAACACATGGAACATGCCTGCCACAGCAGCTGTGGGGCTTCTGCAGCTGAAGGATTTAAAGTCACTGCTGGTCAGTGGTTTGTCTGCTTTGCAAGTTCAGCCATTAGCAGATCTTCCACACAGTCACTGGTTTTGCTCATATAAAGATATGTTGACATACAAAGGCAGCTGAGTAAGAAGTTGAGAGAAAATAAAAGTAATGGAGAAGGGACTTATAGCCCCAGACTCCTTACAGCTTTGGAAGGGTCCCTGCAGGGGACAGAAGGTCCTTTGGGTGCTGGCTCACAAGGCAATGGGTGCTTATGGCTGGTTGGGTGAACACCAGGGGTCTGGCTCTTGGCTCTCTGCTGATCAGTGTCCACCCAGTGCAAGCATGGCTTGAGGTGGTGAAAAACAGGCAGGGAGAAAAAGGCCAGCCTGCCATGTCCTAAGGCCTGTCAGGGCTGAATGCACCTTATTCTCTCTGCCACCCATCCCTCAGAGGACATGTGTCTTTCAGAGGTGGGAAGAACCAAAACGTCCTGATTTATTAGCACCTTGGAGCTGAGGGATGTGGAAAAACAAGCTCGACCTGGGAACAAAACAAAATTACGACTGCTGTCACGGCAACTGTCTCCAGATGCACGAAGAGACCAATTATTTCCATTAATCAACTTAGCGAGAAGCTGCAGAAGAGGCTTAAGCTGCATCAGGGCCTGGTGCTTAAGGGAAGGGAGGAGCAGAGGGTTCCATCAAACCCCGGTTGCCAAGGCAAGCCGTGATTCTTCCCGTGGTGGGGGATTTGTGGAGCAGATGCTCAGCACCCATGTCCCATGGGGACTGGCAGAGGGGTGCCGCCTGCTCCAGCAGCCCAGTGCCTGGCAGCACTACGTGGGCAGAGCTGGGCACTGGGCTGCCCTCCTGGCAGACGGACAAACGGACGGGTGGACGGACAGACGGCTCAGTCCCGCCATCGCCCACACATCCTGGCACTGACTAGATGGCTGAGCTATGCCCTCCCGCCTCCTCCAGCCTTCCCCTCTCCCCTGGGGACCACAGCAGCGCACTCGAAGACTCACCCTGCCCCTGTGCCAAGGGCTGGCTGGGATTTTGAAATCCGGCTGGAGGATTTCTTACGTCAGTGGGAAGCCGGGCAGTGGCTGTGAGGGTGTGGGTCACCAGGAGATGCCTTGGGCAGCAGGGACGCTGCGCTGGAGGCCCTGGGGATGTGTCTTTTGGAGGTGGGGAGGGAGAGGAAGGAGTTTGGAGAGCTTGGTAGAGCTAAATGCAAGGTTTGTGAAGTCACAGAGGAGCCAGTCTAAGCCTAATCTTAAACCTGGGGCTAAGCAATTAGTTATCAGTTCTACAGGCATTAAGTGATCTTTATCCTGTAAAACCAGGCCAAAGCAAAAGAAGGGATCTATTTGTGAAGACCGAGCCTCAGCTGTGTCTGCTCTCCTCCTGCAGGAATGACACTTTTCACCATGCCCTAGGGAATGCTTGCAGCTCTGTTCCTGCAAAACCACTGCAGTGGCTGGAGCAGCTGTGATGTCTGTCCTGGCTGAATCTCCTGTGTTTAGTGTAAGAGCCAGAGGGTGCAGAGTTATTACGAGAAATCCCACAGAAAATGCCTTCCAAAAATACCAATGTGTCATACCCAACTTGACATCTCTTCGTCACTGAGGTGTGGTGAGGCTTTTCCGTGCTATTGCTCCTTGGAAAGAAGCTGCCCAGCACATGAGATGGACACACATTCCCATTGTAGACGAGCCTGCTGCCTTGCTCCCGTCTGTTTCTCACCCAGCCAGGGGACTCAGGGCTCAGCAGTTTGGAGCAGATCAATCCTGGCCATTAAGGCCCCCGAGCACCATTTTTTGGAGAGCACAGACCCCGCAGGAAAGCAGGAGAGCTCTGTGTCTGGCGCAGACCCTCTCACCAGCCTTACCAGCACTTGTTGCTTGTGCAGCCGCTGCCAGACGGGGCTCCCAACAGGAGCATCTTCATCCTGAGCTGCACCTTCAGCTCAGCTTCTGGCCATGGCTCTGAGCTCTCGTGCATGGCAGTCATGGGACATAACAAGGCCTTCAAGGCACCATTAGAGGTCTAAAAATACCCCAATAACACCATTATGGAACCCCTCTTCTTTGATGTACAACCCCTCGCGCATGTTCCCAGACAACATCTCAGTGGAAAATTTGCTGAAATTCCAGCTGGAGGTTGTCAGACAGTTGGTGGAAACCCCCTGACCTCAAGTGCTGGCTTCAGCCCTACGGGATATTTTTTTCTTCTCGCTGGATCCGACTCTCCCAGCAGGAAACCTCACAGCAAACCCACAGGGAGCACAGGAATCCTGGTGCTCCCGTCTCTGTGCTCTACCAGGCCCCCCTCTTCGGTAAACCATCTTACTCTGTAAATATTTTAAAAGCCCAGCAGGGCTGTTGAGTATGTTTTGCTGTTGTTATGGATCCGGTCCCAGCAGGAGAGGTCTAATAATAGTCCCTGTACCCTGGAATGAAAGGGCAAGGGGCACTGCACAATGTGGAGAGCTCTGAGGCCACTGCACCACTTCTTGCCTTGGTCCCTGAAGGTTGGCAAGAAAGGGGAGAGAAGTGGGATGTGATGTGTGAGCAGAAGGGGTCACATCCCTGTTCCCCAGCAGAAATTTGGAATTTCACCCCAGAAACATAGAAAGGTTTTACTTGGCTTCATGGCTTTACGACTCCAGAAGTTTGGGGGCCAAGGGAGTGTTGATTCACTGGCGTGACACCAGGCAGGTGGGAGAGGGTGTCCTGGGCTGGGCTGTGGGATGAGGGAGCCATCTCTATCCAAAACCTACAGCTCTGGATCCCAACGGCAGGGGACAGCGTGGGGCCACAGCTGGGCTGTAGCACCCAGAGGTGGGAGCCTCCTGGGACTTCTGCCACCAGGGACTGTCTGTGGTGGGCATGGCGGTGGCCAAGGTGCAGAGCTCCTGCCCAGGGTGTCCCAGGGACAGCACAGAGCTGTGCTGGCTGCCTGAAGGGACAAGGATGTCCAAGCAGAGGACTAAGCCTCATAGAAGCCATGGAAAGAACAGGGTCTTTGGTGGGCAGGAGAACACTGAGAAAGGTGAGAGGTAAAGGACACAGCCTGCAGATACCCAGCACTAGTGTCCAAAAACAGCCCTTTCTAGCCATAAAACGTTTAACATAGACAAGGGAGAGGCACAATATTGTGTGAAGGGTTTCCTTGGAACTGGAGTCAGTGCTGAGTGTGACTGTAGCATCTGTCCAGTCCTGGGGATCAGCCCTGGCCACTGGCTCAGGTCACAGGGCTTGTGTTGGCTCTGCAGGTGTAGAGCCCTGTGCTGAGGGTAACCTGCCAGGCGTTTCCAGGTCATTTCTCTGCCACTCCTACATTATTTGCAGTGTTTGCCATAGTCCCTGGGAACTGTGCTATGAAGCAGGCAAGAGGGAAACAGGAATTAAATGCAGGCTTGTCAGTGGGACTGAATAGGGCATGCAGCTGACCCAAAAGAAATGTCCCAGTTTATTCTACCAAAAGGCAGGAGAAACATTTAACCCTTTAATTTCTTAACATCCACGTTCTAAATGGATACAACTCAGCCCCAGAACGAGTAGAGCTGGTTCAGTTGCAGCCCCCAGAATGGAGGCAGCTGCTCTGTCAGCTGCTGAGTGACTTCCCTGGAAAATGCTGGCGAGCCCAGTTGTGGTCTGACAGCAAAACTGCTCTGGAAGTTGAGTCCCTGCCAGCAAAGCCAAGACTGTTAGAGCTCTAAATTTTTTAGTCCTCACAAAACACTACAAAAAAAGTAAGTCTAGGCCAAATGGCAGGTTTGGCAGAGCCAGGTTGTTTCAGGGGGACGGGAGCAGAGGTGGCTCTTGGGATGTGCCTGGTGACAGTGACAGCTTGTGAGGACAGGCAGTACCACGTCCCCATGGCAGAGGGGACTCAGCCTCCCTCCAAGAAGCACAGGAAAACTTTTGAGGAATATGCAGTGGGCAGCAGGTCCCACCTTCCCTGCCCTATCCCTGCAGGCTGGCAAGTCACAGGGACTTGTCTGTTGCCATCAGCAGCAGGGAGGAAAGGGAGGGCAGGAAAGTGTCCTTGGGGACAAGCTGAATCACCTCTTTGAAGTGCCCTGGAAACCTTTGTGCATTTTATGTGTGTGCTGTGAGATTATTCCTGCAATAATTCCTGGCAAGAGCAAGCCCATCATTCTGTCAGCCCACTGGAGTATGAAAAACCCAGGGCAGGGAGCTGGCAGGTGATGTACCCCCTTTTGCACCCCCCTTTGCACCCCCTGCCACCCTTAAGTGACTGCCCAGGAACACAGTTCCAGGTTGAACTACGTGGGCAAGAGGATAGGTGGTTCCTTTGTTCTCCCTGGCAGATGTTAAAAGCTCTTACTGAGTGAAAACCCATGGACCTGTTTTGCACATGCCTGGAAATGTGGAAATGCTCTTTGAAAAATCAGGTTTTTCTGTCAAAGATCGAGTCAACCACTCCCATCACCCTCTCAGTCCAACAGCTTCCTGGAAGAATAGGATGGAGACTCTCTGCCAGTGTGGAGGGGTCTGCCTGCAAGGCTTTTGAGAGCCACCCACCTTGAAAATCCCAAAGGAATCACACAATTTGGAAAGCTTTGTTCATAAATCCACCGTCTCCAGCTCTTTGCAGGGAGAGCCAAAGGCAGGAATCCTCCCAGCCACAGAAATAAATAAATCACACACGCCATCTCCCGGCCACCCAGACCTGCACTCCTGGTGCCTTCTGTTTTTAATCAGGATCCCATCCTTTTCCCCTCTGATGGGGCACTTAGTCCCTTGGCACAGCACTGCCACTACTGTTGGCAACAACATCAAGGGACACTGGGAAAATGCTGCATCCCAGGGGCTGGCTCCTGTCCCTGCTTTGGGAAGTGCATCCCAGAAACCAGGTGGTCCAGCCCCCAGTACAAGGGCAGGAGGACTCCTGAGCGTGTCAGCTCTGGACTGGCCTCCCATAACTGGAGATGGACCAAGGCTTGTCTGGATTGCTCCCAGAAAAGCCTCCCAAGTGCCTGTGACATCTCTGTGGCAGCTGCAGAAGGTCAGCAGCCTCTGGGCTCTGATGAGCTGTAAGGACTTGTCTGGGAATGATGGATGCTCAGCCTGTCCTGGGGAAAAGGCGCTTTCCTCATTGAGCTCATCCAGCCTGTTGCATCCAGAGTGTGTGCCTTATCCCAGGAAGGGCACGCCAGGGACAGAAGGAGGGAAGATGTGGAAAAACAGCTGGGATCTCTTCCTGGGACAAAGAATGCAGCTTTTTCCAGTGCTCATTTAATAAGGTCTAGATGGATGCCAAGCCCTTGGAGGAGATGCAAGAATTTGCTGGATTTGGGGAAGCAGGATCTCCTGGGAGGTCTGGGTAGGCTGAGCCCCACATCCCACCAGTGAGCTGGTGCCAGCACTCCCTGATCTGGCATCAGCACCAAGAGAGGAGTCCCTGGGGCTACAAAGATGTCCTGGGTTTCTGCAGGTTTGCGGTTACTGCACCCTGCTCAGCTCAGGAATGGGGAGAATTTAACCTCTTTTATCCCAACTACTGCATCTTCACCTGCATCTCCTTCCTACTTCTGTAATACCAGGGATTAGAGAGAGGAGTGCTATTCCTGTCCAGTCTGGTGGTCTGCCAGCAGATTTCCCTGGTAGGAAAATCAATATTAAGTAGGATTTGCACAGGAAGCTGAGCAAACTTCTTTGGGTCATTAACCCCAAGGCCCAAAAGCGAGTGAATGTGCATTAAATGTGCACGAATTTGATTGCACTACGCACGAGCGTTTCTAATTGGGACCTGCTCCAAGCACTGACAGCATCAGCAGAGCTAGAGGCGTATTTCACAGTGAGCAGAATCGCAGATAACACAACAATTAATCTCTAACTTCCACAAAGGAAAACAAACTAAGTGCCAAGCGCCCAGGGAACTGAGAGCTCCAGGTCTCCCGTGCTTCGCCAGCTCTGTCCCCAGGAGCCAGGACACCCTGAGCTGCTGTGGGCCCTGCACTCCGTGTGCTGTGCAAAGCCTGGCAAGTGAAGCCATGGGCTGAAATGAAAAACCAGCCACTTAAGGATTCATCAGGCTGAGCTCAGAGCTGGCTCGCAGCGGAGCTCACGTGTGACAAGTGGCCACTCCGAGCCTTTCTTTGTGCTGTGCGCTTGGCACAGGCACAAGTCTGGAGTGCAGGGATCCAACTGTCTCACAGGAGGGTTGTTTTTCACATGTTAAAGTGCTTATCTCCCAGCAGTCCATCCCAGCACTGCTTCAGTGACATCTGACAACCAGTGGAGGCCAGTACAGCTCCAAAGCCCTGTACCTATGAAGTACTCCCCTGTTCCCCCAACTTTCCGATGGGTACCCATCATTCCCCATTACAAATTCAGGTTGGATCAGCCCCCCCTGCCCCCTGCAGTGAGCCAAATCTGGCTTCTGTTCAAAGCTCCCGTAGCATTTTGAGGCAGAAGGAGGGCTTTCTCTGTAATGCTTTTTTGGAAGGGAAAAGCTGCCGCAAGTGACCCTGTGTGCCTAAAGGAGAAGGCTGGAAATTCAAGAGGAGAGACAAATGCCCTGTCTGCCTTGGTTTGCCTTGGGAAGGCAGAACAGGGGTCAGTGAAGGAGCTGGGATGGATCCTTGGCACTGTGGGTCACCCAGCACGGTGGGTCACCCAGCACAGTGGGTCACCCAGCATGGTGGGTCACCTAGCACAGTGGGTCACCCAGCACGGTGGGTCACCCAGCACGGTGGGTCACCCAGCACAGTGGGTCACCCAGCATGGTGGGTCTCCCAGCACAGTGGGTCACCCAGCATGGTGGGTCACCCAGCATGGTGGGTCACCCAGCACGGTGGGTCACCCAGCACAGTGGGTCACCCAGCACGGTGGGTCACCCAGCACGGTGGGTCACCCAGCACAGTGGGTCACCCAGCACGGTGGGTCACCCAGCACAGTGGGTCACCTAGCACACAGCCCCACATGAGGGTGTTGATACCTGAGATTTCAGTACCCACTGTCAGAAGAACCGGAGCAGTTACAGGGACTTTTTTTCCCTGCTGTGATTGAACCCCCCAGAGCAGCCTAACCCGGGGGCAGCCATGGCTCGAGCCTTGCGGGGCCTCCTCGGGCTCACAGCTGTGTTTTGTCCACAGCGTTTTGCAGGCGAATAGAGATGCAATGGAGGTAGAGTCCAGCACCTACACCGACTTCATTTCCTGCGATCGGGCTGGCCGGAGGAACGCTGTCCACGACATCCAGCACGATGCCACCACCATCAGCATGCGCAAGCTGACCTCGGACCTCGGGGAGCTCGCTGTTGAAGGAGCAGGTGAGCTGCCACAGACACCAGTAAGCCCAGCTCCTGGCGTGGGCTGGAAAGACCAGGCACAAAATGACCAGGGCTGTCTCTGGGAGCATCGCATGGATGCTCAGCAGGAACATCCCGTTCCTTGCTACCTTCAGTCAGTGCCTACGTGCTCATGGATTCTCAGGTAGTGGGAGACTCCCCAGGTCTAGGGGTGCTTGCAGTGAGCAGAATGGTCCCTGGTTCCATGCTCCAGCCCAGCCTCTTTGCTCAGCTGGTTTATGGAGCCACTGGTGCTTAAACAAGGCATAGACTGACCAACTCCCTTCCCAGGGCAAGTTACACATTAGATATACCTTAGGCTTTATAAAAATCACACCTGGGGCAGTTTGTGGTTTTTTTCCTGTTGGTTGCATTGTTGTTGTTTTTGGTTTTGTTTGGGTTTTTTTTTTAATAGCCTTTGAATAGTTCCACAGTATTTTAAATAACTACCAAAATAAGTTTAAACACCAGCAGCCATCTCCAAATCCTCCCTGCAGCCCAAAAACATGGCAGCAGTGTCACCCTGCTCAGTATGTGCTGGCCAGCTGGCTACGAGAAGTCTGAATCCTCTGTCCAAACCTGCCACTGTGATTTCAATAAGCCACACAACACAGAGCATCACCGCAGTGGGGAAACTCAGTTTCTGCCCTCACTCTTTTAATCCTTCAACCTGTAACTATAAAAGCAATTTAAAACACATTACCCAACTGTACTGCTTTCAGTGTGACCACACTAGCACGGGTCCCTCCACCCGTCTGTAATAAGCACAGGTTAGAGCTGTTCTAACAGAGAGCAGCTCAGGCAGCTGCCAGGCTGTTGGGCAGTCCTGGACCACTGGCAAGTTAGGCAAGGAGAGCACATCCTCCCAGCACTGCCAGATGTGTTGAGAATTGTTTGTACTGCAGGAACATGAAGGGAGAACCCATTAATCATAATCGTAGAATTGTAGAATCAATGGTTTGGTTTGGAAGGGACTTTAAACACCATCTGGGCCATAGCAAGGGACACCTTCCACTAGATGAGGTTGCTCCATGCCCCATCCAACCTAGACTTGAACACTCCCAGGGATAGGCCCAAGTGTCTGGCCACAGCAGGAGAGCAATAGGTCCTCAGGTGGCAATCAGAATGAAATCAGCTGTAGCAATTTCTCATGGCTTGTGTCCTCAGCAGGGTGTAACTGTGCTTGCTTCCCAATCCTTTTTGCAGAAAGCCAAAGAGATGCCTCCTCTTCCGACAATGACCCTGGAGCAAGACCAAAGGGGCAAGAGAGCAGCCCCTCCCCATGAGAGCGAACAGGGGGTGGGATGGGCAGGAGGAAGGCCTTGCTGTGAACATCACACAAGAATTTGCTATTGAATCTGTGGACAAAAGCCAACCTGGAACAGCAAGTTGCCTGTCAAATGCCTCTGCTGCAACCGTGTTTGTGTAGAGAGCCACAAGATGCTGTGCAAGGACTGGCACCTCCAAGAGACTTCTGCCCCCATCCCTGACGATTTAGAGCAACACTGCCGTGGTTGTCGTGACATGAGCCATTCTCAAGATGCCTTAGCTGTGATTTTCCCTTAGGGGGAAACAATTTCAGTAATAATAGACACAGCAGACTTTCCTGTCCAAGGTACCTTCCTCCTTTGCAAATTTAGAGTATTATTTATTCTGTTTCCATAGATTAGAAATTTAGTTTATTGGTTTTTCTAAGCCTCACCCTCACCTGCATCTTACACCTGACCTGACCTGGCCTCTGGACTGTCCACATGGCCCCTGGTCAGTGGGGAGGGGACCCAGCCAGTCCTGCTGCCCTCATGTCAACACCACTTACCTGTGCTGCTGCTGCTTAGCATCAGGAAAGGACCAAAGCACAGCTCTGTGGGGATGAGCCCCACCTGGAGATCCAGCAGCACCAGCCACAGGCATCTTTTCCTTTGGGTTTCAGCATCTTAAGATGTTGTTAAGGGGAGGGGAGAAACATTTTGCTGGTTTGACTGTTGAAATTCAGGCTTAACTTTGCAAGCTGTTAGCTGAGATGATCTCTGGTAGGATCTCACACCATTCTCTCTTTTAGGAGATATGTTTTGTGTTAAAGATGGTTTGTTAAAACTATATAAGCTGTTGGAATAAATAACACAGCCTTCGAGTACTGAAGGTGTTTTTTCCTGCCTGGATGTTTCTTTTTCCTCTGTTTTGCCTTGATCTGTGGGGTGGATTAACCAGCTTTCCCTGATAGGGAGACACAGAGCTGTGCTACAAGTCCTCCTAGTCTGGCTCTGTGAAACCTCACGGGTTTGCAACAACCAGGTGGAGGCGGATGTAGTTGGGCACAGAACATTCTAGAAATCTGGCCCCACTTTCCCAGGTTTTCTGCCAGGCAGTGTTTTTCCCTTGGGCATTCTATCCACCTGTGGAGCACTGCTCCCCTCCACGTTACGGCCCCAGAAGTCAAGCTCAGGGCTGGCTCGGGACCTGGTGCACTGGCAGAATTGGTGCCAGGAGGAAGAGGTGCCTTCCCTCTGCAACACAGAACCGTGGGGACACTGCTGGCATTTCCCCCAGCCCAAGCTGATCCCCACGGAGCAGCCTGGCTGGGACAGACAGCCGGACAGGGGCAAGGCAGAGCTGAACACTCAGAACTGGTGACACAAAGACAAGCATCACCCTGAGAGCCCGGGGAAGAACTGAATGTTACGAGTTTGAGATTAATCAGGGAAAATGAGGCCATAAATAAGCAGCGAAGCAGCTGCCAGACAGAGGGAGTATTGCCTGTGGGTCTTCGGGAAGCAATGGGTGTGGGGCCAGCACAGAGATGCCCATGGCTCCAGCCCCCCCCAGGAAATGAGGGTTTGGCAGCCAGGGGGTGGCTATGGCTGCTGCTTTGGCACAGCACTCCCTGGGTGCTGTTGGAGAGCCCAGCCCGGACAGCAGCCAAGAGCCTGCCTCCATTGCCCATGCCCAGGGGCAAACCAGCAGGTAGCTCCTGGCCTTGGCTGACTGCATAGTTGTGTGTTTAAGCCCCATTTCCAGCTCTCCTCACCACGGAACAGAACAGTATTTTTGGTTCGTAGACACAGAGAGTTGAAAGGCAGCGTGGAGGGACCATGCACCACACAAGACCTCCAGCAGCCAAATGCAGGCTAATCTTAGCTCTCCACGGTCAGAAAATATCTGTTCCAGAATTATATTTAGGCAGAGGAGTAAGGGACCTGTTGGCCAGCTACTCTCAGGGGACAGGCATCGGGTTCCCCCTGCAAGTGACAGCCAGGTCAGCTGCTGTCACCGACTGTGCTGAAAGACCAAGGGTACTGCCTTAATCCAGCCACATCCTCATCTGCGAAGCTGCTGAGCACATGGATGCTCCAAGCCCTTCATTCCCATTGAACACACGGCACGCCACACCTCCCAAACCTCTAACCAAGCACTAAATGATCCAAAAGTCTTTCAGCAAACATTCCCCTCCCTGGCCTGACGGTGCAGCCCAGACTGCCTCTCTTCTGGCTCTGAGCATCAACCAGCTGTGCAAAACCCAGGAGACAGGGGCAAGAAAATTGTAAACTACTTTTGATACACAGACAATTACCCAAAAAAGTGAGAGGACACAGTGATGGCAATGCTGCTCCTAGCAGTGGTTACACATCCCTTTGATTACTGAAGGGAAAAGGACAAGGGGAGGTTGGAACAACCTGAATCTATAAATCCAACTCAGCTGTCTGGCAAGGGGGCAGGCTTCCCTCAGGCTGTCAAAGTGCTCCAACCTGGCAACAGAAGGCAGGAATCAGGCTGCCAAAAAGCCCCATCACACCTACCAATGGACCCTTGTGGTCTACCAGGGGTACCAGGGCATGTGTTGAAGACCATGGGCCACAGTTCCTAACAGTTACCCTTGAACAGAAAGGCAAGATTTACCTTTTAATATAAATTTGTTATTTTATTAAACAGGATTAACAATCAACTGTCCAGAATCCAAACAAGAAACTCTTCTTCAGAAACAATTTTTGAAGAAAAATTACCCAAAAAAAGCCTGTTTCTTACCACAATCATGTTCCTAGAAGGGATGCTTTATCTTTTGTTTTATAAAAGTAAGAAAATCACTCTCTCTTATTCATCTATCTATGTGGATGTACGTACCACGTACTTCAGAGACGAGTATTTTACTCAGAAGACCAGTATGGAAGCCCAGAAAGAATGGAAATACTCCCAGCACACTTGCTGCTGGATGAGCCTGGACCAGTCTGTGGTCTGTCCATGGTAGTGATGACCACAGCCCTTTGTCAAAGGCAACTTTTTGGTACAGTATCTTTGGAATAAGCATCTTGGCAGACACCTGGGATGGTAAAGCACACCACACACTCACGTAAGAAAACGATGGTCTCTTTTCTGGATGCACAGCTCTATTGCTTATTGAGAAAAAACACTGTAATGCACCAAAACCACTTAGGAATTTTTGGTGTTTTTTTTCTGTATAAATTCTCCACCAAACCGAAGATCTGACTTCCAGCCAGTGTTGAATGAGAGAAGCAACCACATGGGACCCGAGTCAACAGTGGGCCCTAGTCAATTTACTTATTCAGCCTTAAGAGTGCCTAATGATTATGTCAAATCAGGAAAAGGGCAGAATTGTTAAACCAGCCAGTCGACCATGGGTTCTCCAAGTCCTAAACAAAGATAGAGGAAGATCAAACTGCAGTTCACAGGCATTCCCAAGGATGAGTACAAAACTGGGAAAAGTCCCACAAGGCAGATTTTGGCCCAGAATGGTAAAATTATGTTCCAACTTCCTATGCATGTGCGAGCATGGTCATGGCAAGCGGTGACCACAGCTGGGGCCTGAGGCCAAGGTGTGTACTGCTGCAGCAGTGACACTGGGAGGCCTGGTACAGTTCTTGTCCAAGAAAGGACTGCCAAAAAATTTGTATTTTGTTTTAAATGCCCTTCAGACCCATGCACAGGCAGGGGCACCAGCTTCCAGCTTGTTCTTGTTCCAGTCTTGTTAGTACAAGACTAACCCTGTGTAAATATAGCTGTGACCAAAGCCTCCTACCCACAGGGACAGGAATAAAGTGTCTGTGTCTGAAACACCTGCTCGCTCCCTGCCAGCACTAACACACCTCTTCCCTGCAAAGGTGAAGATTAACCCAGTCAGAGTTAAAGGTGGTTATTTCAGCACTGCAGACAAGGGCCAGGCAGGTCAGTGGGACAGGACAGGAAAAACAGGGAAAGAGGGGGGAAAAAAGCAGGGGAAGTTCTTCTGTTTGCATTTGCAGTACAGAAACTCTGCCAGATGGAGAAGGGAGTCAGGCCAGCAGGCAGACCCAGTCTGCTTGCACAACAGCAGCATAGGAAGCTGGATATCCATTTGGGAGAGAGCTTGTAGGGTCTTAGGTAGGTGAACGTGATAGTCTGATTCTGATGAGCATTGTAAGGGTTAACACAGGGCTGCCAGGAAGAGAGACTGACTCTGGGCACCTCCTCCCAGTGCTCCCCCAGGTGAAGAAGGGCCCCCTGCACGCTGGCTCACAGGGATGGGTCACGATGCATTGGGGACCATCCCATAGGCTTCATACAGCTTGTTGAGCAGCTCCTGCTTTTCCTTCTCAGGTAAGAAGCTGGACTGGGCTGCATTGATGTTCTGGGGAGGAAGAGGGGGAACACAAAGGAGATGTTAAGACACATCAGACATGAACATGTGGTTGTGCACATCCCAGCATCTGGCTCTCAGCAGCAACAGGCGAGGGAGAGTGTAAAGTTTCCACTCTCATTTCCATGGTCTCATTTTACAGGGAAACTGCTCTGGCCCATCACTAGCAGCAGTCCCAGGAGGAATAAAAGAGTCACAAACTAAAGGTCTTTAAATACTTTGGAATTTTGGGGATATTTTAGACCTGCTCCTACTTTCCTGACTCCCCTTTGGACAAAAGCCTCTCGTCACACAGCAGTGGTGGCAGCCTGATGGGACACAGCCTGGCTGTGGAATTCAACCTGGTCACCCGTCTTGTGCAGGGACTTTTATTACACAGAACAACCTGGCTTTTTCAAGAGCAGGAGAGGACAGCTGTGAATCCAAGATCCCAAAGCTCAGAGCTGTCCTTGTTCCTCCTTCCAGCCCCAGAGAGTGATGTCAGGAGGAGAAACAGACTTGTTCCTCCAGACAGAGTTGAGACCAGGACTGATGCTCTCTTGTAAAGCGCATCCTGCTCTTCCAAATTCAAGGATCTTGGAAGAGAGGCAGGTGAAAGTGTTGAGCATGACTTGACTCAAACTAGGAAAGGTTGGCTTGATAACCAAATAAGTCAAACTCTTAACAGTTACCCTGTCTTTCTGTCTTCAGTGAGTAATTAGAAAATCATGGATGCAATCAAGACGGAAATGATTGTGTATGCCAAAACTGAACCAGCAGTCACTTTGTTTCCAGCTCAGTTGTTGCATCCTCATGTTATATGTGGAAAAACTGCAAGCACTTTTGTACCTGCTCAATCTTCCTCATTCCTGGGCCAGGCCTTGAAATAAGTGACCTGCAGTTCCAAATCCAGAAAGAAAAGCAAGAGACACCTTCCATTCTTACTGCTCAGACCTGGTGTGAGGCCAGCAGTGGATCATTTCCACCCTGGCCTGTTCTCCACACAGACTGAGGCACTCAGCCTGGGAGATGCAGTCCCACCCTTCTCCAGAGCCCCTTCCAGCCAGCTCAGCACCCTTTCAGCCTCCTGCTTACAAGGCCAGGGCAGCATTTTCTGATTTCCATTAAAAACTCTTCAGTTTATAAAGAAAACCCAGCAGGTTTGTCCTGGGCTGCACCAGGACATCAGGCAGGGCTGACTTACAACTCTCTTGAACTCCTCGTCAGTGAAGCCCATGTATTCCTTCACTATGCCATAATCCTTGTCAATGGTGGAGTTAAAGATGAGGGGGTCGTCCGTGTTTAGAGAATAGTTGGCACGATCCTTCTTAAATCTGTAAGAAAACCGGGTTGAACTGGTGGGTAAAACACTGGGTGTGACACTGCGCAGTTCTCAGGGTGAAGGGCAGTAAAAGCAAAGACCTCAGGGCTGTCCCTGAAGCTGGAACTGCTGGAGACAGACATGGAGCTTGGCTTCTCTCCCCATGGCTCTGTACTGACCTGCCAGTGGTGGCTGGGCTGCAGCAGCTCATGTCCCACAGCTCAAAGCAGGGCAGGAGGGACAGGACAGCCTCCCAAGGGACCCCTGCACCCCTCCACCTGCATCAGCCCCCGTGTGCCAAAGGACAAGGATGTGCCACATTGTCCTACGTAATTAGATGTGCCTCAGCTTTGTAAAGCAATAAAGCAGTTAGTATCAACCCAAATCCTGCTTATTTAAGATTGCACATAATTGAGAAGTCTTACTGTATTACGGGGTGTTTGGTGAAGTCCGGAGGACATGCTCCAGTGAGATAACTGGACCAAGGGCAGACCTGTTTGGGGGAGTTAAGAATGAAAACCAGACTCAACCACGAGGATCTGAACCCCAGCTGTTGCCACAGATAGCTCAGCACACTGGTAAAACCTGATACAGGCTGGGAGCTCTGTTCACAGCTGCCCCTCAGTGCTACTCTGGTGGACCAGTGCACGTCCCAGGGCACAGATGCAAAGAGCCCAGACCCACATGACAGTGGCAGGAGCCAGTGGGATCTTTCCCATGGCCAGTCAGTCACCAGCCACACGTCAGTCACAGTTAGGAAACCACTGGCATTAAGTATATACACATATATTCCATATATTAGCCGGATATGATCATTTTGGGGGAAAAGCCAAGGAAATCTGCACACGCACAGGAACTCTCGGGCATTTCCACCCTCTAATCAGACTTGCTCTGGCACAGCAGCCTGATTTGTGTAAGGAGGAGCCTGTGGACTCGAGGTATATAAATTAGGGAATAATCCCTCCAGAATTTATCCTTGGCCACACCAGGATCCATCCTTTCTGTTACATGCCCCCAGCAAGCTGCTGTGTGTGCTGGTGCTCCCCGCAACAGGTTCCAGCAAACAGGCAGGTGTCCCCTCTGTTTTTGCTGTGGAGCTTTGGGCCACTGGGTTCAGTGCAATGGCACCAGACACACGGTCAGCACTCAGGTGTCAGGTCGTGTCCCTGCTCGTAGCACATCCCAAGCAAGGGCTGGTTTTCCACCCAGGCAGCAGCTGTCGTGCTCCCACCACACATTCTTACCTCAAAATGCATCTTTGTCCTCAGCAGCTCCTTGTAGAGCTCAGGGTCCTCCAGGACATGGTATCCATGGCCAACGCGCTCGGCCTTCAGGACATAAACTGCCTAGAGGGCACAGGAAAACCACTGACAGCCTCCAGGCATGAGCTGAGCCCCTGCCTGCCCTGAGACCCCCATCCCTCCATGGGGACAGCCCACACCACTGACCAGGCTACTGGGATGTCCCTTTCCAGCATGAGGCCAACCTCTGCCCATGTCCTCAGTGTTTGCTTTGCCATGGACACAGAGAGGACTGGGACACCTCTCCCCCGGGTGCAGGGGATGCAGGGCACTTCCCACCCCTGCCCCGAGCCAGGAGCTCCTCATACCTCCTTGACCATGGCAGCAGGGCCAGCCTCCCCAGCATGGACAGTACGATGGATCCCACATCTCTCAGCTTCCTGCAAAACAAGGGAGAACATGTTCCTGTCCCATCACCTGCAGCAAGGTCAGCAAAGCCCAGGGATGGCACAGCAAGCAACAAGGCTCTGTGCCAAGAGCCCACAGACCACAAGCTGCGCATTCCAAGCGAAGAGCTCAGTGTTGCCACATACAGACACACTTCAAAATCCTGGTTACCTTCTGCTGGAGCCCAGCCAGGCCCCTCGAGGGCTTTTATGGGTGAGTTCACCCCTGTCTCCTCTCCAGACAGCACCAAGTGCCAAGCTCTCCTTCCTCCACCCCCTTGTCCTTCTGCATGAACCTTGTGGCAGTTCCAGCCTTTGGAATTTCCACCTTTTTGGCCAGCTGCAGCCACGTGGGAGAATTTAGAAACCCTCCCAGGGCAGAGATGAAGAAATTCTCCGATACTGAGCACCTCCCTCCTGGAAGGAGCTGGGGGTGGAGGCAGCCTAGCAAGGAGGACCCTCTCGGTGCAGCTTTGGGTGCCGCTCCATGACCATGCCAGAAGATCCTCTGCCAGGAGCTGGCCTTTGGGAAGCCATGCAGCCTCGAGGGAAGGCTGGCTCCTGCCTTGCTGGAGAAGGGCCAGCCAGCCAGCAGCAACAGGCAGGCTGCAAGCCCCATCTTGCAGCAGCCACTCTTCACAGACAGCCCTTCAGGGCTTTGCACTTGAGAGTTTCTTCTCCAGTTACTTAATACAGAAGGGAGTGGGGTTTGCTTTAGTATCTCAGAGCCTGAGTGAGGCCCTGGCACAGAGAAGAGACACATCCTTCAGATGGAGGAGGCTGGACCTGGGTACTGCTGGCACAGCAGAGCAGGATAAGATGCACCTGCCCCTTGGTTAATAAAACCCTGTGCCCGTGTCTCGGCTTATAATCACTCTGTTTATCCAGCCCAGCAGTGCAGACAGACCTTGCACCAGCTCCCACTGATGGGGTAAAGACCCAAGGGAAGCCCTATGTGGTTTCAGACTTGAGCACTGCTTGCAAACCACTGTCCTTTTTACCTTTTTTACCTCCCCTCCCACTGATGGAGGGGACTACCAGCCACAAATTCCCACCAGCAAAGAGGAGCAAGGCTTTCCCTTTGAGCCTTTGCAAAGGCTGAGGTCTAGCAAGAGTCTGGGATCAGGCTCCTGAAGCCATTCTAGTGTTTGGATTTGAGATGATCAGATAAAAGCCCTTTGAATGTGCAGCTGCTTCTCTGCTCCTCGGGTGATTTCTGCCCAACTGGAAGGGCCAGTCTCTTCCACCCTTGGCCGTGGTTTCACAGAACCCCAGGAGCTGACTGGGTAGGGGATGATACAGACTCCACGTCACTTTTGTCACACTCAGTGCTACAGGGTAGTGTGCCAAGGCCCAGCTCTAAGGCCATGTTTAAGCAGTGATGACTGCCATTAATCATTTAGGAAATATAAACAAATACTTCTGCTATGTAACTGATGTTTTTAATAGCTGCAATGCATTTTTAAGTTGTCCCAGCTGTTTGAGTTGGAAAAACATGCTGCTTGTCCCTTCCCACACGTCCCCTCAAACACATATTTTTCTTACAATTTCTTTTAAGAATCTTATTCCACAAACCTCATAAGCCTTCTTATGCTCAGAGTAATTCTCCACCTTCAGGGACTCATCCCCAGCCAGGTCCACGGCCACCACACAGTCGTTTCGATACTTCTTGCAGAGCTCCACCACCTCTGGAGACCAGCCTGGAAGAGACAGCACCAGGATTCAGGGGGAAGCATTCATAAGGGTCACACTTTTAGCATTTTTATGAACAAATCCTGACCCTATAACTAGAAGTCTAGAGCTATTTTCTTTGGGCTTTCCTAAAATGTGATGCTCAAAAAGAAACTTTTGGAAAAGTCTGTCATCTCCAGGCAAATAAAAGCTGTCAGCTGATCAGTCTGTCTTCAAGGAAAGATAAATCAAATGCATTCACCCCCTGTATAACTGCTCTTATCATGTTCTTCTGCTCACTTTGAGCAAGGGAAAAATAATTAAAAATCACCTCCAAACAGTGGTTGACTGCTGCAGCTGGCTCGAGGCAGGATGAACTGCACTGCTCTGAGGCTGTAATGTGGTGCCTCAGAGAAATCCCTCAGCTCACTCCTGAGCTTTCACCCATCCCAGGCTGGGCAAGAGTGGGGGGAAAGGGAAGAACTGCCTGTTGGGTGTGTTGTGTTACAGAGGAGTTTGGGCTGGGAGGGATCTCTGGGAGGCCCTGTAGGTCAGCCATGCCCTGTTATAGGGCATCCTTGACTTCCCCAGGGCAAGATGATGGGGAAGGAGCTGAACTTTTATCTGTTTGGCATCAGTGAGAAAGAGAGTAACAAGTGGCCAGCAACTACTTCAGGGCTCTCTCTGCTCAGGATAGATAACCTCTGGGAATGGACATGCATCTACCAGCTCACACAGCACTTAACCTTAGCAGAAAGGCCAAGAAACAGAGATAAACAGTGGTGTTAATAATTAACAGGTACCTGCTGTGTACATACAATCCCCAAATCATGCGAACACATAACATGATGTGTGTAATTTCATCTTCTTTCGTTTTCTCATCATTCCCAACTCACTGGGTAGAGCCATTATTTTATTAACAAGTTTAATACAAACTTGTTCTGGCTGGCATCTCTGCCTTTCTCTCAACAGTTCATTAATTACAGAGTGGCTTCTCACTATGCAGCATATCCTGTATGGAGCACTAAAGACTCTTTACCAAGCACATCACTGGCTCTGGGTAACAGAGCTGGTGCCCTGGGATACAGGTATGAGGATGCCAACTCTTGTTTGCACAAGCAATCCCGCCTGCACTGTGGCTGCACTTGCACTTGAACTTGGATGTTCCTGCCACTCCCTGCCTTTACCATTTGTGTGCCGGCTGGGACTGTAACTGCAGATGAGTGTGATGGTGCCTTAACCCTTCCAGTTTCTACAAAGAAAAACATTTTCTTTCTAAAAACCAGAAATTACAGGGTCAAGTTTTCAAAATACTGTTTGGAGTTGACTGTACAGGCAGGAAAAAAATCCCACTCTCAAATCTCCCAGTTTCCAGCAATATAATTTTTCACATTTCTAGACACAAATTAACCACATAGTCGGGAAAAATCTTTTCACCATCCACCCTACTAAGTGTCATAGAACTGATGTGAGATATGAAGACACTCAGAAAGGAGTCTTCACATAGAACAGCTACGGTCACACAGCCTCTCTCTGGAGGAAGGGGCTTGCAGAACTCAGCAGTCCATTGAAACACTAGAAACTGGGTTTTCTTCCTATTCTGGATCACAGCACCTGTTACAGACCAAGTTCAGAGCTGCTGGTTTTTATAAAACCATTTTACACATGTCTTAAGTATACTTGACTTGTGTTTTCAGCTTAAGACAGCAGAGACTGAGTGCAGCCAGTGGATCCTCTGCCTGTCCCAGGATCCTACGGAAGGAGCATGCTGCTGTAGCAGCACGACCATGAGCAGAAAAGTGGGAGATCTCATGCCTGGTCCTCCTTCTATGTCCGTTCTTCTCAGACCCACCAGTCAGTCATGGCAGATGCAACTGGTTGCTGTGTCAATGGCTTTAACTGGCCCCAGGGGAGCTCTGGCCTTTGGGCAGGGAACAGAGACCACAGCTCACCCAGGAGACGACAGAAGAGCCCGTTTTGTCTCTCCAGCAACACCTTTCAGACACTGGTTGTACCCAAAAATCCCCACTCTCACATCCAGCACACCTCTTCCCCACAGTGAAGGGAACAGAGGGCCCCCACCAAGAAAGAACTCCTCCTCAGCACTGTGTGGTCCTGCATCAGAGCCAGGGACCCCAACCCCGGGGACATCACCCCCCACCACGCGTCAGGGAAGGGGAGCAGAGCAGCAGGGGAGCTGCAATACATTACTTGGCATATGGCGCATGCAGCATAGAATAGACCTGGCTTTGATGTGGAAATCCCTTTCTCCATCCTGCAGTCCCTGATTTACGAGCTGAACGACTTCATCTGGAGTGAGGTCTCCCCTGCAGGGAAGAAGAGCCATCAGCAAGAGGGCAGACACCAGCCAGGGATGCAGGCAGGAGACAGGCTGCCCAGGGTTCCACTTGCCTTAATATCCAGAGGCACCCAATAAGACCACCCAGAACTCAAGAGCACCTTTTATACCCACACCATGCTCACATTTACCAGATGCTGGGCACAAAGCCATGTGAAGATGACAGTAAGATTTAGAAATGCTTCAGGGAACCAGGTGCAAATCCTGCCCGAGCAGAAGAACCCCCTCTTTGCCAGAGCATCTCAGCAGAGGAACAAAACTGCCTGCAGCCAGGCAGGGTCAAGCACAGGGCTCAATGCCCACCACAGCACACTTTGGAGGGGCCACAGAGCCCAGCACTGATTTAACAAGAGGCACACATCACAGAGGGGATGACATCCAAGGAAGGGATCAGATCACCAGCCCCCTCCAACACCGCCCACCAACTCTGCCAGCTCAAATTCCCATTTCGCAGGCAGTCCATATGTGAACGCTGCATTGCCTCAAACAGAGAATGGCTTCAGCCAGAAGGCTGAGTACAGCTGCTCTGCACATGCAGAATCCGGTGCCCAGAGCAGGGGTGTTAAAACACAGCAGCACACAAAGATATTTAAGACGAAATACCCTACATATGGGAAAGAGGTGTAAGCATGGCAGCACTCACTGCAAGGCAGGAGAAAGGAGGTGTGGTTACAGCAGGCTCTGAACACACAGTGACTGTCCAGCATGGGCCATGCCCTCCCCATGCCCAACTGGCCACCCAGCAGCCCCCCAGCACAGCAGGATCACTCACTCAGCCTGTCCCCAGGGGATGGGATCCACGCCAGAGTTGGCCAGGAGGTGAGGGCTGTACCGCACCTCCACGTAGGCAATTCCTTCCTTTGCCTTTGTTTCCACAAACTCGTAGGCAATCCTCCTCACCGCCTCACGGTCACCCCTGCAGGGACAGCAGCAGGACCCATCACCTGGGCTTGTCACCCTCAGGGCACACGGGGAACCTCCAAGGGATGCTGCCAGGGTTGAGGGGGAAGAAGCAACAAGCAGGGCACTTACGCTATAGCAGGCATGTAGTAATTAAACTTCTCTAGAAAGAGGGGGAGTGTCAGTGGTGTGTCATAGCTGACATACTTCAGGAGCTCCTCAACAGTGTCGCCGGGGAGAGGGATCCCCCTTTTTCTGGAAAAGAAGACACGTGTTACTGACAATCACAATTTTAATCAGTGCATTTCACACAGCAATCGCATCCTGAGCTGGCAGCATCGACCACTGCTTCTTCACAGAAAAGATACGGCACACGCTGTCCTTCCAAAATCTCCTCGTGGATACAGCCCTGAACCTCAGCAGGGAGGAAGGCAATCCAAAACACAGGCAAAGCACAACCAAACCCAAATACAAGCCCAGACTGACCCTGCAGGAACACCGCCAGGGCACATTTTGAGCTTAAGAAGGAGTTCATCTAAAGGGGCTCTGGATTATTTCTTGGCACCTCCTAGTCCTAGAATTGCCAAAATTCTTTAGAGAATAGCAAATTCTTATGCAGGCTCAAAGGCTTGAAAAATCAAGGAGATGCTCCAGGCCTGGGATCACACAGGCAGAAGTGTCATGGCTCAAGGGATTAGTGTTGGCAGCTCCTGTGAGCGAGCCCGTTCCAGAGCCCAGCCTTGTGGTGGCATCTTCTCTGACAGGGACACCTCCCACGCAGGAGCAAGTGGCAACAACTGCTCTCACCAAAGGGACAGAGATGCTAAAGCCCACCTAAACGCCTTCAAGAGGGAAGAGGCTATTTTTCCCTGGAGCAGCTGGAGTGCTGTGTGGGTGAAGGTGTCCCCAGTGCGGTGGGGAGACAGCTGGGCTGCCAGCCAAGGGTGCTGCAGGCTTCCTGGGCAGGCTCTACCACCCCCACACTCTGGTACCTGCACAAGCCAACATAAATTTGCAATAATAACTAGACATTTGTTTTTAATCCTCTCTCCCGCCACAATGAATTACAGCTGATTGATGGATCTCTGCTAATAGAGACAAAACACCACAGACAGCTTTATTGTCCCAATGCCAGCGCCCATTCCGAGGAGCCACGCAGGGACACGGTCCAAGGGACCCTGCTCCTGGGCTCAGTGAACACTGCTCCTTCCCTGCTCGGCCAGGAAGGAAATCAGCCCCACGCTCGGCACTCACATGCAATCTGCACAGATTAAGTTGCTGGCGCTCAGCAGGGAACACTCATCGTTGCCAAGGCATTGGTTTTCCTCCCTGCCTTGCCCTTTCCGTGGCACTGACATAGCCGTCTCTGCTTTAGGAACCAGCGTGCACCTTCCTCCACCTCCCAGGGGGAGCTTCCTACAGCAAAGCCACTTCCCTGCTGCTCCTCGTGTGCTTCCCAAGGATTGCCTGTGCACGGGTGGCTGCGGTGCTGCGGGATGGTCCACCCTGGAGTCAGGACTCTGGCTGAGGAGGTCTGGTGGATCACGCCACTGTGGCTTTGGGAGCTGCTGCTCACCCATCCAACCCTCCTGGTATGTGGGATCCTTCCTGAGGCAAAGCTGCTCCAGTGGAATCTGCTCCTGCCCGCTTGGATTCCTGCTCAGAGCTACCTCCAGCCATGGGCAGCACCACACACACCATCCCACCTGGGAAAGGGCACCTCTCCTGGGGACACCCAGGCCCATGAGGGGTCAGCCGTGGCTCTAAACCCTTCAGCTGGGCAGGGTGGTTACAAACCCTGACCCAGACCTGACAGAATTAGAGACCAAGTTTCTAAAACTGTCTGAGTTCAGCAGTGCATTGCCCGAGGGGGCTTGTGCATCCCAGCAGCCTGGGGTTATATTATGACACCACCTGGCAAATTTATTTCCAGCTCTTTACCTTTAAAAATAGACCACAAGCAGCTTTCTGTGCCCAGGGTGAGGTTCTTAAGGCAGTCAGTCCCCTCCAGCCTCCTGCACTGCCCCATTGCTTTTCGTGTGTGTGAGCAGAAGTTTCAGAGCTCATGAATAGCACAGCCTTGCCCACCCAAGGGCTGGCAGCTCCAGGGGGTGCCAAGGCTGTTTAAAAATAAGAGGGAACTCAGCACACACTCAGGCAATGAAGGTTTCTGCCCTAAGTAAGGATCCTGGCACAGGATCCCCAGACAGCCAGTGCCTCCTGGCCTTCAGGGCTCCTACAACCATCCTAGGAGACTACACTGGTATTTTCCCTTTGCCGGCAGAGCGACCCAGCAGATCCCCAGGGAGTCAGCACCAACTCATCCATCCATTTGGATTTGTTTTGCAGCCCTGCAGCCCACCAGCAGGAACCCCGACTCAGCTCTGTGCCAACACCCTGCAAGGAATGGCACGGACAGCTCCGACTACACCGCAAAAGGTATGGCCACAACCTGCAGAAAAAGCTACTGTACAAAGAGTATTTCCCCCCAGGACTGCACTGCCTTGGAGGCTGCTGGGCTCACAGGATGCCAGAACAGCTTCCCATCTTCCTCAGAACTGATCTCCTCCCAAAAGGACCAGAGCTGTGCCTAAGAGCTGTTTTCTGAAATCCTCAAGCTTGCAACCTGCCTGATCTCAGGGTATCAATGACAGCTGGAAGAAATCTTGTTTATTTTGCCTAGGAGCATGGAGCCAGGTCCTCACCCCAGTTAATCCTTCACCCCAGTGCTTCCCACACAATCTGCACTGAAGGAAGAAGATGTACATGGGCTCTGTCAAGGAAACAACCTCTCTCCGAGCCACTGCCAAGTGCTTCTTTAGGTCACCCACATGGGAGTGTCACCCCCTGACTGCTGACACCAGGCAGACAAAGGCACGTGGCAGCAGGGCAGGGAAGGGCACCCAAGAGGGATTTTCCTCCCAAACCATGGAATGGCACCAACACCAAGACACCACTCCCAGCCTGCTGTAGCTTCACCTGCTTTTGCCATTAGGAATGTGGAAAAAGAAATGAGAATGCAGTGACTCTGCCGTGTCCTGGGCACACTCCAAAGGCAGGCAGATGTTTATGAGACATCTTCTGGGCTTGTCTCACAGTGGCTCCTCTTGGCTTGTCCAGCTCACAAACCCATGACCACCTCGCTCACGTTCCTGCAAACTGTGCAGCCCCAGTGCCTTTTGGGATGCGCTCAGTGTCACCCCACTGTGCAGGCAGAGGACCTGTCTGGGCAGAGACAGCACCAGCACCAGCCAGGTTTGTTCCTGCAGGAGCTCTTCTGTCGTCGACGTGGAAAAGCAGAAGGGATGATGTTTTCGAACTGCAGCTCCCGGAGCTTTCTTCACCCCACAACTCACCTGCCAAAGTACAAGATTGTCTCTGGTCTAATGGCTCCATCCAGGTGGACGTGAAGCTCTACCTGCAATAAGAAAAACAGGTCAGGTACTCCTAGAGCTACAGCAAAATTTCAGAGGTAAGTAGTCAGTGCTCACATGGGGTATAAATGCAGCCAGTATTTTCTTAGAGCTGCTGCAGCTCACACATTTAGTGAACCTTTAGAAATTTATTCTGTTTCCAGTAATTTTCAGGAACATCCCTATCCTTATCTAGCTTGAACGGTTTAGAGTTTGAAACTAGTTAAAAAAGCAAACCCCAAACACCTTCGCTTTCCAGCTTGCTCCTCCTCGAAGTCACAGGCAGCCAAACACCAATTAATTTGCTAAGAGTTGTTACAAAAACTTTGACTTCACTTCCAAGAATCACCTCCTGATGGGTTGTTAATTGCTTGGTATTATCAGAGATTACAGGCTCTCTAATCCTACCCAAGGAGTCAGTCCCATCATACAAGGTGCTGTAAAAAATAATAAGTTGTCCCATAGAGATAAGTTTCAAAATAAAACACTTAAATTTTTACTCATTAAAAATGGGACAGTGACTCAGGTCTTTTCACTCTGAAACCCTGTTTCCTGATTATTGCTGAAACATTGGATTTTGGAGAAAGAACCCCAGAAAAGGAATAGCAAACTTTTCCCATTAGCTAGCTGGGGCTTTTGGAGGAACATGACAGATGTAATTTGGAAGCCAAACCGGGAAGGAAAATATTTGCTGTAAAATGTTTCAGCTAGATACTCATCTTTCCAGAGCTGTTTTCTTTGGAGTAACAGCATAGCCTACAAAATACCTATTTCATTAAATTTTATTTTTTTAATGAAACTGTAGAGCAGCAACTCAATACACAAAGTTTTTGATAGTCACAACATTGTGCACATTTTCCCGTGTAGATGTTTGCTGCAGGGTGCCGAGGGTAAGAATTGAGTAGGATTCAGCAGAGGACTGGATATTTGCATGGATAATTAAACCACCCAGGGTAACTAATTAAAACCCACAAACCCTCTGGCATCAGGGTATGTATCAAACAACAACCATGGGGAGCTGGGAGAACAATGAGTAAGTGGTCCCTGCGAGCAGGACAATGCACAACCATCCACCTCCCTTGGATCCTTTTGCTCTCCTTGGGCATGTCCAAGAGCAGGTGACATGAGGTCCTGGCACAGGGCTGGCAGTGCCCACCTCTGGGGCGTGCACTGATGCCCACAAGCTGGCTCCCATGCCCACCTCCTCCCGCAGCCCTGCACACCTGCCCGGCAGGCAGAGACACCTGACTCACTGCCAGGGCTTTCTCTGAGCCCTTCTGCTGAAAAAGGCCCTCACTGATGGGGTTCAGGCCATCTCCCCAGGGGACACCACTCAACACGCACTGGTGGGGTGCAAAATGCAGGTGTCAGGCTCAGGACAGCTGGAGCTGCTGATCCTGCCCTGTCGCAATCAGCTGGCCCAGGGGTCATGAATATGCCCCCAGACATCACTGTTAGAGACTGTAAAAAGATATCCCTGTCAATTCTCCTACGCTTAAGATACAATCTGAATCTACTGGGGAGCAAGATTTAAAAAGGGCAAAACCTGCTCTTTCCCCCCACCTCGAGTTACAATCCTGCTTATGAGGACTAAATGTCCTGCAAAACAGCAGATAGAGTAACAGGCTACAGCCATCATCTGCATCACCAGATGTGGATGCCTGGCATGTTTTCCACTCTTGAGCTCCAACTCCTATTTCAAAACCACGCAAGCTCCATTTCTTCAGATCTTCAACTGCCCTTGTGACCTTCCGATGGAGTTACAGGCTTGAAACTTGCTCACGCTGGATTTACAAACCAAGCAACCTGAACCTATTGAGGTCTCCTCACTCCAAACACTTCTCAAGGGCTTCCTGCACGAACATCCCAACATGGCATTTCCATCAATGAGAAAGCAGATTCTGTGGTGTCCTCTGTCCATGCAGGTCACCTGCTCTTGCTGCTTCTGCAGGCGAGATGCTTGTAAAGCTGCAAGGTTCCTCTCCAACACCAGCATCAGGCTCTTCCTCCCCTGCCAGCATCTCTTTGGGTCTGAAGGAACCCAAACTAAGGCAGTTCAATGCCGTTCAACCCAAAAACTTTTGGGTTTCCTGAAGATCAGTGCACGAAGACATCGTTTTCTGCAGCTGAGAGCTAATCTATGCTATTTAGAAGGCCAAAGGACATTCAAGAGGAGAGGAAAAGGTGTGCCGAAAAGGCTCTAGATAAGGATGCAATCAGCAGAGGCATTGCCCAGCAGCTCCTCTCTCCCTCCCAGGCCTCCAGGTCCGTGGGAGGCTGCTGGCTGCAGATGACATTTCAGCTCCCTTCCGGAGTGTTTGTTTTGGGTAAACAAAGCACAAGACTTTTCGAGACACAAGTGGGTGACATGACCTTGCCTAAAGCCAAGGAAAATACCCAGATAAAGATGAAAGAGTTCTTCTCTGAGCTGTGGCTCCAGGAGAGGATGCCTGAGCAAGCAGAAATAATGGTGGATGCAGGAGCCCAGCAGCTCTTCCAGGGCTCTGCTCCTTGGCACACAGAGCTCTGCGGGCACGAGGGCTCCCATCCCAAACCCTCCAGTTTATTTGAGGTGGAAGCATGTGCACACAAATTAAATGGGGATCTCAACACTGGTCCAGGAGCCTTCAACCATTCCAGGACCAGTGATCATAAAATCAGAGAAAGGTGTGGGTTGGGAAGGAACTTAAAGGTCATTCAGTTCCAACCCTCTGCCATGGGCAGGGTTGCCTTGCACTAGACCAGGCTGATGCCTTCCCTTCTCACCAACCTGCACGTGGTAACACTTGTTCTGATGAAGAACAAGAAGCAGCAGAGTTCTCCAAGGCTTTCTTGGGACAGGAGCTTTGCTCTTCCCCCAGTTGCAGGGAGGACCCTCAGGACCACCTTTGTGCAGCCACCCTTCAGTCCTCCCGCACCTCCACCGATCTCCTTCCAGCGCATCAAAACCCCAGAGTTTAATTCAATACAACCTTTGGTTTCACTAAAGAGTTGTTGAAAGCCAGAGGGACGAGTTCAAAAGATGTAACTGGCTGTAAATTGTGCGTCCTCAGCACAGGCAGCCCCCAGCAAGGCCATCAGAGCAAACCCAGCGCTTTCCATTTTTATGCAAAAAAAGTTTTAGGTCAACCAGGGCACATGACTCATTAGTGCAGATATCAGCAAGTTGGTTCAGAATTTAAAAAGGAGAAGTTTTAAGGGCTCTGGCCTGACTTCTCTGGAAATATTGTAATGTTTTCTTTGAGACTTGGTAAACTTCAAAAATAAATTCAAACACAAAGTGAGGTACTCAAACACTATGTTCCATTCCAAGATCAAGTCTGATTATTTTCAATTTAGTGAAATTAGGAGGAAAAAGTTAACCAAACATTCAAAGTATTTTCAGCCACAGTCAAGCCAATACAATCTGTCTATTACAATTTGCTCAGCAGACCATGGCGGAGCAGTTAATTGCTCCGTTTGCCTATTATATGGCATAAAAAGAGCCACCCTAGATAAGGCAATTGAAGGATTTTCTGTTATAGGTAGTTATCGGGTCTTTTTTAAAATATATACAAAGACCAAAGTCAGTCCTGACATCACGGTAAAAGTAACACCCACAACACCTTTTATTGTGATGGTTTCCAGCAGATGTTAATAGATAATCAGGCAGCTGGTAAAGCTGAATCATTTTAAAACCCTTAACAGTGACTTTGCCCAGGACTACTCATTAGGCCATTAAAAGCTGATAATTTAAGTTCACTCTATTAATCTCAATAGCTGAAAAATAGGGTAATTACAGCTGTAATTTGTCAATTATTAGACAAGTGTGGCAGACAAATGTTAATAGAGAACAAAAATGAACAAGAGGTAAGACAAATGCCAATCACCACAAAAAAGAATCAATTGTGTTTCCCAAATACTAGTTTTACGGAAGTGTGCTGTGAGGAGCAAAGTTACCCTCGTTCTAAACTCATCAAAAACACTCAGATGCAAGAGGTGTGAGGGGCTCAAGAGGGATGCCAAGAGGAAGAGGCACAGCATTATCCTCAAACCTGACAACACCCACAAACGCATTTGGGAGATAAATCTGCCACATCCTTTAAGGCCTTAAAAGAGAAACACGGGAGACTTGCAAGACCCACATGACACATTGCTCCACGCCAAAACATAATCAGGCTTTCTAGACAAGCATTGACACAATACATGGGTTTGATGGCTGAGGAAGAGGAGGCTGCTCCTGTGCTGAGAAGCTTTTAGTACCATCCTCCTGGCAGCAGCTACCCAACCTCCACTGACCTTGCTATGAGACTCCTGGTGACATTAATAGGTGATGGGGACTGTGTCATCACTGGTGATGCCTCCCATGGGGTGCCAGGGCCACATCCTCACCAACCCATCATAGACCTTGCAACCACACCTGGCTGGAGCGAGGCATTGCTTCAGAGCAATAAACAGAGCCCTTGCCCTTTGTGCAGGACCAAGCCAATCTCTAAATGCCATCACATTTGACAAGTGGATGCAGGAAGTTTACCCAAGAGTGACCCCATTATTGAAGGATTGAGCACACAAGATACCACTGTGTCAGGTTAAGGTACGGCTGAGCTCAATGTAACCTCAGCACCACCAGGCTCTGACCTGTGCCAAGAGAGCCCAGGGTCAGGCTGTGCACAAAAAGTGGATTAGCCAAAGACAATGTCATCCTCAACACACCATCAGGCATTTGCAGTGCCCACAATAAGGATCACTTTTGTAATTTTTTTTGTAATTTTTAGTTTTGAAGCTTTGCCCCCCGGGGAGATCCCTGTGCTGTGGCGTGACAGGGAGCAGGGCTGGACACCCACCCAACCCATTAGTGCCATCTGTACTGGGTCACCATGGAGGGGACACACACAGCTACAGCCAGCTCCGGCCACCAATCCCAGTTCCTAGATACGAAGGTTGCATTTGGGATGACTGTCTCCCTTTGGACAGGGACAGGCCCCAAAACACCACGACACACCCAGCGTGTCTTGTGGGAACACCTGCCCAATGTCACTCAACGTCCATTCTGCAAACCAGCATCCAGCAGCAGAGCTACACCAGCCACTGGGAGGGACTCCACAAACTCCCATTCCCATCTTGCTCCCCACAGCACAGCTCAAGGCACATGGGAGCTGCAGGAGAAGAGAGCCATGTGTCCTGAATCCCCCAGGCTGGGGCTGGCCTGCAGGGAGAAGAGTGAACAGCAAGGACAAGGGTCTCTGCTCCGGTTATGGGGCGGAAAGGGCGGGGGCTGATGGTTGGCACCAAAGGAACATCAGTCTTTTCTGCTCTTTTATGGCCTATGATAAGCAGGGTTCAAAGTTGTCCCCCAGCAGCTGTGGGAAGCTCCCTGTTCACCCACCTCAGTCAGTGGGAGTCAGAGAATTCCTGAAAAACACAGAGGGCCAGTCCTGGCCCCACGTTCAGCCAGGGCTCGAAGCTTCTCCGGTCACCAGAAACATCTCTAAAACAGAAAACTGATCGTTCCCAATGGCAGAGGGTCCAGGGGAATGAATAGGGCTCATTAACTGACTTCAGGCCCATTTTTTTTTTCCCCAAGCCTGACTTAGCAGGTTCACAGGACTGAAAGGGACTGCCTGACTCAGGAAAACCAGTCCCATAATTGCCAGCAGCCAGACAACAGAAGCCTGATCTTAGCAGTCAAAACCTGCAGATTTTCCTAGGTCTTTCTTTTTGGCATCCCACTCTCTCACGCAAGGGAAAAGCAGGAAGAATCACAAGTGAAAGAAGAACTTAAGTTGCTTCTCTCGGCCAAACATTTAAAATCACTAGGGTGAAGCAACAGCCTCTGTTCTTGGTGGAGCTGACAAAAAGCCACCACGTACCACAACTGAAGTAGCCTTAAAAAGGCTTTAACCATTAGCAGCTGTCAGTGCCCCATGGAGTTTGGTATCAAGGTTTGCCTGCTATTGCATGGATGAACTTCCCTGCGAGGGAAGCACCGTGATGGAATGAAACATGAATCAGACCCGTGCACACAAACCTCCCCAATTGCGCAAGACCTTCCTGGTGCAAACTCAATGATTTGGGAGTGGTAGGGGATGCAAACAGCAGCAGAAAAACCCAACCCTTTCGGGTTTTCGGAGACAATTTTCTTCACTAGGGAAGCCACACAGAGTTGCCACCACTCAGGCTCTCCCAGAGCGAGACCACCACAAGCCTCACATCAGTTTTCTTGGTCTCCTCTGCCCTGACCCCTCTTCCCACCAAGAGCCCAATGTAGCAGCCAGGCAGAGGAGACCTGTTCCCTGTACAGCAGTTCACTGGGACCACAGCCTGAGAGCAGAGCCATCCTCTGTATCACAGGCAGTAATCAGACACAGGACTATTGCTAACCACAGCTTCTTCCTCCTCAACTGTTTTATAATTTGAGTAATAAACATATACCATATGATCCTCGTCGAGATGTACTGACACAGGGCACAGCAAGAGCGATAGACTGGAGCACCCTCTGACAGCAGCCACCAAGGTGGGCTCCTGGGTATCTGAGGAATAACTGAACTAAATGTATAGAGGGAAAAAAACACAAAAAAAAAAAAAA